>VZSF01002918.1:318965-530746 GCA_013398295.1 Chionis minor
TTTTTTGTAAATCAAAACCTAAGTGGCTCATAAGAGTACCTCAGTGTCTTTAAATGTATAAATGTATTTAAATGTGTGTCCAATCCTGCACATAGGAAACTTTCAGTGGGGGAAAAAAAAAAAGAAAGCCTTATCTATACTCTGTTTTCTCTAAGGTGTAGTCTGAATAATAATTTGGGGACAATGTGTGGTTGTGTCTAGAACAGAAAAAAATCTCGTATCTCAACAGAAGTTCGTTCATTTGAACTGTTAGACAAATATTTAGTATGTATGTTGTGTGATGGATATATCTTTGAAGAGAATGAGCACTCCATTCAAATCAAGACTAGTATCAAAAAGCTTCATGGAAAGACTGCGTGTGGGTGAGCATGCCTGTATGGATACTGCCGGAGTACTGTTTTGTGGCAATGAGCTGCATTGGGAACATGGGACCAGCTTCTGCAGGGCTGCTTGGAGGGGCTGTGTAGGAAGGGAATGAGCACGTAGTTATCTAGCCCAGCAAGAGGCTCCAGACTTTGTACTGAGTTTGCAAGACCTCTGGCCTGAGGCTTATCACACTTGCTTGTCATGAACTGTCCTCTGTTGTTTTTGTGCTTTTTTTCTAATAGCCTGAGTTTAAGTTTGCTAATGTCTGTGTCATACAGCAACAGTGTTTTTACAATGACAGTAGTGGTGAGTAGTAATTCTGTATTAGAACAAGGTATTCATGATTCTAACCTAATGGCATAGTGTAGAGAAGCACAGCCTGGTGGGACAGCACCGGCCTTGAAGGTAGGGACACAGGATGCCCTGTAGAGGAGTACAGGCAAGGGGTGATGAGAGGTGGCCCACAAGCGGGCACCAGAGACCTCATGACTTTAAAAGACTCACCAGTGGTCATCTAAAGAAATGCAGACTTAGAAGTTGGGTAAAAACTACGCTGGGGCACCAAAAAGAGTAAAGAGCAAGTAGCTTGTATGTAAAATCCACTCTATACAGTAAATCTGAACCATTAAAGAAAGTGCAAGGTTTAAAAGAGTAATAGAAGACATAGAAAAATTACCTTAAGTACATCCTAGAGAGATGATTGTCAACATCATGTTCTGTGCTGCGGAGTTGGGTTACAAATGGCAGTGGCTGCATCTCCCCTGCCAGATGGGACCTGTTGGTGTTACAAGCCCAAGGAGCAGTAGAAGGGTAAGCATGATGCCAGAGAAAGGGGTAGATACTGGGAAGTGTGCCTATAACAGTTTTAAAGGTATAATATATTGTATTATATAATAATACATTATTGTGTCACAAGATCCTCTTTTTCTGTAACAACTAAACTGGAATGAGATCTTAGACTAGGCTGTGAAGATTCCAATAATTCAAATAGAAATTTCTTGGCTTTGCACATGAGGTGTCCTTTTGTCTTTGCCCGTAACAAGACTTTGAGCCTTGGGTATTCTTTGCTGCTCTGGGTTAATGTGCAGGTAAAGCTGCTGGGCTCCCCGGGCATCCTCTGGCCTGATGTGTCAGTGGGTGTTACTGCATCCAGGTCAATGGCTGTTTCCCCTACAGCTCGGTAGCAGGATAAGGGCTGCTCCCTGTTGCTTTTTCCTGGGCTGTGAACTACAGTTCGCTGTTGGTACCGGGAAAGTTGGCGACAGGCAGGTGAGAAGTGGTGTCCTGACCTTTTCCCTGTCGAAACAAGTTTGATTTAAAAACTGCACATGACAACTTAGTGTGAACGCTCATAACTCTTCATCGTGTTTTCTTAATGCAGTCTCCCCCCCTGCTGGCTGGCTGTGTGTCAGGGCTCTGGGGAGCCCTGGTTATGTTGGTCTACAGCCTGGAACAAGCATCATTTTGTTGTATGTCTCGGTGTTGCAAATAAAAATTGCTGATGCTAAATACATCCTTGAAAAGAGACTTAAAATGCACAGCTTCTTTCATCCAGTTCAAGAACTGTTTCACTGACTTATGGTTATGGAACAATTCATCCTGAGTGCACTCACAAGGCAAGTGAAAGACAAGCAGGGGATCAGGCCCAGTCAATGTGGATTCATGAAGGGCAGGTCCTGCCTGACCAGCCAGATCTCCTTTCATGACCAGGTGACCTGCCTGGTGGACAAGGGAAAGGCTGTGGATGTTGTCTATTGGGACTTCAGTAAGGCCTTTGACACAGTCTCCCACAGCATTCTGCTGGAGAAGCTGGTAGCACATGGCATTGACAGTTGGACTCTTCGCTGGGTTAAAAACTGGCTGGATGGCTGAGCCCAGAGAGTTGTGGTGAACGGTGCCAAATCCAGTTGGTGTCAGGTCTCAAGCGGCGTTCCTCAGCACTCAGTTTTGGGGCCAGTCTTGTTTAATATTTTTATTGATGATCTGGATGAGGGGATTGAGTGCACCCTCAGTAAGTTTGCAGATGACACCAAATTAGGCGGGAGTGTTGATCTGCTTGAGGGTAGGAAGGCTCTGCAGAGAGATCTGGACAGGCTGGATCAATGGGCTGAGGCCAATGGGATGAGGTTTAATAAGGCCAAGTGCTGGGTCCTGCATTTTGGTCACAACAACCCCAGGCAGTGCTACAGGCTTGGGGAAGAGTGGCTGGAAAACTGCCTGGTGGAAAAGAATCTGGGGGTCCTGGTGGACAGTCGGCTGAACATGAGCCAGCAGTGTGCCCAGGTGGCCAAGAAGGCCAATAGCATCTTGGCCTGTATCAAGAATAGTAGATAGTCTGTATCACTTAGCACTGGTGAGGCCGCAGCTTGAGTGCTGTGTTCAGTTTTGGGCACCGCAGTATCAGAGAGACATTGAGGTGCTGGAGCATGTCCAGAGAAGGGCAACAAAGCTGGTGAGGGGTCTAGAGAACAAGTCTTATGAGGAGCAGCTGAGAGAGTTGGGATTGTTTAGCCTGGAGAAGAGAAGGTTGAGGGGAGACCTTATCACTCTCTACAACTACCTGAAAGGAGGTTGTAGTGAGGCGGGGGTCAATCACTTCTTCCAAGTAACAAGCGACAGAACAAGAGGAAATGGCCTCAGGTTGTTCCAGGGGAGGTTTAGGTTGGATATTAGGAAAAACTTGTTTACCGAAAGGGTTATCAAGCGTTGGAACAGGCTGCCCAGGGAGGTGGTGGAATCGCTGTCCCTGGAGGTATTTAAAAGATGGGTAGATGTGGTGCTGAAGGGACATGGTTTAGGGGTGGTTTTGGCATAGGTTTACAGTTGGACTCGATGATCTTGAAGGTCTCTTCCAGCCCAAGTGATTCTATGATTCTATGACTGTTCACTACAACTGCTATATTTAGCAATATCCACAAGTTGGAAAAAGCATAAATTAATCCTGTGGTAAAGATGTACACCTTCATTCCTCACGAGACTCAGGCAACTGTCAGCCACTTTAAGTATCTAAAATTAGATTCCTTTTGCCTCAGCTTGGCTTCTACTCAAAGTAGGATATTTCTTGGTTTCCAAAACTAATGTTCTTTTGAATCCGAACTGCTGCTTTTCTAAGATCTGAGTGGTTCCTGTGCTGGTAAAACCAGGGCATCTGAGAGCTGACTGACTAAGTGTGATCCTTCTGCTGCTGCTTGTTGTGGGACTGGTTCCTACATAAGCATAGGAAGAGTAAGAGAGGCTCTTCAAGGACCCCTTCCCATATATAGTTCATTCTATATTCACCCAGGCAGTTAGATGCTATCATTCAGTTTCCCCCAAACGCCTTAGCCCAGTGATTATTTCAGCTATCAGACAAACCAGGGAGTGTGATGGTTAGAAGTGAAGATGCCAACTGAGATAAATTAGGCATAGGATAGGCTTAAGTGAGGTGTCTCTCAATGCTGCTTTTCTGACTGGTCTATTGGAGAACAAACTATTCCTTTTCGTTTTTTAGACTTTAAGATCCAGGGCCTTTGAGGTATCTTTACGAATTAAATCCACCAACTGAAGACCAAGTCCCAGAGAAGAACAGAATTGGAAATAGATTTGTCTTCCTAATATTACTAAGGGCTTTTTTCGCTTGAATTTTGAATGAAAATTATTACTTCATTGAGTCAGTAAATTACACTAATTTGTATGTGTTCCCTATTTCTAGTATGACTCTGCTTGCTGGTGAGAAAAATAAGACTCTGTTTTTACAATTATGATTACATACAGCAGGCAGGCAAACAAATTTAATTGGTGTATACATATTCACTATATTGAGGTTCGTGCAAAAGAGATAATGCAAGTAATTTAAATTAACAGGAAGTCATAAGAGCCCTGAAAGGGATTCTGCGCAAAAACATCCTGCCTAGTTTCAAATGGAGTCTTGCAAAAATGATTGTCTCCATCTTCTTTTAAATGCATTGGTCTGTGAGGGGGGAAGCAGAAAGAGGAGAATAGACCCAGGTAAAAAAAGTGGAAACCTATGGTTTAAAACTAACATTATGCATTGCTTGTTGTTAAGATTTCCTTTCTCCAGTGTTCTGCTCTGATATTAGTCAATGAGAAAGTCTGAAGATTTTATCTAAGCTGCAGAAGAAAAAATATATTAAAAGAAAATCTTTACTGGTGATTTTGTGGTCTTTGGTTAATTGCAGCAAATGTTTACTCATGTATATTTCTGTTTGGAATGCCTACATTTAAATTTCAGCCAAGAATTCTCTCCATCAATAAAGTGATGTTGTTTAATTATTAAGATACCTTGCAATGTGACATGTTTAATAATATAATGTTAACTCCTTTAGTCTTATCCTACCAGGGAAAGTTTCATGTGAAAATTTAGATAAAGTTTGATCCATGTGAAATCTTTGCTTCCATACCAGTAAGCAAGTAAAATTCAGCAAGTATGTTGCTTTGCCACAACTGTGATATTGACTCTGTTTTTAAAAAACAGAAGTGCATGGAAGAAATTGCACAAATCTAGGGAAACTAAGACAGGCTTCCTTTCACCTTCCATTGTGTCATCTGGCTTTGAGAGAGAGAGAAGAAACTTAAGCTGTTTTGCTTTGAAAGCTGATTTCATTTTAACCCTGAGCTCAAATCAAAATCTGATATAAAAGCTTGTAGCTACATGTTACAAGAGATTTTTCTCATGAATTTACAAGTTAAAAATTTCCTTCCACTAGAGGATATAGAAATTCTCATAAATACATGTATTTTATTTTTCTGGAGCCATGTCATTAAATAATACCTTCCTTCTACTACTATGCTCCAGTGCAAGTATGTATTTTCCTTGAGCCTGTGTCATTGTAGCCTTGTCATTGCGTTACAGAAATGTGTTAGGCATGCCATGAAATCTTTTATTATTATTTTTAGTGTTTATTTATGTACTGCTTCTAGGGATTGATATCAAAGAGCAATATGATTACACAGACTATAGAATAACTTTAAAGAAACAAAGTTTGTGGGGTTTTTTTTTGCTTGTTTTCTGGAATGATGATACCTCTCAAAACAAATCCTAGTTAATTTCCTGCTCTGTGTGTGCATGTCTGTTTTTCACAATAACTGACATTAAAAGGAGCATCTCTGAAAGAAAAAGTGCTGGCATTAATGCTGTTCAGGAATAACAATTTCATTTGGTAGAAAGAGACAGAGACTCAAATACTGATAATAGTTGAAAAAACTTCGGAGAAAGCAGATGTTTTACTTTCTTGCCTTCTCCAGAGTCTTCTGGAAGTCCTTCTGCATCAGTGATTTCTGATCATGGCCTGCAGGGAAACACCCTTTTTGCAATTTGTGCAATGGTACTGTGAATTGGTGCAGTTAGAAGGGGGACAGTTTCATCCCTCAGCAAAATGAGATGTTCCAGGCAATATCTGATTTGTTCCCAGGGCATTTTGGGGCAATCTGACAACCTCTCAGATATCAGCAGTGTCTGAGCTGTGGCTAATGGACCTTGCACCTGGAAAAGCAATGTTGTTCCCTGAGCTTTTCATGTTATGGCTGAGTCATAAGTACAGTATTTTGTTATTGAGTAGGAAGATAAGTTTTGCTTTTTCTTGTTTTTTTTTTGTCGGTGAGGGGTTTTTTTTGTTTGTTTTATTTATTTATTAATAGTTTGACATTACATGCAGTAGAAATAAGCCTTTTGGAATTTGGAACATCTTGTGTTTATGCACTGATAGCCCTTTGGAGTAGTGGTCTGACAAGTGTATGTCCTGAAGGCAAGTTCTTTCTTCTTCTGAAAGGTTGGAGTGTACTGCCAGTTCTTAATTTCTTGTATCTGTCTGCATAGTGTCCCTGTTCTGCCACCCTTCCACCTGCCCGCAAAGGTGAGCATCCACCCAGCCCGTAAAAGGAAGTCAGGTTCTTCAGCCCTCCACATCCACAGCAGTGATGAAATCTAGTTGAGGTATCTAAACCTATTGGTTTGTCAGGCTGATCAGGTTCTGAATTTGTTGACAAAAAGGCTCCCAGAAGCTCTGTGTATTTGAAGGGAAAGAGAGAAAACTGCAGTCCTTTGGCAGAAGCAGAACATGCTTGCCATGCGCTCTGTCATTAGGCATAGTCTGATCTGCAGAAATAGGTTTTGTGATAGAGAGTATTAGGTTATGGAGTAACACGGGAGGGTAGTTCTTGCAAAAATATTTGTTCTGGCACTTTTAGGAATAAATGTTTAAATTAATGATGATTTGGAAAGATCACACAAATGTAAAATAGTTAAATCTAGTGTGACTTTATACAGTGCTTCAGTATAAATCGTCTGAAAAAAATTCCTTTGAAAAGTAAACATATTTTCAAGTTAACTTTCCTTCCCAACTTCATGTAGTAATTTTCATAAATGAATAAAAAGCTGTATAAAACCAGAAACTTGTGATTAATAATATGAGCTCTCGTGTATCATGGTAAGGAAGACATGAATTGGGTAGACTTTTACAGGTTTAATTATTAGCACTTCCTTTTTATCTTCTTAGGGCTGCAGAATGACAACAATGACGTCTTTTACTAAAGTGTGCAAACATGATAAACTAGACTTTGAAATGATGGTCCTCGGTATCCAAAATACAGGATACAATATTAACAGAATAATTCTAGATGGAAAGCTCACCTTGTAAAAACAGATATCAGAATGCAATATCATCGGACAGAGGAGATTTTGTCGCAGGGAAAGTCTTTAAAGCTTGAAATCATCTATGCTGGCATTTCCACCGGGGCTGAACTTGTCCTGTTTTGCAGTGACCTGTTGCGGTGAGTGAAATCACTTGTGAGCAATCACAAGTCCAGCTCTGCAATCCCTCATCTTCTTTTTAAGCTAATTGCACAGGTGTCTTTGTCCCTTTTCAACAATGGGAGGAGCTGTAGAGTAGTAATATGTGGGGGGTGGCTGCATACGTTAGCTATCACTCTGAGGGCTGTAATGCTGCGGGGGACGAAGAGACTTCACGCGCAGGTAGTGCGCTCCAGCGCGGGCGCAAGAGCAGAGCTGTCAGGTGTGTGCCGCTGCAAGCATCAGACATGCTTGGACGGGCTTACGGCAGCATGGGGAAGGGGTCAGCTAGATTTGCAGCTGCAAATTGCTCTTTTCTGCACATGTAACCGCTTGCAAATATTGAATCATTTACACTCTAATTCTGTGTTAATGAACAAGACTGGCTTACTGATGTTGTGCTGTAGTTTGGCCCTCAAAGTCAATACACGGGAAACAGCTAGAGATTTTCAATTAAAGTAATGATATTTTATAAATTGATTATTGATTAAGTTGGCATGATAGGGGGCTAGTTATGGCCTTGTGATAAATGTCTACAATTATGAGTGCCTTTGTTGAAGGCATGATCTGAAATACAATAATTGAGTTCTAGTAGGTTTACATAAACTTGCAACTTGATTTAAATTATCAGGCTGATCACAAACAGGTCCATAACACATCAGTTCCTAGACTAATGAACCATACATCCTTGTCGACTTTAGTAATGTTTTGACAGTTTTTGCCTCAGTGCCTTTGAATTACAAGTGTGTAGAGATGTATTCCTTACTGCTGCAATAGGTCTTTCCCTCAGGATATGATAGGTCACATTTGCTGAATATGAATTGGTTAACTAAACAATGACAACTTGTATAATGCTTTAAAAGAAGGTTACAATTGGTTTTTATAGTTGTAATTGTAATTTTTTCTCAAAAGGAGAAAGATATTAAAAGAATGACATTTTTCAATTTCATACATTATTTAACTTTACTGAAATCACACTTTCAGAGTTCTTAAAATATAGAAGATTTATATAGCAGTGTGATTAATTCTAAGATGGTAGAAAACTGCTGTTGATCCTCCCCTCACAAACAGAAATGCAAAATAATTCAGGTTTTAAAACCAGACTGCCTTTACCTTCTCACTAATGAATGTATTATGTGAATTGTTGTGGGTTTGGGCCGGATCGGCCCAAGCAAGCCAACAACAGATGTTCCCTCTCTCCTGCTCTGCAGGAGAGAGAGAAGGAGAGAGACTAGTTTAGTAAGAACTAAACTACTTTAATGAAATATAAAGAATAAAATAACAAAAGAAAATAATGAAATATATACAAAACCGTATCAAGCTCCCAGGATGACAACCACGTCACCAGCAGGCACTGGGAAGTCCCAGACTGGAATCAGCGATGGAAGGGAACTGGATCCAGGAACACACGGGTTGGGATCAAAGGCAGACGAACCGATGGAGTCCTCCTCGGACGCCGGCCATTGAGGAAGGAAAGCACGAGCCCCAGCAAGAACAAAAGCCCAAGCAAGTCGGAGAAGAAGGTGAAGCCGTAAAACGGGAAACGGATAAAACTGGAACAACTGAAACAATGGAACCACGGAACAACGGAACAACGGAACGGAACAACGGAACAGAACAACGGAACGGAACACTGAGCCTTTGATCCCTCAGCTTTTATACTGACCATGATGCAGATGGGGTGGAATACACTGTTTGGTCAGTTTTGGGTCACCTGTCCTGTCTGCTCCTCCCCACAGATGGGACCCCTCTACGCCTCTCTGCTTCCAACCTTCCAACAGGGCAAATAGCAAGGTGTCTGGCCTTGGTTGTTATCGCAATAAGTGTAAGCAAGGGCCTCTCTGCATACCGTGCCTTGGCATCAGCTATAAACGTGGGTCTTATCACTCTGAGAAAGAGCAGTTTTCTGCACAATATGCTGTTAATTTCAGCAGTTAGAAGAGGCCTAGTTAGAAAGCAGAGTTACTGAACAAAATTGGTCCTGTTTTACCTCAAACCAGGACAGTGAATAAAACACATACAGAAGCTATCTTATATCATTTGCTTGTTTGAGTTTGTCTTATCAGCCCTCCTTGTTTAGTATGGGTATTTTTGATAAATTCGATAATTTATTTTTTTTTCCCCTCTACTATGTTTTTCCTGTGGCTGGTTTTCTAAAGTTGAAAAAAAAGCCTGTACTACTGTATGTTTGATCTTTTCTATGAATTTCCTATTATTTTCTAGAGTTCATAGGAAGCAAACCGGCCAAATAAAGGAAGACGGTTTCAACGAATGACAGATGATATTAATATGAAATGTCAAGATTTTCTTATGCTCGTCTATTTTCCTCCTTTTTGGAATGAAATAAACTGGGGCTTAAATGAGTCTTAAAACCTAAATGTTAAGGTCAGTTCTCTGATGAGGTTGGAGTATTATTGCATGTGTTTGAAATGTTGCATTGCTTTACTTCTATATTATGAAGGGAAAGGCAAAGCTGGCTTTGTTTAATGTTGTGACGTCCTGAAATTGAGATTCTGCAAATTTACCAGTGATGTTTCCAAGTACAGAAGTCCTGGGAAATGTGTCTTTTATGGAAACTTGTGAATCTTATGCTTCCCAAGATGTTTTCTCAAAGTAGTCATATTGGAGTAAAGCATGTTATATGATGCCATTATCATTTAGTTACTCTCGTGAAGATTTGGGAGTACTTGGGTGCTACTGCCTTTTGTTCATATCTGCTCACATTCAAGACTTCTGAAAGGGCCATTGTGGGTGCTGGAAAAAGGAGGAGTGCTGTGAGGGTAGTGATGGTGTCACATGCGTCTGCTCTGTTGTCTTGCTTCCTTGTGGAAGCAGGATGTAGCATGGGATCTGTTGTATTCTTTGTTAAAATCTGTTATATAAATTTCAGAATAGGCATAATGGTCCATAATGTAGACCACAATCCCCATTAGTGACCATTATGAATGTATAATTATCTGATCAATAGCCTGTTATTGTACCTTTGGATTCATTATCAAAATGAATCAAAATCTTAAATTTTTGGTTCATGGATCATCGCCCTTCAAAGCTCTCTGACAGTCTATTAAGTAATTTTTTTTTTTTTCAAAATGACAGTGTTCTAGATGGAGCATCTCTTATAGCTCTTCAACCTCACCGCAGACAGGAAAGATGTACGTGGAGTTAAAACAAGTCCTATAATATCCTGTGAACAGTAACAATTTTTCACAAATGGAACAAGATCCAGGCTGGCTTTTATGTATCCACACAGTAGAGGACAATAGAGAAGAATGTTTTCTGCAGTTTGTATGTGTTAGTTTAAAATTATTCTGTGGTATTTAGAGCCATGTAAGTGTCAGTCCTGCTGAAGCCATGTTGGACTTCTTATCGTCCCCTGTTTTTTGTATTTCTTTATTGTACTGTGTGCCTGGTGCAGGTCAATGATGGGTACAGAAGACAAATAAATAACTTAGTTCTCCAGCTTTTACATGCTTCTCCCACTCATCTTTCCTTGTTCTTTATTTCTCAGCCCACAGAGATTTCCTGCTCAAAGGCATTTGCAGTTAGATTTAAGACCCCAATGGAATGGTAAACTACTCAGGTTAACCAGTTGCAGAGGTGATGCAATGTTGGCTTTGCCCTGTGAAAAGGGATTTTTGACCCTTTTTGCTTAGTCTGTAAGAGATTCAGGATCCTGACTGAGATGTTGTTCAGTTATGAAAAATAATTGTCAAATTATTAAACTAAAGAGAAGCTGCAGATGCATTCTAACACAAATGAATGTGCAACACACGGGTTGCTGCCCTTAGACAACCTGTGCAGTGGTTGATTTTTTTTTTTTTAATTTTATTTTTTCTGGTTCCTGAAGCTTTCTTGCCTATCTTACGATCTGTATGCTTGTCATAATTTGAATAATGATGAATGACTCCCACTTTAGGGGCTCATTTATTCAAATAGCACCTTTATCTTTCCTGTGCTTGGTGGAATTAGGACCTGGGAGGAGTCATTTGTGGTCTTTTCACAAACTTCAGATGATTGCAGTCACGCCATTTACAAAAATCATACACTCTCACTTTCAGAAGTGGCTTTTTACTATGTAGAAGATAGCTTGTCTTGCTCTGATATCCCTTTGACTTCACTTTGATAAGAAAAAAAGGCAAAGTAGACAACTGAGCTAGTTTTTACAAAGATGGATCTCTCTGTAGCAAACATTAAACCTCAGGCCGCTTTAAATATATTTTGCGCTACAGGAAGTGTAGATGTGACCATTATCACTCTAATTTGTAGTTTAAAATCTGGTTTTCATGGCTGATAATGTGTATTAACCAATTCTGGTAAAACTTGGTTTGTATCATCATTGCATTAGGCTACTAAAATCAGGTATTTGCTTGGCAGCTAAGGTGATTGAGAACTGGATCTAATAGCACAACTGGTCCATGTCAGGTGCACATCCTCTAATGCGAAGCTCTCAGTGGTGCTGTGGTTGTCCTATGTGCCTGGGGGGCCTCTCTCTGGTCCTGTCATACAACTTGCTTGCAGGAGAATATATTTTTCTTGGAAGAAATTGCAGAAAACCTCTTTTTTAAAAAAAAAAAAAAAATTGCGGAAACACTCTTAAAAGGAAAAAAAAAAAACCCAGACCCACAAAACAAACCTCCAACAAATTGGCACTTACATGGCCTTGTCTATGTTCTTACTGGAAAACAGAGAGGATGCAGAGAAGCCTGCAGGAGAGATCAGGCTTCGTATGAGAGTGTACTTAAACACAGAGATGCTGAACTGTGGCGGTGGGGTGGATGCCCTCAGTACTGTAAGAGCACAGATTCCTGTTTCAGGCATTTCTATATGTTTGGTACCCTTTCATGATCATGCTGGTATTACATAAAATAGTTTGGTTTAATTAACTATCAAAGCACCCAAAACCCTTTTGTTGTTGCAGTTTTCCCGTCTTTAAGGGATGGTGACCATGCCTGACTCAACATTAGCCTTCAGATTTTTTTTACTGTGATTTTTTTTCCCTCTGCCCTCTCCTCCCCAGCCTGCTATTCTTAAACTGCAGGTTATTTCAAGCTTATTGCTTTTAAATTGCAGAGCATTTAAGACATTATAGGCATGTAGAAATAGCTTGGACAGTATTGAAGGTCACACTATAGAGAACTAACCTATAATGACAGTTGGATAGTCTGCATGATAGTCTTTTCATCTAGCTAACATATCTTATTCTGATTTTATTAACCAGTGTTTATTCCTTGCTATGCTGGCAATTATACTCCAATACTTCAGTGCTGATATTTTAAACCTGTAGTTTTTTGTAAACATTTTTGTTTGATCAGACATCAGATTTATTTGGTTACTCTCATCTAGTCAAGTTTGAATGTGTTTCACTCGCCATAAATCTTCCTTGAAATTAAGCTTTTCTGTTGTTTGTTTTGTAATGCTGTAATAATCATCGACATAGTGATAGATGAATGAAAACACTGGAGGCATAGTCTTCGTTTATTACATGAAATTTGGGAGAAGATGAATCTGGACAAAGAGATGCAACTCATCATAGCATTGTAATTTTTTCAGTTAATGGTAACATTAAAAACTTCTGATATTGTAGTAGTTCCTTAAAGTTTTCTCGTATTATTGTTCTTCGGGGGCCAGGAGCACACAGGTTGGCAGTAGCTGTCTTTGGGTTTCTTGGTGAACAACAGCGGCGTCATGTTCTTATGAAAAATGCTGGTCTCCTGCTGTGTGTAAATGGAAATATAAATGATAAGAAACATGAAAGCAATCTCTTTTCCACTTTGTGCTAGTAGGGCCTCAGCTAGAGTTGTGTCCACTCCTATGCAATAACCCGAGCTGTGGCTCCAAGCACCCATGTGCTTTTCTGTTTGGAGAACGGCTTATAATGTTTTCCCTCACAAAGTTCTTTGACCATCTTTCGATTTGTTAGTAGTTATGAATTATTTAATAATCTGTTTTCAAAATATAATTTGGATCAAAATTTTACAATTGGATACATGTCTGTAAATAACATAAACAATTGTTCAAGAATTAGTTGAATGCCAAGGTAATTGTTATTCAAAACAGTTTTGTGAACGCTGAACTGTAGATCCGTTGAGAAAATCTGTAAAGAACAAACTGCAGATAGACTCCCTGGTACTTCTCTTGTGAAAAATCCAAAACAAAACAGTAAATGATAGTGCATAATGATAATGAAATAGATCCATTTGTTAAAAGTTCTATGGTGAAACTGGCAGTAATAGCAATATAAAAGTTTGCATTCAGCTGAGGGCGTGCAGTGATATTCACAATGGGGTCAACAATGTCCCTGTAGAGTTCTCAATGAAGGAATGTTACTTTAACAATAAAAACTCTTGGGCTATTGAAGAATTTTATGTTGCTGTTGTGTAGTTTATTATATTCTTTTTTTTCTTAAGGCCTATTTCTCTCTAACTTAAAATGTTTTCCAGTATCAAATACTGTCACAGAACTGAAAGCTATCTTCCAAACATATTTTTCTAATCTGTATTTTTAAACTGTGTTTATAAATATGTAAATGTGCATGCTACAACTTATTTACTGATTACTCCTAAAACTTCGAGTAGAATCTCTGGACTAAAGTAGAATAAATTCACTAAAGTGTCTGCAAAATAAAGTGTTTACTGGATGGCTGTCTACTAATAAATACCAGGAAAACCAGACAGGAATGAAACAAGGTATTGATATGAAAAAGGAGGTACAAGCAGCATCAGCAGGCTTCTGTAGCCTGATAAATGTGATTTGAAATGTGAAAAAGAAAGACAGGAATATTGTGCAGTGCTCCTACTCCAGACAAACAGAGCTACAGCTGGGCTCTGAGTTCCTGGGGTCCTACGTGAGCCAGGGTTTTCTCATAGCAGCTCCATCACCCAACCCTTCAGAAAAAGCTGGTGTGAAGAACTTGGAGATGTGATATCCTGACTTTAGAAGGTGCTTGGTGCAAGAAAAAAAACCTACATCCATTGCACTGTAAATGCAAAATATTGAGAACTCCATATGTACACCTATTTTGTATACTATGGGATTGCTTCTATTGAAGATCTTGCAGCACTGAAAATATTACACAGGATTTGCAGTAGAAACTGGCATATGTCACAAATTCAGCTGAACACTTTGGACTTCTGTGTGATTGTACTGCTACCTCAAGTGGTAATTTCATAATCGGATGAAGCATAAGAACAATAGTTCCTCATTGCATACCTTTATGTTACTGCATTTAACTTTATTTCACTACCCTGTAATTATCTTTTCATTCTATAAATTGTGTTATACTTTCCAGAACTCTTCATGTCTGAAAATTAAGTGAAGTTGTGACATATTTCGAATAGTCTTCCTTCAGTGACCTAAATTTCTTAGATCTGGTAAATATTCACAATGATAAAAACAACCTATGAAGTGATCAGTCATTATAAGTCATCATAAGTTATCCAAAACAGCACAGTGACAAGAAGGGACTGTACCTTAGGCCTGACAAGAGTCAATGGCTGTGAATTTTTCTCTTTATTCTAATGGTGAAACTTACAGGATATCCACTCTCTATACAGTGGTTGCATTTGTGATTGTTGTATCCATTCTGGAATGCAAAAGGTGAAGTTTGTTGTTTCAGTTATCTTTAAGGAGATAGGAAAATGGTAACATTTTAATGTCACAAAAGTATTTGTTTATTTGAAGGAGAATGAATAAACAAAGAGATCTAGCAAAGTAAACAGTACTAGGAATCAGAAGAGCAGATAAAATGTGAAGAAACCTAAGAATACTTTAGTGGAATCTAAGATGACTTTATATCTTGTAACTCTATGTTATTATTAAAAGATGCTGCTTGATAAAAGGATTATAAATGATTAACAGATATACATACATTACCACTGTACAGGAGTATTGTGTGGTAAATAGTGCTCATCAGTGCCAGTAAGAAGTGTTAAAATCATTTAGACCTACTATGCCCGTAAACAATCTGTTAAACAGTCCACTGATTTGCTCTTTATTAAACCAGCTATTAAGAAATCATTAATCTTTTAATAGCTATTTGCAGCATTAAAGTAAAATATGTCTGAGTCACCTCATGCTGAAGTTAAATAAGATTTATCGTAGTTTTTTCAGAGATTTTCTCCTTTCCTCCTCTCAAACGTTGAGAAGGATACTTTAATAGACAAGAGAAAATTGTAAGTTCTTAAGTCTTGCACGTTTGGCTCGTTTTGTGTTCATCATTATAAGTAGGTTTAAAAATTTGTTTGATCTGTCAACTGTCTTACTGTAATACTAAGAAAACATGTTTCTTCTTTGGGGAAAAAAAAACCAAGGAAAGAGAGAAGACGTATTGGTGTATGGTTACACAAGTTGAAAACAGCTAACAGCTGAAGGGCTGTAACTCAACCAGAAATGGATATTGTAGCACTTGGGGAGTGTTCACCTTGGCATTTATTTTCCTTAGGAATGGGATAAAACCATTTCTGAAATACAGTTACCAATATGCGCTCCTAACGAATTTACATTTTCACAACCTACTTCATTGCAAATCAAATCAAAGTTGAAAGAATAACCTGTCTTACCTAAACTCAACTCTTTTAGGACATGCGCATGTCAATATTCCTTTTCCTTTAAAAAAATATTTTCTACTGTCTTGAGTTCCTGTTTCTTGTATTGTTTGTCACCCAACTTCTATAGCCTCCTATGTGGTGGTGTGTCAATAAGAAAGTATCAAACCTGGGGAAATGTGGTTAGAAATTCAGTGAAATGTGAAACAGAGTGAGGGGCAGGATAGAAACAGATGTTTTTCTAAATGTGTAGTAACTTCTGAAGGGGCTTAGAATGACCTCTACTGGAGGTGTTATATTTTTATACTGCAGACTACGCTAGTGGGTTGCAGCGGTATTTCTTATGTTGCCTTCAATAGAAAATGACGAAACTCATAAGGGCATTGGAGATTTAGAAAAGCTCAAATATCTGCTTTACTGCTGGACTTTGTGTCTGCTTTTCCTATTGATTGACCAGTGGAAAAGTCTAGTATAGAGAAATATGACAGTGAGATGACATGAAGTGAAATATTTTTTCAGTCAGGAATGACCTCATAATTCATGAATGGCAGTATGAAATGGAACTATGAATGAATTATGAGGGGGACATCTTAATGAATAGGAGTTGGTTTTGATCAAGGTCTATCCACTGCAGAATTTCTAAGCTTAAAAGAAATGCATTAGAAGAAATTTATTTCATATTGCAATTTGTCATACAACAACAAAAATTGAGGGAACTTGTCTAGGTGGAGCTACAAGATGCTTTGTTTATCCGTGAGGTAGTAATGATGTTATGCAAATTACCACCATGGCATTCAAAGGTTCAGGTAATGGTCTTGACTATTCACACTTCATCGTTGCTGTAACTTTTAGATTATAAACTGCTCTAAAATATATGTTGATTTATCGTGGATAAGGCTTGGGGTTTTTTTAATAGATCTGTATTTCATCCTATGGATTTGTTTTTAAATCACATTTTCGTAGACCTGATTAAGCCGATCGGAATTGTACCTGAGTCATTGTTAAAAATGCGCAACATTTTTATCTAAACAATTGCATAGCTGGGGTTTAGCTTCTGAAAGAGACCTGTAAGGGTTATTTGTATACAAGCCATAACTAGTAGACATAAAATATAAAAAATTAGTAGTACGTGAGAACCTTTCTCAGATGATCTTCCGGGAAGACCTCTGTGGAGATGAGAGTACAGCACTTTTTGTAGTTCTGTCAGATCTCTGCAACATGTTTTTTACTCTGAGATGGATGTAAGTAGATTGAAACTGCTTGTGTAAAAGAAGTCATTTCATAAAATCTGGCCTGTTCTTTTCCTCATGGGTGACATGAGGAGGTTTTGTTACCTGTGACTCTTATTAACTCTCCTACAACTAATCAGTTTCTAAGATGCTCAAAATTTCTCCTTCTAAAGACTGTAGGAATGCAAAGGCTAAATATGAGATTGTTGCTTTCTAGCAAAATACTTCCACTGTGGAAAGGAAGCATAAGGTAAACAAAACTTGCTTAATGTGAATCTGGTAGTGGACTCTGACATGACTGCTTCTACAAGTCTCTCCATGTAGACTGGAAGAAGTACTGCAGTATTTTCATGGCAAAATTTTATTTTTACCAGACATGTACCCAGTGATGCAGTGTAAAGGAAAACTGCTATATAGATGTAGCTTTCCACTCATGAGAAAGACAATGAAAGGTCCTTGAAATTTAGTCTAGAAATATGCAGTGTTTTATTTGAAGTCATTTGCTCTCTAGGGTAACTTCATGAGGTGTGCAGTTCTTTCATGAAACCTCAAGGTTAGAGAGTCAGATAAGCATCAGCAATATTTATCAAGATAAGAGATCAAAACCACTCCCAGACCACATGGTCACAGTGACATGGATGGCTGGAGACAATGTGAAAAGAATGGCAAAGGCTGTATAACTCTTTACACTGTCATATTGGTTTTATGATTATGGGTAAAAGATAACTGGGTAAAAGGATCAGTACTAGGGCCTAAAAATAAGTGTAATAGTTCTGTTGAATATTCCACAGCTCATTTGTGGCTCTTGAGTATTTGGGGGATGCGATACAGATATTGGTCCTCAGTCCAGGTTCTTCCAGGATGGAAATATATCTAGTAGCTTTTCTGGTTGACCATTTTGATGTCATTTTGTTTTTTGTGATTGCTCTAGCCAAAGAAACTCTAAAATTAGTGTGTTCAGTCAAGTTAGTTATACCTGACATCTGAAGTGAATATTGATAGGTTAGTGAAAAGGTATAGACACTTCAATAGTAGTGGATAATCAAGGCCTTTAGCACTTTTAGGCTTGGCAATTTCAAACAAGTCAAGAAGTTGCACTCTGAATAAAGTCGTCCAGAGCAGATGTACCCATACACCGGGCAATGCAAACCAGACAAGCTTTGCTGGAGCACACACGGTTAATGATGCAATACCTAAAAAATTGAGAAGGGGTCTGAATACGAATTTTGATCTTTTCAAACCCGTTTTATGTTTATTCAGAACACATTTTTCTTAGGTATTTAACAGCTTTGAAGGTATCTACCTAGCCAAGTTAAGCCTGGGGACCTAGGGGCATATTGCTGACTGTCCTCAGCCCTTGTGGGGCTCCTTTGCTGATAAAAACATCATGATATGGTCTTGAAAGCTCCTGCTGCCAGCTGCAACAGGGCAGAAAGCAGCATCTCAGTAAAGAAGAGATGCCATGTTGGTCTGTGTGCCTGGGCTACAGAAATGATCCAGGTACAACTTTTCTAACCATTGTGAGTGTGACCCTGACTGTCACGGCTGGCAAAGTGTCTTAGATTGTCCTTTCATGGCCCTGAATAATGTTTCATTTTACTACCTAAAGCTGATAAGTAGGGTATACTGACATTTATTTGTCATATTTGGTCCATATAAATGCTGAGGGGGAAAAATATACCTGCAGATGTGTAGAGAGACGTGCCTTGAATTTCTGACATACATTTGCATTCTCCAAAGGGGTAAGATTATCTCACTGTAATTATGTAGTTCATCAACTGGCTGCTGCTTTTGGGGCTTACCCTATTGCTGAATTTGGAGACCCGTACTTACTTTTAACTCTGATGACAATTGGCTGTAATGTTCCCTGTTGTCACTGCAGCCGTGGAGGTCAGGCCTAATGATATGCCAAGAACTCTGTGACAGTTTGCATACAGACGCAGTTTACTCAGGTCTCAGCACTGCCATTCTCAGAAGATGAGGAGGTATTGAACTGTCAAACTGAGACTGAGCAGGTGACAGCTGATGCATTTTAGATCAGCTGCCTTCATGACCGATTTAGTAAACCTAACGGAGAGCAAGCAGGCTTTTTCTCCTGCGATATTATACTCTCCTTAAAAAAGGAAAAAGAAAGCGAAGCTGTGAAAATGTGTATTTTTATTTTTAAACACTACCCTTTATACCTTCTTTTCACTTTGAAAACTTTAAGTGTAAAAATGATACAGAATGCAAGATCAGAGAGGATTTTTCCTATGGAATGAATTGAGGTAGAGAAATATTTTTATCCTTTCTACAGCTACATGACAATTTAACATCTGACTCTTTCAGTCAATCACTCTACCTGCTGTCTTCTATATATCATACAACTTCCATAAATAGATAATGCTCAAAATAACATAGACAAGCAACAATATGGAGAAACATGCAAAAAATTTAACAATGTGTTTCCTTCTCTTTCCTGAGTTGTTACTTTCTAATTTTTGATAAAAAATAAAGGTATTTCATAGCATGTGTATTTCATAGTATGGTCAGGGTTAGCCTAGGGCTTCAAACCATTTCATAAAAGGCATCAAGCCTCTAACAGATGATGAATACAGTTCTGCCACACAGTGCCACAACGTGGTGTGGCAGAATAAGGGCCATTGTCATTGTAGGTTGGTGCTCATAAAGCTGATTGCTGTACCATGGAAGAATTAAATTGGCTCGTGTTTCCTGTCTTTTCTAATTTTTAACACTAACATTTGAAAGGCCTAACAGGGGTTTTAAGTGGCAAATTCTTTCCAGTCTGCTGTTGGTTTACAGGATCCCTTTTTGGCAGAACAACTGCATCGTCACAGAAGAGGGAGAGAAATTTTGTAGATGTCATTTTGGTGGCTGCATCCTGTTGCTTAGAGCATTTT
Source organism: Chionis minor (assembly GCA_013398295.1). Taxonomy (NCBI): domain Eukaryota; kingdom Metazoa; phylum Chordata; class Aves; order Charadriiformes; family Chionidae; genus Chionis; species Chionis minor. The sequence continues at coordinate 338,791 of VZSF01002918.1, forward strand.
TTTGTCTCTTGTGTCTATTGGTATGCAAAAGGACAGGATGCAGGAAGAGATCTCTTCATCTCTCCTCTGCCTTCTTTCTGACCGCAATATTGCCCTCAGAAAAGCTATGCCATTGCTCCTGGTGGTCATGGGAACACTCGTTTGTCTGGTTTGGCTGCCAGGGAATATAAGGGCTAATGCATACTTTGAGTTCAGGAGAAAAAAGATTTTAATGTCAAAAAAATTTCTTGCAGTTTTTCTTGAACGCTTAAGAATGTAAAGATGAGATGCTAATATGCACAGGGTGAAGTATGTTTCCTTGATAATATATTGCATGTGTTTCTTCTCTATATTTTGTATTGGTTTTGGGAAAGCATGTTTGTTGGGTTGTCGGTTTTTATTTTTTTCCAATCTGTTAAATACTGGAAAATTGTGTCACTGGAGCAATGAGTAAACTTGGTGAATTTAATGGTCAGAGATGTCCAAACCTTTCTGCATTTTTTTTATTCCCCCCAAAAAACTGCAAGCTGAAAATAAAAGCATTTATGCAGAAGCTGCATAAATTATACTCTTCCTTCATCACCAGTGCAGTTGGGACTGCAATATTTCTAGTGATGACTGACGTTTTCTCTCACCTCTCTGTCCTCTCCTCATGAAAATGCTTAGCCACTCCTGAGGAGCGCAAGTGTCGGACAAAGCGTAGAGTCCCGAGGTTTGCCTTTGGGAGGTCTGAGGGAGGAAAATGGGTATCGAGGAGATGAGCGGAGCTATGTTGGATCACATATGCCAGTCACTAGAAGAAAGGTGATGACCCAGGGAGGTGACGGTGCCAGATCGCTGCATGGCTTAATCTATATTGCATAATTCTCTAGTGGCTGTTGTTATTATTTCCTTGGTGTATTAAAAGGGAGACCAGGGGAAGCAGTTGCAAAATGTTTTAGAAAGGAGATTTATATATATATATATATACAGAGAGAGGGTTAGCATTAAAAACAGCTCTAAACAGGTAATAAAACCCAAAATACTTCAGTATTTCCAGGTATGCGTGTACCGGGCCTGGTGGTAGGGGAAAGGGAAATATCTTTTAAATCTCTGTTATGTCTTCATATTAGAGAAATGCCTTACAGTTTTTGATGCAGGCTCACTTCCCCATATGCTGAGAACTCACTTTGATATTTATTCCAATTTAAGGTTCTATTATTGAATATAGTGACGCAAAACTTCATTCCAGCAGAATGTTTTCTCCACAGGCTGTGCTACACAGTCCTGCATTATCAAAAAAGAAAAAAAAAAGCTATTTTAAAGAACAATAATATTATCGAGGGATATCTGTGAATTGTTTTCTATAAGCTTCTCTAATGCTTATTTCAAATATATATGTAATTTTTAGATTCTGATTCCCTGTACATTTCTTGCATTTTCCTTAAATTATTCCGAAATCTTCCATTTTCTATTAGTAGAAAAAATTTCCATTCCTATCTCTAATGTGTTTATTAAAGTCCATACCTGACACTACAATCCCTCTAACTACACACTGGTCCCGAAATGTTGCCTGGCAATTGGTGCCATTTATGTCTGAAATGTGGGGCCAGGTACTAGGATCCTGTCACCTAAATCAAGATGACAGTCTGGGACTGGGCTTGAGCCCTGATGGCTCATCGTGATTCAGCATCCCTGCCATCAGGGGAAGGAGATAAACACAGCAGTGAAATCGGCAGAGGGTGCCTTAATGAGGGTTGTTAATGAGAGGAAGGTAGTTTTCATTTTAGTGGTGCAATAGAATTTTTTTCCCCAATTCACTTTTTTCCCTTACCCCTGCATATGGTTTAATACACAGAAATATACACTTAGGATCTAGTTATCTGGAGAGAAATAATACATACCTGAGCTGTAAGTATTTTGTTTCATAAAACAGACAGAGCCAGAGGTTTATTGTGGGACTTGTGGGGCTGTGAGTGAGGAGAGCTTCCCCTCTTGATGTATTAATTAGCATAGCAATTAGAGAGAATGGTGACTGTGCATGTGCTTGTGGTGTCAGGAGTTTGTCCTGAAAGAGACAAAATAATGGATTTCAGCTTCTCTCCTGTTATTTCTGTTTCTAGACAAAAGCAGCAAGCCAGTGTGAAAATAAAGGCATGCTGACAGATTGGGTAACCCTGTCAAGACAAGGAGTCCAAATGACAGTATTCCCTGGCCCAAATCATTATAGGCAGTGTTAGTTGTATATGAACTGCAGTCATTCCTTTGCTGTAAGGTAGCTGTTTGTATAGCTCAACGAGGGAAAATGAGAGAGAAGCTCATTGCATTCACAGCTAGAAAGGCATATTTAGATCTGTGTCTAAAATTACCAAGTCACTTTAACCTGCTTATATTTTACTCTGTAGGTTTACAGTTCTCAACCTTTTTTGATCTGTGAGCCTCTCAACCTTTTCCACTGAAGATACAGATCTCTGAATAGTGAGTTAAAGCCCCACTGGCAATCAGCTTGAATTTTTAATGTTTTCTTTCCAAGTTACCCTTACGGATATCCACAAACCTGAGTGCTTTGCAGGCTACATCTTGAAAACCATTGCTCTGAGGTACTAGTCAGGTTGAGTTGAGACTAAAGCTGCTAAAAAATTAAAGATTTTGGTTGAGGGAAAAACATTTTGTTGTGAGTAGAGAAAAATAGCGGTTTTGAAGTTGGGAGTTAATATTATTATCTTTGAAAATATTTACGTTTTTCCGTTGAAAATTTCAAGCAAGCTGAGTCTTGGACTCTGAGGTCCAAGCAGCACTTATGGGGAGCAAGAACAGAGGTAGCTGTGGTACCTCTACAATGTAGGAGCTGGACGTTGGAAGACTAGAAATTCAGGTTTTTTAGTGTATGATCTTTTGGGGAAACTAAACAAATATCCCATAAGGACTTAGAAGTTTGTTTAAAAATATACATTTCAGGAACTGGTTTTGTTCAGTATTTCCTGATTTGAAAACTCATTTTGTTAAATGATTGTTCACTCTAGTTCAGGTCCAAGCTCAGGCTTCCCAGGCATTTTAGCGCTGAGTCTGAAGTTACTGGTTGAAAGCCATCTTGAGAAGTAATATGGGAAGGGCAGCTGTCAAAGGGAAAAGAAATCCTGGTGGGATGGTGATAAGCAAACACTTCTAATTATTCAGTGAACTGAATTTTAAAATTACTATAGAACTGTGTAAGAAATAAGGGGCGAGGGACAAAGAAAGTCAGCACAGGAATCAGCCAGCGAAGTGAACATCAGACTCTTATTTTCATGGTTTCTTTTTCTTTGGAGACCTGCTTTCTAGGAGAAATTATCAATGAAGACAGTAACTATTTCTTTTTGCCAACAGCCAAAGAATAATTTTTTTGTTTGTGCTTATGTCTGGATCTCCCTGCTGGCCATGAGCCTTACTTTGACTGTACAGGTAGGGACAAGTTGGAACTACATAGTGCAGAGCACCTGCTTGCTCCAAGATGTTAAACTGCTGCTTAATGGAAAACTTGATGTCTTATTTGTGTAGTTCTCAATATGAATCTACCCTCTGCTATTTCTTTGGCTCCTGGCTGTGTGTGATGACTTCTGTAATAAGGAGGAATGGCTAAAAATCAATGGAAAGCTGTTTTAAAACTTTCACGCATGAATTGGTATGTGTGCTTGGCATAGATTCTCAAATGCAGTCAAAGGGAATTAATAGCAAGAAAAGGATGCTGGCAAGGTGGAGGTACATCAAAGAACTTTGGATTAGATGATGTTAGGTAAAGCTTTTTTAAACAGCGTAGGAAGATACCAATATTTTTGGTTTGTTTTCCTTATTTTAAAGGAGACTCTATTTTCTGTCCGTACTTCACAAATCCTGGAAAAACAGAGTAGTGCCAAGCATGTTTAGACTTTTGGGATCTTGAGGAGGAAGTTGGCAACCAATCATATGCATTTTATCAGCCAGCTTGTTCCTAAACTCTGGGATCTACATAGGAAAGCAGATTTGCTTTTCAGATTTTTGGCGGACAAAGATGGATTGCATCCTTTTACGTGGCCAAAGGGAGAAGAGACGTTCTGTGTAAGGGGACAATTTATTTGGTTATTTTTCTTTGACTGGAGCATTTCTTTTAAGAGGAGGAGGAGAGAACTAATGCTAGCTGAAAGAAGCTTCCTGGAAAAACACTGTTACTTCAAATGATGTGGAGCCTGACAACTTGTGGGGAGGGGAATGAGACCAAGATAGCCAGTGTTGCATTCCTGGTTCTATGCCTGGGAAACTTGAAAAGATAAAATATCAAAGTTGTTAGTGAGTGCCACTAGACAACAGCTTTTGGAGTTCTGTGTTCTGTACCTCTGTTTTGGTAGCATCAAACTGAAAGCTCCTCTGGCCTCAGAGGTGCTACTAACATTAATAAAGTTCCTGATATGCATAAATCTTTACAGAATTACAGAATATAATTTGCTTTTTTGGGGTTTTTTTGAGGACTGAAGTCTTACCTCAGTTAAGGCAAGCAATTTCATGGAAACACTGGGAATCACAAGAGTAATTATTAATTAACAGTAATTAACTATAAGATAACTGCTTGGTGATGTATTTGAAGAGAATCCTACATTTGGTTTGGGTGAAGAAATACAGTAGTCTGGCACTTATTTGTTTAGTTAATAATTTTAAATGAGAATCACTTTCATTCTACATTCACCACTGTAAAAAATATTCTTCATTTTATAGAAATGTTACTCCATGTAAAAAAAAGTCTTAAAATTTTTCACCTAGCTTAGGTAAGTATGCAGTGTAAATGTTTCATAAATTGTATTTGTGCTTCTTAAAAGGACTTTTTTGTACTGTCTTTTCTTCCTTTGCCACATTGCTGTTAAATTTTATGACTGTTTTTTAGTAAGTTTTATGATGTCACATATTCTTCTCAGATTTCTTTCAGTTTTTGGAAGGCACCTCTGATAGTGCAGAAAAGAAATTATTTGGCAAATTACTAACTGCATTTTGAGTGGTCTATACATGCTCGCATAAATACATACAGGAAGTGAAGGTTTACAGAATCACAGAATCACCAGGGTTGGAAGGGGCCTCTGGAGACCGCTTAGTCCAGCTCCCTTGCCAGAGCAGGTCCACGTAGAGCAGGTTGCACAGGGTGGCATCCAGGCGGGTTTTGAATGTCTCCAGAGTCGGAGACTCCACCACCTCTCGGGGCAGCCTGTTCCAGTGCTCTGCCACCCTCAAAGCAAAGAATTTCCTCCTCATGTTCAGATGGAACTTCCTATATTCAAGTTTGTGCCCGTTACCTCTTGTAACTGAAAAAAGACTGGCCCCCTCTTCCTGGAACCCTCCCTTTTAAGTATTTATAAGCATTAATGAGATTCCCTCTCAGTCTTCCCTTCTTCAGACCAAAGAGACCCAAATCCCTCACCCTTTCCTCATAAGAAAGGTGTTCCAGTCCCCTAATCATTTTTGTAGCGCTTTGCTGTACCCTCTCCAACAATTCCCTGTCCTTCTTAAACTGGGGAGCCCAGAACTGGACTCAGTACTCGAGTTGTGGCCTCACCAGGGCAGAGTAAAGGGGGAGGATGAGCTCCCTCGACCTGCCTGCCACACTCTTCTTGATACACCCCAGGATGCCATTGGCCTTCATGGCCACAAGGGCACATTGCTGGCTCATGGTCATCCTGTTGTCCACCAGGACTCCCAGGTCCCTCTCTGCAGAGCTATTTTCCAGCAGGTCAGCCCCTAACCTGTACTGGTGCATGGGGTTATTCCTCCCCAGGTGCAGGACCCTACCCTTGCCTTTGTTGAACTTCATTAGGTTTCTCTCTGCCCAACTCTCCAGGCTGTCCAGGTCATGCCGAATGGCAGCACAGCCTTCTGGTGTGTCAGCCACCCCTCCTAGTTTTGTGTCATCAGCAAACTTGCTGATGGTACACTCTATGCCTTCATCCAGGTCATTGATTGATATATTGAACAGGACTGGACCCAGTATTGACCCCTGAGGAACACCACTGGTCACAGGCCTCCAACTATACTGTGCCCCACTGATCACAGCCCTCTAGGCTCTATCTGCCAGCCAGTTTTCAATCCACCCTACTATACATTCATCTAACCCACACTTCCTAAGCTTGCCTTTGAGGATGCTATGCTGAAGTCAAGGTAGATAACATCCACTGCTTTCCCCTCATCTGTCCATCCAGTCATGCCATCGTAGAAGGTTATCAGATTAGTCAGATATGACTTGCCCTTGTTGAATCCATGTTGTTTAGTTTAGTTCATGTGAATATTTGTAGAAATGACATTTCACACTTACAGTCAAACCTTGCTAAAAGAAAGGACTGTAAAAAGCTATCTTTGAATTTCACCTGTGGGTTTGGTGAGGAAAGATGAATGTTGGCAAAGAGTGAAGGGGAGACAGAAAAAGAAAAGAAAAGGTAAAAGAAGAGAGTGAAGTGGGAGGAGAAGCAGATAAACAGTTAAGAACGCTCTTCACCTGACCAAAGAGTTTGGGCCTCTCAGAATGCTTATTGGCATTTCACAGTGATTAGAGTGTGTTTTAAATATTCAGCACATAGAAAGAAGCTTTTGAAACTGAAATAATATTGGTATGATACTTCATCTGTTTTCTGCAGAAGTGAAATGGTTATTAGTTCACTTGCTTGGCAGCTCCCTGCACTAGCCAGGGTAAACCTCTGACGTTTCTCACTAGGGAATGGTTTCATGCTTGTCAGAAGTAGAAGAAAACTAGCTGAAAGTCTCCGTGTGGTTGCTAGCAACTGTCTTTTAGGGATTTATCTGGTATGTTACAGGAAGAGAAAAATCTTGGCAAAACCAGGAATGTTATATGAGGGTAAGAGATTATAGCTGTTCTGATAAGTTGAGGTTCATCTTGTACCCCCTGGCTAATTTCCTATCTCTGCACTTAGATACCAAAGTGAGTTGGCAATTGAGTAACTGTTGCTGTGCTTCAACATTGCTAGTTAATGTATAGTTTAATATTTGCTAAAATTATTAAAAAGAAGTGGAGAAGGCAAATTTGCTTTAGAGTAGAAAAATGTATTTGTGTAGACATCTAGATTCATATTTTATTTGCTATGCTGCTTATTTGATGCATGTGACCTTTTTCTTAAAACAAGTAGTTTCAGCTGTGGTGAATTTTTTTTTTTTTTTTTTAAAAAGCAATCTCTGTGCCAGATCCTCTTATTATGGGCCTTATGTCAAGTTGTGGATGGACTGTGCAATCTTTCAGGGAAGCGGAAATGCCACAGGAATAGATGGAAAGGAAATTCCATTCTAGCGCTGCTCTCTCTCATCTACCAGAAGTTGGAGGAATGCAGTCTGGTTACCACAATCTCTCCCCATGTTCTCACTGTCTCTCCAAACAGAGCGTAGCTGAGAAACAGCCCAGTTCAGTGTATGAGGAATGACAGGAATATTTCAGAGGGTGGCCAGTACAAATGGCCTATGAGAGATAGCTCTTCCCAGTTACAGTATGCAAAATAGGCTAATGAAGTAGCCTAGTATGTCATGAGCTGGCAGAAGCAGGTGACTGGGATGACAAGCTGCTTTGGCTGGATCTTTCTTTTGCTTCTTTGTGTGAATGAGCAGTAAGTACACGTGGGGCTGGTGCTTAGTTTCCTCTCCTTCCTCATGGCTACCTATTCCTCATTGCGAGCTCTTGTTTCCAAGTGCAGCTGCAAGACAAAAAAGAATAAGCAGACTTGTGACATAAGACCCAAAGACTCATTATTTTGAGAATCTTTTCCAAGCAGGACTTACCAGGAAGAAGCACAAAGGTACTGTTAATTTACAGTATTTTGGGAACAGGCACTGGCTGGAGAGCAGTACTGTCAGTAAATCTATTTTTTAACTTGCAGTCTTAGTACTTTATTTTTAAGCTCTAATATGGGCTTTTTCCCAAATCCCTGGTTATATAGTTCAAAGAGATGAAACTATTGGATTATTGTCTTTTTCCTGTCAAGGAGCCTGCAAAACTCCTTCTAGAGCCTGGGTATAAAGGTTATTAAATAGAATGATATAGCGGCATAGTTTGCAGCATATGTGTACAGTTCATGTGAATGTAATTAGTGAAAACTAAATTTAAGATAGAAGGTCTTGCCACGCGTAGAAAAATAACTTAGGTTGTAGGCAACGCTTTATTCAATTAAGTTTTGTGAGGATATTTTTTCCACATCTCATCATCTCAACCATCTAACTCTTCTTAACTTTACACAAAAGCCCTCTACTCAGCTACTAAGTGAATCATTCTACCATCTTCTTTATCAGAGTTTCTTATGCAGGTAAGGAAACAGAAACGATACAAGTATTTGTGCATTAGTGTCATCTGAGTCACTGATCAGCACTCCTTTGAAGTAGGCTTGGTACAAATGCATGGCAGGAAGACAGTCCTATTTTGAAATACTTATAATCTCTCCACAGGTTTAACAAATACATCAACAAATAATGCACGTAATTTATAAGGAATCCACTGTTTCAGTTTGTTTTGCTTTCAAAACCCAAATGCATTGCTACAGTAGGTCTACAAAAGAATGAAGCGTGTCAGGCATTTGCAATGAGCAGTACATACACACCTAATCCACAGGGTTCTCTGTATCTAATGACTTTTTTTTTTCTGTGGTGGGGTTTTTTTTGTTTGTTTGTGTTGTTTTCCCTTTTCCAAATCCTGTAACTCTTAACTAGGCAAATTCCCTTATAAATTTTAGTGGTTCATATAAGAGAAGATTTGATAGCAATCAGATGTAAAAATGAGACTTGTAAAGTGTTTTATTTCACGAATCCACAGAGACCTCATATTGCTACCAGCATCAGCTAATCATAAGCTTTGAGTGAGGCTTGAAGGAAGGTTCTGAGGCTAGTACTAAATCAGTCATTTTGGCCAAAATGCTTGTAGCTATGCAGGCTATTAAGGGAAATTATTCAATCCAGAGCCATGGAACAGGAGTTACTTAGAGGTTTGATATGCCACTTTACAAACAATTTCGTAGATTTACTAAGCTTCCAAACTTGCAGTGAGTTTAATTAGTGATGTTAGGTTCCAAAGGAAATCTGAAAATGCAGGAGTAATAAAATGGTCTTAGTTTTTGCTCATTTGTTGTACAATTTCTTTTCCCTTTCTTCTTCCCCCTAACTAGCAATACAAGAACACCTTTGTTGGTAGCATTTTCCATGGATAAACCACCAAGAGATCAGACTTAACTCCAGAGGAATTTTAGCATAACTGTTATTGCTGAAAAGTGACCCAAAGAAATGGGAAACATTAAATTTTTTTCTCGTGATGACTTGTCTTCCATGAAAACCTATAAAGAAGATGAGAACAATTTTGTTATTCTTTTTAACATGAAATAACTCCCTTTGAGAACACACAGAAAAGATTGGCTACATCCCCAGACTTTAAATGAGAAACAAGGATTATTAATCTTTTTTTAAAAAAAAAAAAAGACTTTTTCTTTGATTTTCAGTTAAAGAACTGTTGAATAAAGGTCCAAGCACTTTCAACAATTTCAACACAATTTTTGAAATTTTAACTAATTTCACATTATGCTGGATGTTGTAATTTGACTACCTTTCTTGAGTTTTCTAGTTTTTTAGGGAAAAGGAGAATAGAGAAGAATAAATTTTCTGATATAATAAAAGATATAGCTGCCCCATCACAGCTTCATCCGCTTTTGTCTGTCAGAGTAACTGTAAAAGCAAAAACTAATTTAAAAGAAAAGCATTTTGTAGGCTTTTGTACCTTCCCTAGTTTTCTCTTTGACATCAATATGCATCTTTGGTAAATTCCTCATCCTATGTTGTGTTGAGTAACCATCTGCTTATCTGATAAACTGTGATGATTTTAGAATAATGCCACTCATTTCACTGGAATTGTAACTCAAATTGGAAGGCAATCTTTGAGGTCAGAATCACACTTGACTTCTATATATGCATGTTTGAGACTTTTCTGATGGTCTCTAAACTGATTGCATTTACTGGGCATGTGTATGATATTTCTATTCATATTAGAGTATATTACACATTCTAGTATTATTTTGCAAACTTCCCATTCATGTATTGTAAAGGCAAGCATTAAAGCTTGGAAAATTTAGTAGCAGATGGAGTCAGAAGATCAGGCTGGTAGTAACGATGCCACTGGTGCCCTGAGAATAAAAGAACAGTGTGTGGAGAAATGGTAATGCTGGACTTTGCAGCTTTGAGATCTTTGCTGACATCCAGTGACCTTTCAGTATAGGGCAATCTCTTTTCCTATCAAAGAGGTGAAAGATAGCCTGTGTGTATGTAGAGGCTTGATTTGTTCTGAAGTGATGCCAGGACAAAGTCTTTGTCTGTAAATACTTTTTTTTTCCCCCCTACTCTTATGTAGAAATATTTATATCAATACAGCTCTGACTATGGATGCAATTAATCCAGCCCAAAAACGCCTTTAGCAGTATATTTTGCTTCTTGGGTGAACATGACTATTATAGCTGCCTTTTCATATGGTTTATCTGCTTTCAAACTAAGCGGGGTTGTACAGCTTTAACAAACCCTTCGAAATGGTGTGAACTCCAGTTAGCTGCTTCTGTTGCTACCTAAAATGTCAGTTTCGTGGCTTTTGCAGTTGCACTCAGAATTTTGCCTTCCATCTTATCTCAACAACTTAATGAGCTATAGGTATTTTGGGAGTAGGCAGCAAGCGTGAGAGGAAAAATAGAGGAACAAAACAGGAATGTTAACATGGCCTCTGGCATTTCCTTTATCAGAGCATCCATCCCCATCTGCATGGTATAGCAGAACATTTTTAACTTTAGTCTTGATGATCGCAACAAGCAGTATCGCTCTTGCACATTGGTCTTTTTTAGACATTCCTCTGAGCCTAAACTTGAGGACCTGTTTACATGAAAGATGTTTGTAGGTAAATACGCCACTGTTGGCTTCAGAATTAATTTTTCTACTTATTTTTCCATACGTGAAAGGAATGGAAATACAAATCGTTGCCTGAATTCACAAAATGGCAATTTATATATGCCTAACTTTCTAGCAGGTTCACTCCAAGAATTTTAAGTGGGGCCTCTTGGAGAGACAGGCAAAAAAATGCCAAAATACCAAGGCAAGGATTAGCTAATCAAGGATTAGCTAATGCAAAATTTCTAGGAAATTTGAAAGTCAAAGTAACATGCCTATATAGCGTATCTTTAGATTTAGGAAAAACTGATGATTTTTAAAAAATGCAGTTTTAGGATGGAAGTGCCTAATCAATGTGTCTGCTTTCGACACTTGTCTTTTTTTTTTTATTTTTTTTAATCTGACATGATACACACAATGAAAAAAGTGTCCTCTTCCTCCTAGTGACCTTAAAAATCTAGTAGTGGGACAAGAAGAAACAGATGGCAACAGGTAGAAAAAGAAAGTGTGGAAGGATATTTTCATTGAAGTAGCGCATCCTAGGACAGGGCATTTTTGTGTCCAATATTCTTGGTTTACTTTGTTTATATCAACTTTCATAGTTCCATGTTCTCTTTCAGGAAAGTTTAATACTTCATGCCATTATTTACAGATGCTGTCTTACTTTATTTCCGGCATTTTCTTCCTCCAGAAAGGTTTATCATGGAAAGTGCTGCTGTACTCATTTTGAAATCCTGCCTCTGCTTCCTCAGACTTACTTTCTTCTTCCCATCTTGATGGAAGTATTAACATATCTCACTTACTTAAATAGTAATTGATCTTCATAACTCTGAGCCCCCTTCCTGATAGCGACCACATTTAGGGCCATTATGAAACCTTTTTGACCTGATTATGTGAGTCCAATCAGCTGTGCACTGAGCTGCCCAGAGTGCAGGCTGATGGAGAAGCCACAGTTTAGAGCTCAATTCTCGTGTTACTGACAGCAGCTACGCGCAGGCAGGCAGAGGTGGGTTTGGCCCTTCTTGATGAATTTGGGTTATTTCTTATTTTTCTCTTTCAACTTCCATCCTTCTGTCTGCGATGGTACGTGTTCCCAGATGCTTTTCATATTCAGGACAAGTTCTTGCTGTGATCATCTCACTCTGAATGAGACTTCAGTAGCAGCTATAGCATTTTATACTTTAAATGTGAATTTCAGCCTTGGTTAAGCGAGAAATTAATTCTGACCTGCCTTCTGTACCAGACCTGCCAAATGAATGGCAATTAACTCCAGACTGTTACACCCAAAAAAGCTTTTCTGCAACTTCTGGGATCTGACCTGGAACTTCCTTTATAAAAGGGAATGAAAAGCAAATCAGAAGCTGCAGAGGATTTTTGTGGCCTTTTTTGGGGGGGTGGGGGGTGGGGAGTGGGAGGGAGTGTAGGGGAGTTGAGAATGTGACTATTATAATATCTTCTCTTCTAGTTGATTTTTAACTTCCTCAGGTTTCTGACAGAAGGAATTGCTGCTGTCTCTCAGCCCAAGGCAGCCCATGATATTTGTTGCTGGCTCTCTTTGACAATTCTGTTACTGATAGGTTTTAAAGTTCTCCCTAAAGACAGAGGTTAGACAAACTGATGGATTGCTGGTCGTGGGCAGTTCTCCCCACAAGCTTCTGTGTAACACTGGTGAAGTTTTGTTTTCAGGGTATTTTTTTTTTTTCTATGTCTGTGGCCAGAGTAATTTTCTATGTTTATTTTATGTTTTTTAAAGTTGAATGTATATTCAAAAAAAGGAAACATGCAAACTCTCTTCCAAAGATAAGCAAATAGCTGTTACACAGACCCAAGACCTGCAGGTGCACATTTTGCCTTGCTGTGCTCAGCATCCCCACATGCATGCGCACCTTGTTCTCTTCTAACCGGGCCTTTTGGCTGTGTTTGCCTGGCACCAACTCCTTGACTCTTGTTAACTAGTGGTCTGTCCTTCATGTTCTTTCCTTCTACCCTTTTGCTTCAACAATATTGAAAGAATTGCCACGGTATTCTGACTGTAACTGGAAATAATATGTTTTGTGTAAGCAGAGTAGCCTAGACCTAAGGTAGGTACATTCTCTACAGACAGATTAATAAACCAGTGATGTTTAGCAGATACCAATATAATCCAATGAAGCTATTAATTATAGAAACAAATGGGTAGAGAAAACTAAAATATATACTTCAAAACTGTGAGATACTTAATGCTAAGATTACTCAGCAAAGCAGAGGTGGGATTTTTAGGGGGGGTTGAGCAGTGAAAATCTGTGCTATCTAGTGAAATCTGCTAAGCCTTTTACACATATTCACTTTGCTCTGTATATATTAAACGTTTGGTTATCCCTACCTAGCACTGGTACAGTGTATACAAGGTGAGATGGGCACACTGATTGAGGGCCCGATGATTGACTGAGCTGCAGCGTTCTCAGGGCTTCAAGAAAGGTTTTTACTCAATGCGCTCTCCCGCAGGAGTTCACATTTGCTGTTTTATCTCTGGGAGTGAGCTTAGTGACAGGCGCACACTGAGAGTCAGGGAGAAATGCCATGGGAGCTGCTTACCAGCACTCAGATGCAGAGATGGCATTTGATTCCCAGGCTTCTTTGCAGCAACAGCTTTATAAGCAATCTAAATGGGGAAACTCTACAGGGTATCAGGAAAGCAAACCTCTGATCTCCGTGCTCTCACCATTAAAAACTGAGTCCTGCTTCTGAAACAATAAACAAATCTAAAGGTTATTGAATAACACCTATTCATTTTGGTGGGATCTGTGAAGTGGCAGGATACCAGGTGTGTGGACATACAACCGCATGCGATAGGACTGCAAGAGTTCTCTGACAAGGTTAACAGGTTGCCTGACATACTCATTGTAGCTGTTTCCAGTTAATGTAGAAATTGTGTTAGTCTAATTCCTGCATGTTGTTCAGGCAAAATGTTCTGGATGTGTTTTAAAGAGAATGCCAGCCTTTTGAAACAGTTCCCAGTACCTGCATTATAGATATCAAATACTCTGTTAGAGATAGCTGAGCTTGAAATATTTCTTTTGCATTCTATTTTTTTATACATTCATGTTAATTTATGTTTATAAATGTTTGGAGGTGTGTAATTGAAGCTCTGCAGCAATCCTTTTTCTTTTGCTTTAGATGTATAGAGCCTGAAAAATCTAAAATACCTTAGGAGTAGACATGCTAATGTTATGTTGATCCTTTGCCTTTCGTTCAACGGAAAGGTAATTTTTTGTGATTCATTTGGTGCTGTGAAATTAAGAAAGCCCCCAGAAATGAATGTAAAAGTGAAAGACTAGATGGGAAAAGGGATAAAAATGTAAGCACTGCAGCTGTAAGATAAGGCACTCTATGATGTCAGAACTGTGAATTGTTGAAGTTTGAAGTAATTCCATTTTGTGTGATATTTTTACATTCTCAGATAAAACAATTGATTTAAATGTGGAACCTTTGAAATACAAAGAATTAACCTCACCTTCCAGACAAGATGCTTAAGGTTAAAAATAATAGAAACATAAATCTTGTGTAAGTCTTATTAAAAAAGAAATATCTGCACTATCTGAGTTAGATTTCTTTCAACCAAAAACTCCTATTCTGAAATTCTACCATTCTGACAGTGTGACAAATTGCTGGAACAAATGCTAAATAGTTAAATGGACAAGTGACGGATGGCCTCATAAGCCTTGCAGGGCAGCCTGTGTAAGATACTAATTGGTTCTGTGGAACTGGTTTTAGTCAATAAATTCACTTGAGAGATTTTGTGTGTGTGTGTGTGTGTGTGTTGGATATCTTTAAAGAATGCAATGCTGTAGGTGACAAACCACTTGCAATGTATTAGGCCACCAACAACTTTATTTTGTCTGCTATACCATCTACCTTCTTTCAAGGATATAACCTACTAAAAATCTATTAGTGATGCATTGCTGTCTCTCAAATGCTTCTGAATTATGAGTTTATTTGGAAGCCTCCAGAATTTTCTGATGCTAAAAAATGCCCATGTTAAGTTTTCCACAGTGTTTGCAATTGCTTTCTTTCTTTCTTTCTTTTTTTTTTTTTTTTTCTTCCCCTGGAGCAGATTCTGCCACCATTGCTCACTTTGAGCAATGCTTTCCACTGCAGATAGTCTAAATATTAGTGAGGTCCTCCTGTAAAAAATATTGTCAAGGTGAGTAAAGGCGATTAGACTCTGGCCCTTGGGACCAGTGCCAGGAAAAATCTGAGCAGCCGCTTCTGGGACTGAATTTGGAGATGAGGGAATAACTGAAGAGAGGTTTTCAGGACTCCAAGTTTGAATTTAGGCCCTAGTTTGCTCCCTGTTCTGAAATCCCTTGACTTCACTTAGCTGTCCTGGTTAAGCTGTGGTGTTCTCAAGGATATTTAGTAGTTGTGTGTCTGTGCATAGCCCAGAGCATCCTTGTCCTGGGCAGAGGTTGCAGCTTGTGCTACAGGTTACATCTGAGCTCGAGAGGACTGAAGCTCCAGGATGCTTCTTTGCACCCCATGTTGGCTGATCCACATGGGCACATGAGGATGGTGCCACAGCACATCTCTGTGTCTCTCTTCAGTCCAAGCCGGGTTGCCGGCAGGGCTCGGGTGCAGGGTGCTGGCCAGGGAGAAGAATGCAGGCAATCACACCCAGGTCTTTGCAGGCAAGGCCCCAGCTCTTATGCTGCTCCGGAATGTTGGAAGAGAAGCTTGGTTGCATTTGTTATGACCCTGGGCGGATCAGCTGATGGGTTGAAAGTGGTCACCCCTCTGTTTCTCAATGATTAGCGGTAGGTTTTCGGTAACTTCTCTGCTGAGCAACCTGGCTGCTTTAAGCCTTGTGCGAGGTATCTGCTCTCCTACTGCTCTGCACCTTCCCGTCACCATGAGATACTGAAAAGAAAAGCCCTGAAGCACTTACCTTTTAGGTCCTTCAGTCCTTTGTTGAATCTAGCCCACGGTGATTTCAGTGGATATATGAGACACAGTTTGTTCTTGGTTGCTTTTATTTTGCATTTGGGGATTTTTTTGGTTTGGGTTTTTTTTGGGTTTCTGTGTCTTTTTTTTTTTTCTTGAGGTGTGTGAGGTTTTTGTTTTGTGGATGTGTGTTTTCTTCATTTTATCACTGCTAAGAAGATCTTTTTTTTTTTAATGGATGTTTAAAAAACCCAAATAAAACCATATTCCCCCTCAAGAAGTGAGCCAGGGGAGGGGAGAAGGGTTGGGATGGTTTCACAGTTTTTCTAGGTAGTAATTTCCTGTTTGGTAAAGTGGAATTGATTAACTCTGAAAACATCATGATTTAGAAGGTTGATCTTTATGCAATAAAGGAAAAATCTGAAATTAATTTAGAATTTAAATAATGCTAAGCTTAAGGGAGACTTCAGCTCCAGCTCTCAACTCTGTTCTGATCCCTACTTCATTGCAAAATAAAGTTTTGTTTTTGGGAAGTGACTAAAAGTTAGTGAGTTACGTCTTTCTGGTTACTTTGCATTCTCTCTCATGCTCACGTATGAGATGTTTCATAATTAAAGGCTGTACTTTAACTGCTATATACTTAAACCAAATTTCACAGGTAACACGCGCTAGCTACCTTAGCAGCAACTTTGAAATAATTAGAGAGAGCAAATAAAGTATTTCTAGAATGATCTATAACAAAAAGCATTAAGAAAGCAGCTGCACTTCTGTCTGTGTTCATACCTAGGTTGTCTCATCTATATGAACTTCAAGTAAACTTGTTGGGAACAAACACTCACACAACTACCTTGATGTATTTTCAGTGCAGTACAGTATAGTCAAGTCTAGAAGAATAGAAATTTAGCTGGAAGGAAAATGTGGTACTTTGGCAGACTATGAACACAAAGATATGTAGGCTCCTTGTAGAGCTTTTGAGAGGAGGTAGATGTCTCAAGAACTTGCTGTGTGTGACATACAGTCCATCACTGGCTCCCTAGTACAAGAAAAATATGATTTGTCACTATGGAAAAGTAAATTCAAGTAATTATGTGACAACAATGCTAATAGCTTTTTACTTAAATTCTAATATATAATTAGATTTTATGACAAAATGCCCCAAGCCTAGTGAAAACTTATATTGTATAAATTATCTGTATACGGATGGTAACTTTCTTGCGCAGATTAGCTCATTGAGATATGCGATGAGTTGAACAGATCTGTTGTTGATACAAACAAGCCTGGGCTGCGTTACAGGAGTTCAGAGCTATCCTGTTAGGGGGAACCTGCTGGATTTGTAGCCATTTGGGAATCGAGATAAAAATATAATTTATTTCCTTACATTTAATCAGACTCTGTGACTCCATAGTTAAAGGCCCATGGGTCTGTCTGGAGCAAATTTATAATGAATATTTTAGTTTATTAATACAAAGGTTTCTGACTGTATGCAAAACAGAAGAAACAAATGTTATGTGATCTCCGATATGTTGATCTGTATTTATGCTTGTGTAAAATCTTGAAGTAGAATCATTTGAGATATTGAGCCATAAAGTTTAACTACCAAATCAAACAAAGATGGTAGACCAGAAATTTTCTGTGTAACCAAGATATCTTTTATGAAATCATTTAACCATTTTTGTGTAGAGTTGATTTTGACATTACCACTCTTCTAAATTTTTTTTGTGTTCTGCAATATAGCACACTTTGCCAGATATCACATAAGATGAATTGTTTACATCAACCTGAAATATCCACAATGTGGCCCTTAAAATGCTATTAATGGTAATCTAGCAATCTCCAAGTGATGCTGTGCCAAGTTAAGAGACATTACAGCACAGAGCACTCCAGTGAGTGGTCACCGGCCACAGCTTAAAGTTGTGAAGCAGATTTTTGGTTTTAAGTACCAACACCCTTTTCATAGAATCATAGAATACTTTGTGTTGGAAGGGACCTTAAGGATCAGATAGTTCCAACTCCCCTGCCATGGGCAGGGGCACCTTCCACTAGAACAGGTTGCTCAAAGCCTCATCCAGCCTGGCTTTGAACGTTTCCAGGGATGGGGCATTCACAGCTTCTCTGGGAAACCTGTCCCGGTGTCTTACCACCCTCACAGTAAAGAGTTTCTTCCTAGTACCTAACTTAAATCTACCCTCTTTCAACTTAAAACTGTTACTCCTCATCCTATTGCTACACCCCGTGATAAAAGAGTCCCTCCACGTATTTCCTGTAGGTTCCCTTTCAGTACTGGAACACTGCTATAAGGTCTCCTTGGATCCTCCTCTTCTGCAGGCTGAACAATCCCGGCTCTCTCAGCCTCTCCTCATAGGAGAGGTGCTCCAGCCCTCTCATCATCTTTGTGGCCCTCCTCTGGACCCGCTCCAACAGGTCCATGTCCTTCTCATATTGGGACCCCCAGAAGTGGATGCAGTCCTCCAAGTGGGGTCTCACGAGACCAAAGTAGAGGGAGAGAATAGTCTTCCTTGACCTGCTGGCCACGCTTCTTTTGATGTAGCCCAGGATACAGTTAGCCTTCTGGGCTGTGAGTGCACGTTGCTGGTCATGGTGAGCTTCTCATCCACCAACACCCCCAAGTCCTTCTCCTCAGAGCTGCTTTCAATCCATTCTCTGCCCAGCCTGAATTTGTGCTTCAGATTGCCCTGACCCAAGTCCAGGACCTTGCCCTTGTCCTTTTTGAACTTCATGAGTTTTGCATGGGCCCACAAAATCACTTGTAACTCAACCA
This sequence comes from Chionis minor, assembly GCA_013398295.1. Lineage (NCBI taxonomy): Eukaryota > Metazoa > Chordata > Aves > Charadriiformes > Chionidae > Chionis > Chionis minor. Next base: position 357,344 of record VZSF01002918.1, read on the forward strand.
GAGATGTGGGTCTTATTGCCCATCTGGACATTGGAATTCTGTCCTTTGAATTTGACTGATAGACTTGGATGTTGCAAGTGTAAAGTACATCATTTGGTGTAAAGAATTTGTACTTACTATATATGTGTAAAAATCATGATGCAAACCCCACAACTCTTTGAGTTCCTGTTGAAACTCATTAATCACCTCAGAAAGAGTAAGCTGTACCTTGTCCATAGCTGATAAAGAAACTGCTCTAAAAGCTGCTCTCATTTTCCAGTTTCCCAGCTAGATTTGAACTTTACAAACTTGAAAGAGTTTTAAGTTAAGAGTTTACTTTCAAATAGCTTATGAAACACATAGGTGATGAGCTGATACGTTTGTCACACTTGTATATTTAGGAAGCCATGTGTTTATAAAGTGATGTATCACATCTGTGGGAGACACTGCAGTTGCTCTTAACTTTAAGAAATGTGCTGACCTGATGGATTCATTAACAGTTTAGAGTTACTGCTTAACCTTTATACATTTTTTTTAAGAGTTTATAAATGTACTTCTTCTCAGAAAACCTGAATGTGTGATGTCAGAAGAAAAAATGAAGAGATTGAAGGAATAAAGTTGCCAAATGTCAAAGTTGCAGGGACCTACTGAGATTCAGGACAAAATCCAAATTCAGGTAAATTCTTTAAGTTACCATCTGTTCTGTTCACAAGTATCTTTTATATACTATAAATATACCATACAGTAACAGCTTCCCAGCTGTGAAGAACCCATTTACCTGGTTGTTCTTTTAATTCCTCTATAAAAGTTTGGTTTTGAAGTTGGACATCTGCCTAGACGCCAGCGTGATAGGCCTTAGTAAAATATAATATAAAGAAAAAATTAAAACATCTGCTAAAATTAATAGGAAAAAAGTTTTATTTAGCATAGCAGCAAATACAGTAGCATGGTGAAACTGAGAAGTCTGAATTGGTAACTGTAATCTTGAGCTATGGAGATAATAAAAGAGGCACTTGGGATCTGGCCCAGGAAGTCTGAGTGTTTGACTATAAGCACGTGAGTAACCTTATTGTTGGCTTACTTGCACATAAACCTAACGTTAAGCATGTTATTTGAAAGGAACACTTTTTACATTCTGATACAGTTATACTGTTATCAAAGATTTGTTTTACTGTTCAGTAAACAAGAAGGCAAGAGGGACTTTTATTGGGAAGGTAAGAGGACTGCTTTTCCCTCTTTATTACTGGTGTGCTCTGTGTATGTGCTGGGCTACAGTTTAGGACTGTAACCATGTGGCCTCCCAAAGCTAGGTCCAGGCTACGTCTGACTTCTGACAGGGAAGCCAAAGGGTTGACTGCCTGTCAGGATTTCCCCATGAAGTATTTTAGGAGCGCATATGTGCATCTTTTGCCCTTGTATCAAGTCAGCTGGATTGGAGCTGTGTTTGAACCTGGAGCTGCTCAGGGATGTTAGCCTGCTGCCATACCGAAGTGATGGATTTCCAACAGGCTGAGAGTTCGCAGAACACACCATACTTTTAATGTAAGCAGCTTATAGCATATACCCATTGCTTATGCTGCTCCAGCAATGGGAGCGTGGGTTGGGCTAAGCATCAAGAGAGTTAGGGAGATGAAAAAGGCAAGATAATGTTGCTAGTTGTAGCTGGTAAAACAAGGGATGATGGACACAACGAACAACGTGTGAGGTACGAGTTGGACATTAGGAACAGTTTCCTTGCAAGGAGGGTAGTACAGTACTAGAAGACAATCTTCAGGGAGGTTGTGGGATATTTCTTGATCCCTGGAATTTTTGGGCAATCGTTTCTATAACATTATGACAGGCCAGCTCTGGCATTTGTGGTCTTCTGCAAGTGAGAGTTTAGACTACAAGATTTCTGGAGGCATCTTCCAACTTTCTTGTATGAGTAAATGCTTGCTCAGATCAAAACTTTCTCACAGAGATCAGGAGCAGGCACTTAGGAAAAAATAAAACCCAAGACATTCCTATCTCTCCTCAATATTCTTCTGTCATCTGGCAACAGGGGGTCAGGCATTTCACAAATGAAAGGTGCTGTCTTTGGATTTATTCAACAAGTATGAAAAAGTTTTGTTGGGTCATTTTAATTTTTTTTAATCTAGTAATTATTTCAGCTGTGATCATATATATATATATCAGAATTGACCTTGTTTTAGAAAGCGTTTTGGTTTTGATATTTAATGAAAGGGTATGAAACGAGAAAAACGTTATGAATTTAATTACTTTTTCCTGGTGTATTCTGTTAGCTCTGCCTTACTGCTGCTTTGTGGGTAGGCAGGAAAAGATGTTCAAATTCCTGTTTATTAGTCAGTTGCTTGAATTTGTCTGCACTGTCCCTTGGACCTCTGCGCTCAATCTCTTAATTCAGCTGGCTTGGGAAAAGAGGTCTTTCACTTTTTAAATATAAACTAAAAATAAAACCAGGTTCTTGTTATATAATTTCTAGCATTAAAAATGGACAGCTCTGATTCAGTCTCTTCTGAGGCTTAGCTGGGATTTTAAGGTTTGCAGCATTTTCCCCAATTGCCGAGCACTGTATCATTTGCTTGTCTCCTCCTGTTCCATGTATTTTTTTTAAACTGGGCAGTGGTCCTAGGTTTGCCTCTGGTATGCTTCAATACCTGAGTCTGTTTCATTACATTATTTTAGATATCTGCTGTGATTACTGCCTAATCCCTTTGTGCACATCTCCTGGCCTTCTCCTGGAAACAGGGATTAACCTTCTGTGACATTTTTGATCTAGCTAGCCATGGAATACGAACCACATCTACTGCTGGTAAAAAGCTTTGTTGAACTGTGTGAAGTCTGCCTTCAGAGGTGCAAAGCACCTCCTTTCTCCCTTCTGTTGCACAGACTGATCTGTGCCCTGCCCTGGACGACATCTCTGTTTCGGTGTCATTGTCTCTAGCAGTCATTTTCTTGGGCAGAACATTTTCTGTACCATGTAGCACTGGAGGGTCAATAACACAGGCTGTAATCACTTGGATACACTCAGTAGCAGCTTGTTGTGCTGCTTGTTAATGGCATCCCATCAAGCTGCACATCCACCTTCCACTCAGGAAAAGCTGATGGGTTTGGCTGGGTGGCACGTAGCAGTCACCTCTGTCAGGCTCTGCCAGCAACCCGTTTTGTGTGGGTGCTTCCCTCTGCCACCTCCTGAAGCATCACCCCCAAGTGCAGTGCTGTGACACTGGAGGATAGTGCCCTGTTTATGATTTTCTTTACTCATTGGATGCTAATTCCCAGACCTCTGGCTATTCCCATTGTGCAGCAGTATATGAAAATTGTCTCAAGGGTTTCTGTGTGTGTGTATCTAATCTAAAAAGGACACATCATACCACTAATTATGACTGGAAAGGCTCTTTTTCTGTTTGCTTTTATCTGGGCATTTTCTTACCAGTTCTTTATTCCTTGAAAACAATCGAGGTCCCTTTGAGACTAACAGAATATTTCATGTAGGAAACACCACTTGCTTATACTCAGTTCTGTGTTCTCTCAGTTCCTTACAAATGCTTATGGGAACTTGGTGGATGCTCTGCTTACACACATACGGTTAGAAGTACACACATATCTGGTAGTTCCTAAAGTATATGTACATACATACATATAAACACACAGATTCTATTGCTTTCTTTTTTTTTTTAAATCCTTCCTTTATTAGCAGCCTGCTTAATGTACTTGATACCATAAGGACGAAAGGTTTGTAGAGAAGGCCTGATGAAGGCCAGGGATGGAGGCACATAACCAAAAAAAGAAACACAAACCCACAAACAAACTGATCCAAGAAGCTGAAGACTCCTGTGTAAATAGAGAAGACCACTGTAAGAAGCAGTTATTGTCTGTCTTCTATTTTTTTATATTATGGGTAATTTTTAAAGTTATCGGTGGTGTGGGAAAGTCTTTTACTTCAGATAATGTAACTTCTACTGTCAGTGTATGTTGCAATGGCACTCAGTACCACTGCACTAGTTAAGGGTCTGTGAGGAGTATTAGTGTTATAAATCTGGATGATTATATCTCTGTCTTCTTATATTGCATCACCCTGAAACTTGACAAGTTGTCAGTGGAGATGCAATTATTTCTACCACAACATTAAGAACACAACTTACATTTCTAAGTTATGTAGTGCCATGAGAATATATAGATTCAGGAGAAACTGACAAAGCTGTTGAGATTTTTTTGCCTTTTCTTTCCCCCTCCCCCAGCTGTAAAACTTGCATGTTGATACTATAAAAATGAATTTTTTCTTGCTGTTAGTCAAAAATTAATTTAATTGTGTTTGTAATTTTCAAGGGAGAGGGAATGACACAGTCAAAACCCTAAGAGAGCTAAAAAAAGCCAGTGGGGTTGGCCAGAAAATACTGTTCCATCCTGTGGAAGAGAGGTGATATTATTTCCAGTTTGCAGATTGTTGTTGATTTCAAGAGCAGCCGGTGTTAGAGGAAGAGGTTGCGTTTCCCAGCAATGACTCACTGGATCTCACGAGCAGCAGGGAGAGCGGGTGCAAGCAGAGCCAGGAGCAGTTGTTAGGAGCTGGGTGGCCAAGCCTATTAGCAGACTGTAGCCTGTTATTTTTACTTTGCAAACTCCCAAGAAGAGTGAAGATTTTGGAAGAGTGAAACAAAGACCAGGGAGCCAGGGGAGCAGAGGTTGTGTTTGGAGGGGCAAAAGGAGGCTGGGGAAGAAGACTGAAGGTGTCTTTCAAGTCATCTGATAATGTACTAACTCTAAGGAGCATTTTGAATCATCAGTGAAACGTATTGAAGTAATAGTATGAACAGTTTAACCAATTGAGAGTAAATGAACCACAAATACAAAATTAAGATTACCTCTTGTTTCAGGGCAGTTGTTTATGTGAAGAAAGGTAAGTAGCCTTGGCAAAGTTGGTAATTTTTAGTTCTTTATCATGATTTAGCTTTAGGAATGGTGTTTGTAATAAATGGATGAAACAGTTTCTTAGTCAAAATCTTCAAGGTATAAAAATTCCTTCTTTTCTACCTTGCTGTGAAATATAATTTGAACTTTTCCTTCCTCCATAAAAATGGAGAAAATTAATCTGGATTATTTCCCAGCAGTGCACTTATTGGGAAAGATGTGGGAGTTAAAGATCCACATTGCTATAGTTGGGGTGTCTCATTTACTGGCTTGGAGTTACAGTGCTTTCCTTTCGGACCTCAGTTAAGTGACTAAGGCTACTTCTTTGGGCATGGATGAGCCAAGTTCAATTCTCTACTCCACTATGCTTCTGTCTCCCAGTTGGACTTTGTACACCTTGCTTCAACATTGGGCTCTGCCTCAGTTATTCTGTTAGAACAGTTTTGCTTAATAGTGGACAATGAAATAGAAATTTGGCTAAGAGTTGCAGAGATCAGGTAGATTGTTCATATCTCACATGAATACAGGGGGTCACAGGGCTACTTACATGCAAAGTAATTATTGGTATTTTAGGGAATATTCCGGTTATGATCAGAAATCTTTTGTGTACTTGCCTAGTAAATATTAAGATTTTGGTACTTCGGGTCACTAGAGAAATTTGGGTCCCCAATAGCTCTGCTAGTATTTTACTTTTTTTTAGAAGCCTAAACAGAAATAGCAACTAACATACAACCCTTCAGAGAATTTTCAAAGGACTCATTAGAATTTGTTCTCTCTTAAATAAAAAGAAATATATGAAAAGAAACGTGGAACAGTAAAAAAAGAAATTAATTCAACTATTTATGGATGAGAACCTTTATTTCTCACAATCAGATATGACTGTTACCATTTACATCGCTGTACTGCTGAAATGTGTGACATACTGAAAGCAGACTGACACCATGTGGTCTGTGCTGAGTGGATGGGAAGCAGAAACAGTATGGAGGTGACAGGTTGCCGTGCCTAGGCGGTGAGGTCAGGGTTATCCCTGATGCACTGACTAATGTATCTGTATGCATGTCTTGAAATCATGAAACTGTTTTCTGTGGTTCCTCTGCCTAGTTTGTAAGTATTATTTCCCTGTGGAAGAGTGGTCAGCTGCTCAACAGAAAGAGGGGAGAATGTCTGAAGACATTAAGTACTTCTCCAGACAAGCTGCTGGAGTTTGTGGGTGCCTGGGGAAGGTGCAGTAGTGCACGCATCCAAGGAAGTGCAGAGACATGCAGGTTTTGACGAGTATGACAGCTGATACTTGTTGGCTTAACAGCTGGGACCTTGTTTGCTTGCTAGCTTTGTCACCAGTGCAGAAGTGTTTCATACATGTGCCTTGTAGTATAAACACCAGATTGCCTCCCTGCCTGCCAAATTCTCAGGACATTGGTGCCCATGAAGTCGCTCTGAGAGTGCTGAGCAATCCCGATGGAGTTTGCTATGTTAGCATTTGTTCACAGGACGTGAACGTGTTGAAACAAGAACGGCACATTAACAGCTCTGTGTCATATTGAGATTGCCAACATTAGCATGATCTCACACACTGCAGAAGGTAACACTGATCTGAATAGGGCTTAAAAGAGAGCCCATCATGAATTAATGAGGATGTTAACCTCCTCCTCGGATCATGGCTGAGATCCACAAAGACTCCTTCTCAGGAGATGACAACAGCTAGAAGGAAGGAAAAAGAAATAATTGCTGAATTTTGAATTTTGTGCCCATAGAGGGCTTTTATGTACTTGGCAGTCAAGTTGCTCATGTCATGGATTTGATTCATGTTTCCCATTGATCCATTTCCTACAGTTCCCATATTAGCAGAATATGGACACGCTGAGGTCTTCTGACTGCATGAACAGTTTGTTTCTTGAAATGCATTTTTTTTCTTAATTAGCTCTTTAACCTCAGTGGCCTTCCAGTGTTGCCTCTTGCCGTTCTCGTATTAGCTCCCCAAAGCCTTGTTTTTGCACATCTTTTCTGCCTTTTTCTCCAAGGAGAGTACTTGTCAGCAGTTCCTGCTTTTGTAGAGAGTAATAGGTGTTCTGTGCAATTGCACCTGTAGGTAGAATTCCCTCCCCTTCCATTTCAATATTGCTTTATACTCCTGGACTACTTGGCAATTCAGTAGAGGATATAATCAGACTTGAGAGCTCTTCCACAAATTCTTCATCATTTGTTGTTTTCTCTTTTGTTAAATGCCTCTTGACAATAAAGTTGAACCCACACTGTAATCTGAGTTTAAAACAAATTCAGTTGCTGGTAACCCAAATAGATGTTCCTAAAATTAAAATGTCTGTTGGAAAACACAGATGAACATGATGTACATAAGTGGTCTGATTAGAAACAGTGTAGTGTCATCATGTTCTAAATTTTTCATATTATCTCCCTGTAATACCCAGCGGTGGAAACCTGAAAGTTAGAAAAAAGAGGAAGTGGGAAAACTAAAACTCTGCAGCAGTAGAAACTCAGGATGTACAGCAGAAGTTCACACTTTTTCCACCTTGGTGTGCTAACACTTCTGATTTGAATCGTTAATTGCTCTTGTACCTTTAACTCTTTGGCAACCGCTGTGTTTAGGTGTCTGTTACACTGGGGAAGATACGTTGCTTAGTATGAAAGGGTGAGGGGAATACTTTATTGCCAGTCTCTCTTTATATGCAAAAAATTGGACATTGTGCTTTCTGAAAATATTTTTCATTGGATTTTCACCCAAGATGAACAGCAGCCACTTTTAAAAACTGATTATGTCCCTATGATACCTTCCTTCTAAACAAGACTCCTTCAGCATACACGGTGTGACTGACTTAAAGGCTGACAAGAAGGGAAAGTTTTGATTTCTATTGTCCTTGTATAGCCAGAAACCCCGAGAACATTAACTGGATATGGGTGTAGTTCATACAACACAATCAGAATTATTAAATAAAAAAAATAAATAGTGTTCTGACTTACACACAGTGAAACCATACAGACTTATCTTGAGATACACAGTTTCTCCCCAGATTGTAGCTCCAGGAATCTTAATATGTTTTCAGGCCAGGCTTAAAGGTTTTACACTACGATGGTGATGGTGAATGCAGACATGATCCCGGGTATCTGATCTTAGCTCGTATTTAGAGTGATCTGCAGGAAAAAAAATAGTAATAGTAAAGATAAAACCCCTTATTTTTATGACGGCAGACTGATCAAGACAGAAAAAACATTTGACGTATTTAATATTGTCTTTTCCTGGGTTTTTGTTTTATTATAAATCACTATTTTTAAATAGGCGGTAGTGGCTTACACAAAAGAAGTGAGTTTGTATGTATGACTTACATCCTAAAACTGAGTATTCAGTCATGCTATACACGACAATTTTCCATAGAGAAATTTTATGTCAAATACTGCATGTGTGAATGATCTGCAAGAGAAATCCATGTTTAGTGTTCAACTGAACTCTTAGATCTTGGTAAATTGTCTTCAATTTGTGAACTTGTTTTCCATCTGTGTAATGTGTGGAAACAGGCAGCAGCCTATGGAGCCAAATGTGAATTTCATGTGCTGTGAGGAATCTCTGACATGTTGATTCTTGTACTGCCTCATTGGCAAGACTGTGAAGAAGATACATGACCAATGTAAAAAAAAAACCAGGTTATGACATGTGTCAGGCTTCAAGGGGCATAGTTTACATCAGTCCTGAGAGATCTAAAAAAACCCCCAAAACCCCCAAATAGGAAAGACATAACTGGCTCTTACGTTGCTCCTTACTTTTATCTATGATATACACTTAGCTCAGCTGAGGAATGGGCACATAGCAGTAAAACTCCTTACTACAGACCTGGTTCATCATCTCAGTCTCTCCACAATGGACAACTTGGAAGGAGAGAGATGTTTGTGCATGTATTTACAGGTCATAGATTGCTTTCTCCTTAGGCATGCTTTATGGCTATGAAGGCACAATGACCAGAATTGGTACCTTCTCCTTTTTGACATTGTTATTGGTCCTAATTAAATGTAGCAATTCTAGAGTAACTAAATTGCTCCTTAAGCATATTTGCAATGCTTAAGAAAGCCTAAGGCTTACAAAGATTCTGAATGTCAGAAATACCCATTTTGTTGGCTTTTTCTCTTTCACTAGTATTATAGGTAGGGTTTGGCCTGATGGGACAGAAGAAATGATTCAGTTCAGTCCAAAAGTTTCTGAAGAGATGTCAGATCTGGGGTTTGTGAAAGTTTCTTCCTTTCTGTGTGCCCTTAGGAAAGCAGTGGTGAAGGAGGGAGTTCGGGGGGCTCGCAAATCTGGGTGCACCCATTTTTATACTTTTTTGTTGACTGGAAAAAGTTTTCTGCTGCCTTGGAAAATAAAAGTTAATTAGTGTACTGTGTCTGAACATGTAAAGTGTACATTGCAGCAAGTACAGAGATTGTTACTCCGCTGTACTTGCCAGGTGGCTAAGAAAAGCAAGCCTGTGTCTTTTGACGTAAGTTCAGTTTACAACCGTTCATATTTTCGAGGGCTACAGACTCTCTGGACTAGTCTGTTGCTTGGGAAACTGAACCGTGTAAATTAGGGTAAGGGGAAATAATGGTTATTAGATATGTATTTTTTTGTAATTATTACTATAACTTTCACAATAGACACCCAAGCCAGGACTTGGCCATAGACTTGACAAGCCTTGTCATGCTTGCACAGCACTGGCAATAAGGTTGGGACATTTTTTGGTAAGCAATGCGTAGTTCCATAAGAAATTAAATATTAAGTAAAAATAGTTCTTTTCCAAGTGTATCAGAATATGTGTTGTAGATATAAAATCTCTTCCTCTCAGTATTAATAGCTTGCTGTGTCTGCCTTTGTCGTTGTTTGGGCCAGACTGGCCACTGAAACAAACAACAAATGCTCTCTGACATATCTCCCTTCAGAAAGAGATTTAGGAGTTTAGAACAAAATGACTTTATAATCTTTTTATTATTTTATTAATACTTTCATCAACAAAATATATACAATATATACAAAACCAGTATTGAGCTCCTAGGATGACGATCACATCACCGGTAGGCACTGGGGAAGTCCTAGACTCAATTCAGCAATGCACGGGAACTGGATTCTGGATGTGGGTTCAGGAACACACAGACCAGGAACAAACGTAGGCAAGCAGACAGAGTCCTCCTCGGGTGCCAGCCATTGAAGGAGAAAGGCTGACACTTTGATCCCTCAGCTTTCATACTGAGCACGAGGCAGATGGGATGGAATACCCTGTTGGTCAGTTTTGGGTCAACTGTTCTGTCTGCTCCTCTCTGCAGCTGTGACCCTTCTACGCTTTTTCACTTCTGACCCTCCAATGGGGCACAAAACAAAGTTGGCTGGCCTTGGTTGTTAGAGCAGTAAGTATAAGCAAGAGCCTCTCTGCATAACATTCCTTGGCCTAAATTAGACACAATAAGGTCTTGTCACTCTGCGAGCAGACCACTGTCTTAAAAATATGCCATTAATTTCAGAGAGTTCAGTTAGAAGAAGCTTTACAGAAAGGTAAGATTACTGAAGAGAAAACTGGTTCTGTTTTCCCTCAAACTTGGACAGCCTTATATGCAGAGTGGACCACTGGAGGAATGGTTGAATCCCTCTCTCCCAAACCTGGCATAATTGAAAAAGCCAAGAGAGAATAAGGATTGCCTGAACTCTTATAGCTCTAATAATTTTTTATCCTGTAGGTGTCCCCTCTTCTCTTAGCACTTGTACTTTTCAAGAGCATGAGCTTAAATTTTTATAAGGGATATATAGCAGACAGATTTACTTAATATGTGGCAAAGCACAGAGCATCGACTTTTGAAATTGTTAAAATAGAATACTTAAACTGGGCACTCCAGACACTGAGACTTGATTTGCATACTGTTCCAAATGAGAGTTTTGAAATACACTAAGAGCATAAAATCATAAACGTATCATTTTGAACCTCCTCTGAAAAAAAGAAGAAAACAAGATCGTCTTAAAATACTAAACAGTGCCTCCTACTTTGACTAATCTACAAGACAAAACCTGATCGTTTTTTCAGACTCTAGTTCCGTAGGAGATACTAAGTAGAATATCATTTGCATTGAGGAGGACGGAAAAAAGGAGGGCAAATGAACATCCTAGTTCACTAGGCACTCATACACAGACAGTGAAAGCTCAAATGAAAATGAGTTTCAGGGAACTTCTTCCCTATGTAAGTGTCTCACGGGGTACTTCTTCCAAAACAACCGTCATGGTGTTTTTAACATGATGCCACCTGGACAGCAATGGGCAGATCCAGTATCTGATCACGTGCTCCCATACACTGTTTCCAGATCTGGTTCTCCAAGGTGCCCTATGCATGGTTAGGCCAAACTTTCAAGTCTGCCGTCCCTTTCTTGGCCTTGACATGTGGCTGCTGGCACTCTGGATTTTTTCATGGCTGGGATGGCTCCCTTAGAGGCCACCTGCCTGCTTGGTTGCAATGCCTCAAGCTGTGCTGAATGCTGGCTTTGCTCTCTGCGCTCTCAGGAGAGCTGCAATTTTCCCAGAAGCCCGTTCTTGGGTCTTGTGTCTCCCCATTTCTTCCTGCTGGGCTGTTGTTTTTAGCAGTGCATTGAATTCTTTGGCTCAAAACCTTTAAAATTGACTCTCCAGTGTCAGTTTTGGACTAACAGTAAGAGAAACTACAGGTTTTATATTTGTGCATGTGCAGCAGGAGTCCCAGACTCCTGCTCAGACGGGTTTCTGTGAGGAAACTCACTGAAAAGCTAATGGCTTTTTGGTTGTAAATCCATTCTTTCTCTGGGGTTAAGCCATTCAGTAACTGTGGGCACTGATCTCTCTGGCAGGGTTTACCAAACATGGTGTCTGCCTAAGTGTCAGGCTGCTGCAAGAGAATGAATGCTCCAATCCATACTAAAAATTATTTTCGAAATCGAATGGAATTGTGGAATTGAGAACTTGACATGGGCATAGTCTTCAAACTGTCACCCCTGTGTACAAGAAGTAATAACACAGGACACACTACAGTCTTCTGGACTGACCGAGTTTATTTTTATCTCTGTAATTGGGGTAAGATAGGGAAATTTGTTATTCATTGACACTCAACTTCCTCCTCTACTCCCTGGTGGTAAAGATTTACTTCACTTGGCTATTATTGTACTATATTTACTTACACTTTCTCTGTATCCTCTTTATTTATTTTTTTTTCTAAAACAGATTTTTTTTTCCCCCCTTCATTCAGGAAAGTTATGTTACAAAAAATGATGAAACTCTGTTTTTTTAGATAAGTGTTGAATCTGGACTGTTCCATCTAGTTCTACCAGTGGTCCAGAGTGTTCTCCAGCAGAGAATTTAGCGATGTGACTAATCTGTCATGTATAGTTTTTTCTATATGTTCTCCCCATGGGAAATTTGTATAAACATCACGATGCTTTCATGTGGTAAAGTGGTGTTTATGTTTGTAAATGTTTGTTGTTTATGACTGTTTTAGAAAAGGTGGCTTTGAGAAGAGAGCTGGCTTGCTTCCTTGGTTATTCTGGGAATTCATTCCAGGGCTATTATTGTTGTCCTCTGAGGAACCTCATTTGCTATCCAAATAATCTTTATTACTCAACATAGTTACTGACATTACAGAATACAGTTGTTTGCGCTTTTAGAATATATTTTTTTTTAAATCCAGATCCAATGGGTGCTTTCAAGATAAGGTCTGACAACTTTTGGATAGTTTGGTGTTTCCATGGATCTTTGCTGGAACCACTCACAGTAGCCCGTGGACAATAGTAAATGGCAAGTTAAAGGCTGGTCTTGACTTGTAATGCAGTTGTCTAAAGGTAGTCAAAAAAAAAGAGTTAAGTTACTTAGTAGAAGTGGGTTCAGCAAACTGGAGATATATCAGTGTAATCCTTTGAATACATCAAAACAATTAGTGAAAAGTTGCCCATCAACCTTGTCTCCACGTTCCGTGTTTGTTTTTTGAAATCTGTATTCTAGCTTTTAAGACAGTTATGTTATGTATTTTCTTCTTCTTTGATGGTAACACATAAGGAAAACTGCATTTTGATTTCAGAAAAAAGGTGGTTTAAAGATAAATGTGTCTCAAATATTAGCAGTTTCATAAAGTACGAATTGTACATAGCTTTGTTGTTGCTTTTAAGCAGAATCTCAGAAAATTTCAGAATGGCTTTAAAGTTTCATATTCTAGTGCTGTGATTTTCTCTTATGGATTTGTTATTATGCATCTCTGGGCAGGTATGGACAGGTCCTGCTTGATTAATCTCTTTATATCAGGGCAGGTGTTTCTAGGAAATTTTTTTCTCTGAAAGAATGCAATATATCATGCTTTTAATGAGTAAGATTCAAAGGCTGGAGAAAAAAGTCCTCATAAATGATTACGTGTACTTGGAGCACATATAGGGTAGCCACAATGCTGTGAATCAGCCATGCTGATTATAGGGAAACAAGAAACATAATATGAAATAAAGTGTTATGCTGAAGAGGAATACAAGGAATCTTATGTTTCTTAACTTCTGAATGAAGAGAGTAAACACCTGATTAAAAAAGAGTATATCTTTCAGCCTGCTGAATTGCTTTCTGTAAGAACTTATATTAATTTTTGGCTATGTAAGCAGCAGTTATTAGCATTCACAGTCAGTTTCATCCAAGAGATGTATTCTCTGGCAGACCTATACCAATAAAACTCTGCTTCAACTAAGTTTTATATTCTGCTTAAACGTGTCCCAGCAGCTTGGAGTATCTCACCTCTTGTTCCTAAAATGCTTTTCAGATTACCGTATTTTTCACCTCCCTTATTTTGGAATATCATAATTCATTCCTTAAAGAAGTAAGGGTTGAGCCTAGCTGAGTCTCAATCAGGGTCAAATGTTAGCTAGCATCTACTTAACTGAAAGCTCATCTCTTATCTTGATTTAATTGTAGAAATGGAACATCAGGATAATCCAATCTACTCGTTATTCTAAATAATTCAAGTCACTTTATTCGCATTCCTAAGAAGTGACTGTCAGCAGTCTGGGATTTGAAATAGCAAGTATTGCTTTGTGCTTAACAAAACACAGATAACTGACAGCCCCTTCAAATAGGGAATGGTTCATTTTGTGATGCAAAACAGATAGCTTGGCTGGGAATAATATTGTGTATCTATATGCAGGATTAAATCCCAGACAGAAAGCACAGGCAGATGAAAAGATTGTATTGCTAGTCTCTTTTTCCTGCAGTAAAACTGAATATTTCTCAGCCCTCAAGAGAGTAAGGCAAGTGGCTGGTTAATGCATTGGCTGTGTTTGACGTACCTTATAGCTATTTTTGAACGTTCAGCCGCCTTCTTTAAACACAAGCAGATTCTTGCTGAGATTGAATAACTTTCCCTAGTAAGAAACTTGTGATAGGAGATTTATATGTTAGACAACAGTATGCCTCCAACATAGGTAAGCAATACTCCTGACATCATTGATGATCAAAGTGCTCAGGGACTAGGCAGTTGTCTTCAGCAAAGACTGTCTTCATCCCTTTCCTCAATTATAAGAAAGGTTTGGTTTCAGTGGTTTATTTCTTTTTTTTTTTTAATTTATCTTTTTTAAATAGTTTGATGTGCGTATTTTGAGAAGCTGACATTTGCATTCTTAGAGCTTGTGATCCATGGAGATAACTCAGATAGCAAAAGTAATTAGATGGTGTTTGGGAGCCTATTAGTCCAGCTCTTTGCTATCACACTGTATCACAATGTTGTGTTCTCCAGTATCTGCCATTTGTAAACCTGCCAGCATCTTAGTGCATGAAACATCAGCAAAACATTTCTGGGGATGCTGCCAAAGGGAACCGCTTCATGCATTTGGCCCTTTTGCTCCTCTCTGGCTGATGTTTTCTGAGATCACTGCTGGAGATTAGCCCAAGCGATACATACGTCTCTGTGCCCAGCGTGGATGGAGGCACACATGTAGGGTAGTTTTACTTGTCCAAATAATTTCCAGATGGGTAGGTAGCAGTGTCTTGCACATCATTCTTCTGGGCTTACATGCTCACTAGCTAACTGATCCAACCGCAACCACTTAACATGTGAACCCCCCTAAAAGGAACTGGTGGGTTGAGTGAACTCCCACTGGTGTCATACAGAAAATGCTTTGGAAAACATTTCAGAGACCCAATGACTTAAAAAGCAATCTATACATTTTGAAAGCTGGATTGAAAGGGAATATGATATTTTTGTATTCTTGCAGTGAAAAGTTATACTTGAAGAGACGTTTAAACTTGAAAGAGCATGCAGGAGGAAGACCGGGTGGCAAGCAGACTCTGAAGAGCAGCTCTGAATGCCTGGGCAAAACTCCTGTTGGTGGTGGGAGCCCTTTTGCTGGTGGGTGAGGCAGCCTCTGCCTTGAGCCAGCCCCTGTCTGAGAGATTCTCCCGGTTAAGTGTGGCTGATCACATTCACAGTTCATTGGTGTAAAGCATAACTGTCCAAAGCTACAGACAAAAATACTAGGCACTCAAGTGCCTTATTAGACTGTAAATCTCAAAGTTCATAGAATCACAGAATAATTTAGTGTGGAAGGGTCTCTGGAGGTCACCTGGCTCATTCTCTAGTCAAATTCCGAGTTTTCTAAAGATGGATATTTCACAAGCCCACAGATCTTTTCCATTGTTTACCTTATCGTGAAAAAAAATTAGTTAAACCACAGTTGCATTACTACAAAAGTGCAACATTCCCACATTAATCCATTCTAGTGTCCTTCCGTGTCATCCAATAAGTTAAGCAGGAAAGCTAACAGGGAGTAAAGGAGCCTTCCAATGTGACTGTAACCTGGACTCAGGAGGATATCTCTTTCTAGTCACTAAAACTATCTAGTGTTTAAGAAAGCAAAAGAATTTCATTTTGAAGTGATTACTTTTTTAGATATCTTAATAATTTTTAGGGATTTGAGATATTATTTTTTTTTAAAAATGGTCTTGAAAGCCAAGTTTTTAGTGGTGAGAATCTGGCAAACACAGTACCAAAAAAACCCCCAAAAAACAAAAAACAAAAACCAAAAGAAAACCCCAACTTACACATGTATATATACAGCAGTATTTGCATAATGTTCTTTTAGAGTAATGTAATGTCAAAAGCTGAATTTCAGTGACCAGGATGACTCCAGACATATTTATTTCCTAAAGGGCCAAAATGACTTTGTCAGAAAGCATAGGATGACTCCAGGACAGACAGTACTTTGTGTGGAATAGCTGAGATCATAATAGGAAATATGGTCTTAAATGATTTATGTGGTTTTAGCTCTTTTCTTATTTCATTTATTTAACTTAACTGGAGGTTAATTAAAACTTTTTTTTCCCTACTAAGATGGTTGACGTACCCATATCACAATTCTATATAGTTATAGGTAAGCACTGAACACTTTCTGCAATGATTAAGTAAAATAATATTGTTTAGAATAACTACAAGAAACAACTGTATGATTCTTAAATGCTTAATTATGCAAAGTGTAATTGCTTTATCTTAGCCAATTCAAAATTTCCATTCTTGATGCTGAGGGGTCAAAAGCGAAGTATTTAAGTCTACGGAGAACATTCAGGTTTTAGGGAGGGGAAGACTTGATTATGAGGATAAAAACCTAGAACGATGTTCTTTGTCTCACTAGAAAATGTGACTCTTTTGAACTTGTTACTAAAAGACCTGGAAATTTGACTTGATATTGCAAAGCAAACAAGAAATGCATCTTTCCCAGACTTTTCATTTCTGATCAGAAACAGAGGCTTGCTGATGACAACTGTTTCTCTCTGAGTGAGTGTGTAATAATTTTCAAATCAGTTGTGTGAGCCTAGTAACCACGTCAGTCAATGTACTTGAAAAGGAAGCCACCTAGATCTACTGGAGTGTGTGATGAGATACAGAGGTTACAAATGAGTCTGAAGTCCCATCTGGAAAAAAAGAAGCTTTTTTTTTTTTGAGATAACCAGAAGCTGGAGCACAGAATGCAAACATCTAACTTTTGTGTTCACAATTGCCATTTGTATGACTCTTTAGAGGCTTTTTGGCAAACTGAAATTGAATGCACCTAGGATCTATGAATTTTGGTGGATAAATACACAAAGTATGCATCAAAGTTAACAGTGTTAACCCCTGCAACAGACTCACTGGAGTTACTGTGTATACAGACCTTTCTGTTTGCTGACCTAAATGGATGACCTGCAGAGACTTGCAGAGATTTGGATGATTTTCCTTAAGGGCTTAAGTAATGTGAAAGGATTCCAGATGAAACTTGATGAAAAGAGGCAGGCACTGGTCTTGGGTTGGAGAATGCCTCTCCTGTCTGTAGCAAAGGAGACAGGAACCAGCTGGTTTGACCATGGGAACAGCGCCCACCAGTTTGTTTCTGCTGATAGCAAAAGGGTTCATCAGACAGGATGGTACCTGTTGTTATAAGATAGATACATCCTTGCCCACTCTGTTCTCTGGTAACCTCCTCTGCCTCTCTGACACAATCTTGCCGTGGTCCCCTCTTGGCACTGAAGACAAGCTGCAGTCCTGGCTGTGGGTCTTTGCTCCCTCTCTGTCAGCCTGCCCTGGACACCCATCCTGGCCATGCTGTGGAGTGGTGGTGCAAGGAAAGTAGGCCGGAAATGTTACTTGGAGTGGGAGGGGAGAGACAGGTCTGGACATTGACAACACACACTCACGTGTTCTTGAAACTCAGACTGAAATATCATCTTTACTACCAGACTTGTTAAAAATTACTAACTTTTTTCATGACTAAATGATTTTTATTTTTTTTTTTTTTTAACTATCGTGTTTGTCAAAACATCAATGTCTTCTGCTTACTCTCAGCCTTTTCAGGGAGAGTCATTCCTATTAGTTAGAGAAAATACAGGAAAACCTTCATGGCTGTTAGATGAAGGTGGGTTTTCTCTGTTCTGGTTGGTGGCCCTAACTTCCTTTCTTTTTGATCTGGTTTCTGAGGAAACTTCACGGTAACGGTGATTCTGGGCACTCTGTGCTTAACAGCCAGAGTGTAAAATCTTGATGAGAATGTAGAATAAAGTCAGCATAATCACTTATACAACGCACGCTCTTGTGAACTGCATTTCTGTGAGGGTAAAAATCAAAATGCAAGCTTGAATGCATTTTTTGTGTTCAATGGAGGAAAAACTCACTTCTTGCTAGTATTCAGCCCTGATCTCTCCTTGATGATGCCTCCCAACTCTTTTATGTTCAAGAATTCTTCCTCGACGTTTTCCATATTTTCTGGTCTCCTTCCTGTCCGTACCTGAATATCCTGCCATTTGGGCAGCTGAGAGAACTCCCAGCTCTTGTACATGGGCTGTTGAAGAAGCACCATGTTCACATGCAAGCATCTCCGCCACTGGCTTACCATCGCTGCACTAATGGCATCTCAACTGATTTTCTTTTTTTTTCCTTTTTTATTTCTTTTTTTTTGCTCTTGGCTTGCTGCAAGCTTTTCCATGAGCTGCAAGGAAAACCGATTTTATATGTGTGGTTTTTAACATGTTCCACAGCTTGTTATTCGTGTTACCTGAAGGAAACTGGATGGGTGCCAGGAAGTACAGCAGCAGGTACCGAGGTACGTGCAGAGCCCTGGAGCTGGCAGACCTGGTGGCAGCCTGCCTTGGTGGGGTGGGGCTGGAGACTGCTCTTCCTCTCCCCTGTGGCAGCTGAGTCGCAGCTAGGACTGAGATGTATGAACAGGCTGGTGAGAACTAATCCATTTGGAAGGACCTGTCGCTATGGATTTTAGACAGGATACAGTTTGAGGAATTTAAGAACTCTATCACTGAATAAAATCCCCAGTGAACAATCCATTTTTAGAATATCAAAAAAAGTATATTTTGCTTATGTAATCAATCCTAGGACAATAAATACTTTTTCATTCATTCTGTTCAATTTATTTTAGTACTTAGTGTGGAATAGAAATTTTGCGGTCAATATAATTACCATATCACACCTTTAGGTGCAGTTGCATCTACTTTTTATTTATTAAAAACTATGGTTCCATTTTTTTTTAACTCTGCACTCATTTTTTCCTAATTAAAAACTATGCTGTTGAGACTAACCTGGAGTTGCATAAATCAATAACTCCACACAGAAAAAGAGAACAAATTGTACCTCTTATTTGCATAATGGACAAGATCTAAAATGAATTCCTTGGGTTAATGAGGGTCCTCGGGGTTTTTTTGTGAGAATATACAGCCTCCTGCGACACCAGTATGTTACTGATTGAAAAATACTGCTCAGAGCCAAAGAAAAGGTGAAAAAATCAGGTGCAAGCTGGTTGGGGGACTCAGTATACTGAAGCTTTTAGCTTGAGTGCATTGATTTTTGGCTGCCTGCATTGAGCTCCAGCATAAGCTGAGGATAAAAATTCAGATTTACCCTTGCTTTGAGGTTCAAACTCGGTTCTAATCTCAGCTGGGGATTTGGCTAAGATGCGGCTGAGTTCCCAAGTTTCTGTCACACTGACATGAGGTTATCTTTTTCTTTCTCAGAAAGAGAACAGTGCTCCCCAGAGGGAAGGAAACACAAACACCCTGAAACATGCAGGGGGTTATGCAGCTGTGTTAACTTAGAAGAGATCTGAATCTTAGGCGAGACAATCATGGGGCCAAAAAATGCTAGGAACAGGCAGTTACAACAGCATTAAAATGTCTCGTATTTCCTATTCTGTTTCTGCTCTGTTACCTTTATCCTCTTATTCCAGATAGTTAGCTTCCTTGTTCTGTTATTACCTTGCTGTGAATCAGTAATCTGGCTGGAGGAGTGCAGGGCACTGCCACAAGTGCCTGTGCCTGCATGGAGAGGAAAAAGGACAGAAGGAACCTCACTTTTGCTGGAGTGTGGAGTTGTAGCAGCTCTGTGCAAATGGGACTGCTTTTAGAAGCTTGTCATGGGACTGCACTTGGATGCACTTTTATGGAGATGGAAAGAGCAGAAGGGAAGGCCTCTTTCCTCCCCATCCAGTGTGAAATTTCTTATTGCAAAACAGGGGGAAGCTGGTGTTATTCAAAGTTCAACTGAGGATGGACAAAACACATGCTTTTTTCCTAAACCTTATTCTTGAAAATGAACTATGGTAACTGAATTTTACATGAACTATTTACCACAGAAAGGTCATAAACTACTGAAGAAGGGCTTCCAATACAAAATTCAAACGATCTATTAGCACACGTCATCTAACATGTGACAAAAATTACAGCACAGATAAAACATTCATGCTTTTTTTGTGTTTAATATGAATCTTGAATATTACAGCAGAAAAGACGATCTAATTTTGGGAGGTGTTCTGGAGGAGGAGAAGTCCACCAGTCAAGTGAAGTAGGAGTTTTCTAATTTATAATACAGAGACTTGAGGAAACAGGGGCCACTCTTGCTTCCCTGTGCTCCAAGACTCTACTTGGAAAGGTTACTTATAGTATGATTGTTACAACCTGTAAGGTTCCTATTGCTGGTGCTCTGATACCACCTCTCTCATCAGTGCAGCATGTTTCTGGGAGTTTAAAAGCAGACGGGCTTTTTCATCAGCTGAAACATAACTTACATTATCAAGTCCATCAAGGCTTGGGCATACCAGCTGCTCTGTGTTTATGAGTATGGATGGATTCTGGGAAGTTACCTGACAATGTGGGATAAAAACTATTGGCCTGATTTATGAAGGAAATCAAAATTTGAATCTTGTGTGTGTCCCTGTCTTCTGTATATGCTGGAAGACCTTTGGCACAGAGGTCCAGGCCAGGCCCTGATGCAGTGGCACAAGGGAGCAATAGGTTCATCCAAACAAGGCAGAGTGAAACCTGCCATCTCAGTTACTGCAGGAGGCAGATTTGCAGCAGGGTGGAGAGCAGGAACTGCGCGGTTTCCCCAGCCAAACCCTGGGGAGCAAGAGGAGTCACTGCCATCACTGCACTGCAGTCTCCTGAGGCCAACTCTGCTCTCCCAAACTTCCCATGGGAGGCACAGCTCTTCTTACCTGCTGTGACTCTTTCTCAACCATTCAGCATGGAAAGGTCATAAACTGCTGATGAAGAGCTTCTAATAGGCATTTGGAGGGTAGTGACTAAGGAAGACTTTAGGAAATAAATCTGGTTTTCAGCAATTCTCTGTTTCAGGTTATATCAAGGAAAAGGCTTTACAGGAAGCTACCTAAAGAAATGATACATTAAAGTAAAGCTCTCTGTGTGTGAAAGGCAGATATTTTGGTTAGCTCTGCTCGCAGATATAAACCAGTGTAGCTCAGTAACATCCCCATGACCACACTGAACACTGGTCTTTAGATCTGAGTCTACAGTCCCCATTATATGTGGAAAATATGCTGTGTTTTCTCCATGTATGTGTGTATGAAAAGTAAATGAGATGTCATTCCAGAATTACGTGTTTCATATTTACAGAAATTTTCACTTTTTTTTTTTTTTAACTGAGGGTAACTGAATTTTCCAAACAACTGAATAACTTGTGTAAGTTTTTTATTCTTCATGGGTATAGATTGTGTGAAACATACTTTTCAAAACAGTAGTTGGTGTTAATTAATTTTGATTGACAAGATGCAATTCAGTAAATAATGACTACAATTTCATATCATACGTTGGTGTAGTGTTCCCCCAGGGAGGAAGTAGAAAAAATATGTCCTCTTTTGGCCTTTGCAATTATTTCCTACCTTTACTATTGTGCCACAATAACATTGTAGGACAGTCTCCCTGTTATCATTTCTTATAGTCAGTGAACATGAAAAGTATTGTTATGCTAATAATTCTTTCACCATAATTTCTCTGAAGATTACAGCTGCAAATGTTGCCCTCCTGCTACCTTCTATGAATGAAACACACACTTAAAACAAAAGCCACTTCCCCTTTTGGCCATCTAATTTGCCTTTAGCTATTTCTAAAGGGAACAGCATAGTGATTATTCACTTTATTCATTATCATCCAAATCTGCCTTGTCAAAAGAAACATGATTAGTACCTTTTCTTTAAATGGCAAGAATTCTCATAAGATGCTGTGCAAATGAAATTGTACATAAACACATGTCACAAAAATGTTAATCGTGTCAAAAATCAGCTCTGAGTGAATAGGAGTGATGAGGTGAGGAAATGATGCATGCAATGAACCTTGAGTCACAGAGGATGTCTATGTTGCATGGGTAACTCGGGCTGTAAAGCTGGTTTTAGTCTTAACCCCCTTGTAAAACAATCTGTAGCCAGAGCTTGAGACTTTAAAAGCAGAATAACTTACAAATGCCAGTTTTGCTTTTACAAGGCCTGGGATGCATCCCCTTTTCTGGTGATGTTTTTCTCCTAAGGGGCTTCACTCAGTTCCCTTTGTGGGGTGGCCAGGCTCTTTGGCATCTGGGGAAGATGGACAGGGACAAGATACTTCAGCAGGAGGAGCTGGCAGGTGTGCTGTGGTGCAGGCAGCTTTGGGAACAGGGAGGTAGCAGTGCTTGAGGAAGGGATTTCAGTGGAGATGTGTACTGGGAGGAACCTAACATGGGTGCTGGAGCATGAAGGTTGCTGTTTCAGCAGCACCCTGGCCTGTGAAAAGCTGGGGGCTGCTGGCTTTGTGTCTTGTTCAGTTGGTCTGAACACTAAATGTAGCTGAAAGGCTAAGAGCTATTAAGCTCAGTCTTACAAGTTTTGGTCAAATATGTATAGACAATTAGATTCTGAAAATGCATTCAAAGAAGGTGTATATTTTATGGGTGGAAATTTCCACCCATATAGCAAGCAATAACCATTGCTTTTGGTTATTGGGCTGATTATTTACATCCAATAAAGTCTTTAAATGTGTTGGGGGAGGAATTACTGACCTGAAAAGGGGGAGCTGAACGAGGTCTTTTTCTGTCTCAGTGCTACAAATAGAGCACTAAAAAAATCCTCAAAAACTCAAAACAAAGCCAAACAAAAAACCCCACAAACAAACCAACCCAAGCAAACACCAAAAAAATGTCTAAACCCATCCTGCTCCCCCTGTGTCACCTTCTGTTCTGTATCTGTTAGTTTCTTTCTTACCCTGATGGCGCTATTTCTACTGGCTTGAATAGCATTGTACTCTTTGTCATTTAGGGTGAGTAATTCTGGACCAAATTTTAGACCATATCCAGGAAATCGACCACACAGGTTTGAAGTGAACCAGGGCTCTCTTGTCTGTGCATGGGTAAACCCTACCTTGTTGGGAAATAGGAATTGCTATACTGGGAGTCTGCAGATGTGTCATGCTAGTCTGTTCTTCTATAGAGAAAATATATATAAAAATATTAAATAAGCATTTTCTCATATACAGAGAATATTTGATTATTTAATCCACTGTACATGCATACAGTTATATCTCTGGGTTTGTGGTGTTTTCAGTTTTGGCTGGGTTTTGTTTTTTTTTAATATGGACATTTTGCTGCGTAACAGCCTTCTTCAAACTCTGTTGCATCTTGCCTATGATCTATAAAGCTAAGAATTATGGAACAATTCCCAGGGATTTGTAGACTTCTGAAAACTGAATCCTGCTGTAGAAACTTAGTGAATTAAATTACCCCGATGCCTGTGGTTTTGAGAGTTTGTAAGCCTTCATTCTACACAGAAAAAGAAAAAAAGAAAGACACATTAAGTAAAGAAAAATTCCACAAGCTGAACACAGCAGAGCTTCTGCTGTGCTTTACCTCTCGTTCTTCAAAAGATGTTTGATCCTTAGATAAAACATCTGTTAATACTTTAAACATTTCGACATAAGATCTTTAAAGATTTTATATTTTTCTACAGTAAAAACCTAATAATATGTCATAATTTTACTTAAGTATTAAAATTTTTTCAATATCTGGAGCTAACTATTCACCCTAGGCATTCAATAACAACAATGTAACATAGAGGAATGAGGAATCAGGGAATAAGAGGAAGAAATAAAGGTGGGGGAAATGAGATGGAGGTTTAGCATCATTTCAGAGATTGGATTTAACTCTGAGGTCTCTGACTCTCTGCTAGCAACATGAAAAAGATAATCTTTTAATGTCATTGATAGGCAAATTGTGGGAAATGCTGAATGCAGGGCACAGAAACTAATTAGAAAACGAATTAAAAGATGAAAATATCCTCTCAGATATAAAATCGTGTTATTGCATGAGGTAAGGTTCTGAAAGTCTTATTCTCCCTCTTTTTTTTTTTTTTTTTTTATCAGTTTGCAGGAAATGGAGCAAAGCAGAGCAAACAGAAAAGAGTGGCAGGGTGTTAATTGAGACCTGCTAATTAAAGTGAATCATAGTCAAGGAACAGATATCTGTCCAGCCTTCAGCATGAAAATCATGATGGGTAGCACCTGCAGACTCCTAGTGCTGTTGTGATAACCCTGGGAAGTCGCAGTGAGAACCTCAGTGAAACATAAGTCTGTGCCTCAGAACAAACACTAGCAGGTGGGGAGTTTCATAAAACTGATTTTTTAATTGATCTTTTTCTTTTTTCCATCTCTGTCTTGCTTTCTGGGCTGTTGATGGGTATGAAATGGAAAGGATGTACTCCCTCGGTGATAAAAAGTGCGGGTGAGCAAGCGGCAGTTTCATGGTAATGGCGACTGTGCCTTGTGCCAGTCTCAGTTGAGTGCTGAGAGATTAAATAGATTAAATGAAAATAGATGCAAACTAATTGAATTCAGTGATATAGGAGATGAAATCAGAGCAGTATAAAATTAGGCCTAAAACAGGGATTGTTATTTTACTTTTTATTAGTGCTGTCTTTGGATTGCCAGAGTTAGGAGCCCTTTCAGTTAGAAATGAAAATAAAAGAAAGAACGCACACTGCAAGACAAAGAACCATTCTCCTGTTTTGTTTTTGCAACAAAAGAGCTTTCCAAAAGATTTGCATTATTTTAGAAAAATAATAATTTGAGAACCACCTTAGACTGAAGTTGTTTGGATTTTCTCTAAGTGGCTGTTATCTTGTTTGAAGGTAAAAGTCTAATTTATAAAGTTAAAATGTTCAGAAGTGTAATGAAGTCTGACACAATGCAATTGTGACTTATTCTCTAGGTTTTGTTGTAGGCTCATACAGAGGTGGTGGTTAAACCCCCCTTCTCCCCACCCTACCTCCACCCCTTTCAAAGCAGAGTATTTTATGGAAGGACCTAAATTTGTGAACTGATGAGTTTTATATGCAGGGAGCAAGAAAACTACTAAACTTGAGGGACAGTACAGAAAAAATAGACATGAAAGTCTAAAGAGCATAACGGGGAGAAGGGAATTTTTTTAAATGAATGAAGCAAACTGAGAGCAAAGCTGTAGGTATGTGTTGTGTTTTTCTGGGCCTTGGATTTAAGAGAACAACTGTGAACTTGAAGCAGAGGATGAAGGGTTTGATTTGAATATGAATGACTGGCAGGGTCTGAGCAGCATGAAAGGGATAATTTTAGCAGCAGCTTTTTGAATAGACTGGTTGGGTACAAGCAGAGATATAAGTAGACTAGAAAGGCTATAGCTAAGATCAAGGATGTGGGGGGGATGGGCACCATGAAAGGCAGGTGAAATTCACCTGTGTGCAAAAAAGCCTGGCAGAAGCATGTATGGCTTTCAGTAATACCTGCGTCCTGTTTTGTAAATTTTATTGGTATATTGGGTTTTGGGGTGGCAAACAGAAATGTCACTCAGGCAGTCAGGGTATATTTTATGGTATACTTCTACATTGCACAGTGCACTGAGGGCTTGGTGTGAGGGTCTGGAAAATAGAGAAGGTAATCCAGGTATGGATTCTGCTGAGATATCTCACCAGATGGAGGAAAGTAATCTGTAGTAAAGATGAACTTTAGTAATTAGTGTGTGGAGTCAGAGGTTTACAGCAGGGTATCCAAGAAAAGAGCAAAATATATTCAACATCGTTTAGATCCAATGGCAGACTTACAGCCAAGATTTTGAAATTCTTCAGATCTAATCCCTGCTTGTGCTGTAGATATAAAATGTCAAAACAAATACAATGATTACTGAACTAATCAAAAGAGTAAGAAAAGCGTCTAGTGTTTTTTTCCTCTTTCGTAACAAATCCTTTTTGAATTCCACAGTGATGAATGATATTACAAGAAAATAGCATAAAGTGAAAGTTTAGCAGACACAGGTGAACACTGAAAAAGGGACTGAACTGTAAAAGACTTAAATAA
This sequence comes from Chionis minor, assembly GCA_013398295.1. Classification (NCBI taxonomy): domain Eukaryota; kingdom Metazoa; phylum Chordata; class Aves; order Charadriiformes; family Chionidae; genus Chionis; species Chionis minor. The sequence continues at coordinate 383,364 of VZSF01002918.1, forward strand.
TGCTTCCAGCCAAACTATTTGGCACATGAAATACTTTTCCCCACTGCTTCAAAATTTTCTGTCAGAGCTACTTCACTTTTCTTGCTACACAGAAATTTGTGTTATCTTTGATTTAAAAACAAACACCTTTCATTTATTCACTTCCAGATCTTAATTTCATTGCAAAAAATTCTGGTACTGGCTTCATTAGAGACAGTAATGAACTTTAACTACTCTTTCCAACTTCAGTTGGAACATTCGAAGTTTAGTAGTTGATGTAAATATTTCCAAGATCTAAGGCCTTTGAATGTAACAGAACCTATAAAAGCCCACCGGAATCTTTGTTTGATTTAATGTCATAGGAGGATGTCATAGAATGATTTTCATATTTACTAACCAAGTTACCAATGAAAATTGATCTTTTGGCTGAGGAGACTCAGGTATTAAATTGACCAAAAGGGAAGGAGGGTTAGTTCATTTATACTGCAATGCAACGAAATTAACATTATCACTTTTGGACTGTATTCTGTGTATTTAAGAACGTTCCTTTTAAATATCACTGACCATAATTGGATATTTTTCTCAACTCCAGTATTCCAGCTATTCTCACTTAATTTTTTTCATAGAACACTTTGAAATTGAAAGTATTAAGAGTGCTCCTCCACCTTATAATATTACTTTATTAGCTATTATGCCATGCACTCATTACATGTTTATGGTCTCACCTATTGCCCGCAAATGTCAAATAAAGTGTAGTCACATATTTCTTTCTAAAAGTGTAGATATGCTTTCAGTATAAAGTAAAATGAACAGGATGATAATTTTGAATCAGCAGTCTGATTAGAACTTAGCTCCAAGGAATACACTTGAAACTCAGGAGAATAGTGCCATGTCTTTCCCCACTAAAAATAATGAGATCTGGTCTGAAATTTCTAGCTAAATTTAAATTTCAGTAAATAACTAAGGAACAGAAAAATGAGTAACTTGCAGCTTCCCTCCCCCATTGTTTTTCAAACAGCACTAATAAATTTTTCATTCAGAATTTTGATGCTTCTGAGGCTCAGAAATTTGAACAGCTTTCTCTGATGAACAAATATGTGAGCTATTTTGAAATCTGAAAATCTGTTTGTAAGTTCTGTAAATAGGAACAATTGAATGCTGAGCTGAAACATAAATCTGGCCAGGATTTTATGTGCTGAGGGCTTAAGAACCTATCCTTCAAAGTATAAAAGTATAGCTTTATCAAAGCAAAAAATATGTGAAAAGTATTGAGAAAGCTTTTATTTTTTTGACATTCCTGACTCCCCCCTGCCCCCCCCCCCCTTCATGTTTTTGTTGTCTTCTAGTCCAACTCATACAAAAAGCACAAGCAAGCAAAAGGACCATTTCTTGAAATAAGTTTTTGTATGGCATGCTGTGATGGGGTACTGCCATGTCCCATAATTAACTGGTCATGAAACTTCCAAAATCACACCTCATCTGAAATAACTGTATAAATATGCAGAAAATCAAACCTGTAACATCACAGCCTTGGAGAAGCAAAGATATTGCGTACAGATGCTGGGTAGAGATCTCTTTAGGGTTGAGAAGGCCCCTAATTCCTGGTTTGCACTATGAAATAATTGATTTTCTTGTGCTTTTTCTATTATTCTCATTAGAAACCATTTAGCTAGACAAGATATATATTCTTGTTCTGTTTTTGTAGTCTTGAACACATGTAGCTGTGATTAGTATTTAGATCACCCATTTTTGATCTTTTTTTAAGGTACTTGTGGTACAACTAACATTATACATATTCTGAATACAATAAAAGCTTTTATTTTTTTTCTGTCCATGCCTTACATATTATTTTTTTTTCATGATATTTCTATTAAGAATCATATTATGTCTTGTATGTTATGCATTAAATATATCTTGGGGTTTTTTCCTGTGGGAACATATGGTTCTTTTAATTTATTTTCTTTAATGTACAGTTTCTAATTCATCTGTGTGCTTTAAAAGATGAAGGGGACTTTGTGGGATTCCTTCATATTTGTACTTTAAACTTGAACTGACAGTGGTGAAAGCTGAAAGTATAAGATACTCCTTTTTTGCCGAGTTCTGAGATCTGTCAGTCCTCTAAAGAGAAAGGAAAATTCTGTGTGTTAGGGACTGGTAAATTTGTGTCTGTCTGTAACTCTTGTCTGCATCTTATTGAGAAACAGAAGTTTTACTGTGCAGAGGCTGAGGGCCTCATCCTTTTTCTGATCACAGTAAAGATTAATTAGACAATTAGTGCTGACTTGCAGTGAAATACTTTGAAAGCAGTCACTAACCTCTGGGAACTGGAGCAGGAAGGAGCTATTGTTGATAAAGATATTAGAGAACTGGCACCAATACTGAGCCCTGGGGAACACCACTTGTGACCGGCCGCCAACTGGATTTAATTCCATTCACCACCACCCTTTGGGCCCAGACATCCAGCCAGTTTTTCACCCAGCAAAGCATACACCCGTCCAAGCCATGAGCAGGCAGTTTCTCCAGGGCAATACCCTGGGAAATGGTGTCAAAGGCTTTACTAAAGTCCAGGTAGGCAACATCCACAGCCTTTCCCTCATCCACCAAGCGGGTCACCTTGTCATAGAAGAAGATCAGGTTAGTCAAGCAGGACCTGCCTTTCATGAACCCCTGCTAATGGGGAAATGCACACAGGAAAACAGACAGAGAACAAACTGTCTGTTAACCAACTTGTCATTTAAATCTTATATTACTAAGTTTCAATGATTCAACAAAGAGCTTTCCGTATATAAGAATTTTTGATTCTTGAAGAAAATGTTGAAAATCTGAAATTTTTTTGGAAGAGAGTAGAGTCTCTGATTCTGATATTCAAGTTCCTCCTATGTCTAGGATTAAGTAAGGACACCTGAAAACACCTGCAAGGCTGTAGTCCTTTGAGAATCTACAGGGCAAAGAGACTCAAAAAGAACACTGAAAAATGAGAAGACTTAAGTTAAATAAGTTTAATCCAAAGTATTTTAGGAGTTGAACATATATCAACCATAGTCTTATTTCATTTTGTTTCTCAAAACTTTTGGATGATCTTCTTATGTGTTGAAATCAACCGGTATCACCACTTCTAGAATTTTTTGCTGCAAATGTGATAAGGTGGAAAAAATAAAGACAAGAAAGTGGTTTTTTTGTAGGCAGAGTAAAGAGGTGGAATTAGAGCCACTCATGTCACTGGGGTGCATTTTTCCCCATCTGTCTTCCTTTCAGGAAGTGCTTGTGTGTCCTTCTCTGTCCTTCAGACTTCTGTTTGTGTTTCAGAAATCTCTAACTAGATAACTTCCACTGGCAACATGGCAAAATTAGGAAGATAGCTGTCAGAAAGGGTTTTCTACTGATTCATCTAATGAAAAAAAGCCCTGAACATGTGAACTTAGTTTTAGTGTCTTTGGCCAGCAACAATAAAAATTGTTTTGAAACCTATAAGAACTGCAACTCCTGGGCTGAGTGAATCAGAGGAGAGGAAATGCTTCTGAAAAGATAACAGCCTTAGACACCCTCAGAATGGGATTAATCATCCTACTCCAGAGAAGACTGAAATGCTGACAGAAACAGCTGTTCAGGTGAACAGCATCTGAAAACTGTTTTGTAGGCTAACTCCATTAAACTGATGAGACCTCCTGTTGGAGCCTAATGGGAGCAATAAATTCCCAGCATTTGACATAACAATGGTGTACGGTAAATCCAGGTATCTTCTGTTCATGGTTTCTTGTGGCTTTATGGCTGCACGTGAAAGGTAGACATCACCTGATAAATACTAAATCCTCAGATAATTTTTCCCCATCTTTCAATCAACATGAAAGATTCCCAAAACTGCAATGGACAAAGGTTTGCTTTTATGTTTATAAACAAACAGGATAGCATAATGATATATAAGGTCCTGTGTGCTATGCAAATAACTGTGCAAAAGAGGTATTTCTGGTTTGCAATAAGTTATTTGTTTAGTGGTGAAGTTCCAATCTTTTTTAAGTTAAAGAAATAATGGACCCAACGGTAATAAATACCTACCTTGAAATGGTTTTGGGGAGATTAATTCTAGTCATAGAGAATCCTTTGTTATTCAGAGTTTGAATTAAGGATATGCAATTTTTGAACTGAATGTGTCTTTTCATAGAATTGTCATACATTTGGAAGATGCACAAGCTGTTATTTACCAGCTGGGAATGTTTTTCTTTACTCGATAACCTCCAGAGTACTTGTTTGCAGGACGAAAATCTTCAACATTTTCAGAGTAGCTTTAGGCTAGAACATCTTTCCTGTTAAAGGAGTGGAAAGGGGAAACTGTCTACATTGTGACTGACTATAGGTATTTCCTGAGCCGTAGGTTTTTTTTAGGTACTAAATTCTAAATGTTACTACAGTCTTCTATGTTTAGAACTATTCTTAAGACAAAAATAAATTATAAAATCTATTTTCTTGACATAAGAATTTTAGATAAAACGTGCTATGTAACAACTTATTCCATCTCTGACAAATTCCAATGTGTAATATGTTTACGTGGGACTGGAGATACCTGTTAAATATGTTATACAATGACAAATTATATTGTTACAAACTCCAGCAGTCAGTGTCCATCTCTATTTTCAAAAGCAAGATAGAGTTATAAACTCTACCCTCTCTCTTAAGACTGAGTAAATAACTTTGTTTTCTGAGTAATTGTATTGATTTTGACGGTAAGACTGGGGATATTCCCTTGTATAACAAGGAAGTAACTTTTCTAACTCGCTTAGTCCATTTACATATCCCAATTAAAAAAATACAGCATTTAAATGTAAGCATATCTTTTTCTATTTTTATGTGAAAATATCAAATAATCCAATCAAGGCAGAACAAAAATTCCAATTATCTAACTTTTTTTTTTTTTTTTTAAACTGTAAATTTCTGCCCTCTGCTTAGACAAGAAATTCTAAAAGTGAAAGGAAGAGAAGAGGTCAGGACAGTAAGTCTCATACTAGTCAAATCTGTCAACAATTCCCCATACTTGGGTTTAGAGTCTGTCAAGTGTCCTAGACAGCTTTTAGGAAACTATAAGTAATTGCAAAGGAGAAACTGAGCCACCACTGATCATTGTGAAATAAAGATGCTTAATTTTTGATGCACAATGGCCTTTAGGTTTTGGAGCCATATGTTTTGTATGTTTGCTTTGTTTGACACATGGAGATATTCAACTGACTCTAAGAAAAATCCATCCCACAGCCTAGCAAAACGTTTTGCTGTCACACTGTTTTGCAGTTAGATTTCATAGATTTTTTTGTAGAAGGAAGCTCATTCATGCAGCCTAGTTTAGGTTTCACATACTTGTTGTGTTTAAAAGGCAAGTGTTAAGATATCACAGATAGGCTAGTAGTGTAGTACATGGTAGTGTAAAACCTCTGGCAGTGAGCTGGTCTGGTGTACTGTTAGAATACACTATGTACATTTGCATTGTAATTTTTCTTTTATTAATATTTGAGGAAATGAAAACTAGACCAGCATGAGATCAGTTTAAAAAAGGGTAAGATTACTTCCTTCAAGGCTCTTTCATCACTATTTTAACAGCTTGAGATACTATGCTAGATTGTCAGATCTTATGCTATAAGATGTGGATAGTATGTGTGGGGAAACAGAATATTTCATCTCTTAGATCTCCTTGGCTTTGGTAACTTTGCAAAACTGAACAAGAGCTTCATAGCTGTATTGTTTGATGACATTTCCATAACATTTATGGCTTTCCAACTTTGTTGTGGAATGAAAGTCAAGAAATCTGACTGAATGCATTGTCACCTTTCAAGAGCCAACATTTCATTTCTGCAAAAGTCCTGTGACATTATTATCTTTAAGCATCTTTGTCATTAAACTGGGGCAGGAAGAGAAGGAACATAAAAGGAACACAAAGGATGACTGTGATCTGAAGATTTCCCTGGAGAAGAAGAGCAAGGTACCATTTGGGCTGCCAGAAGGTGAAATCAGAAGGATGTCTGTTTTTAGCATGTTGGGCATGATTTAATTCTGCCATCATCAGCCAGATGGAATATATGCTGACAGGCTTTGAACTACCACTGACGGCATCACAGGGCACTGGGGTCACAATGTGATTAGCTGGCACAACAAGGGCATCTTTGATAACTAGACATGTTACTAGTTTAGTGAATTTATTTGTGTGAAGCATTAGCATTGGTATTACTTATGATTTTTTTAATTTTTTTTTTTTTTAAGCCTGGATTTCTGTTAGAATGCTGTTTTTAATACTGTATGTTAGGGTTGGTCTTTTTATTGCTGTATTTTAGGGTCGCATTATGTTGTGCAACCATCCATGTGGGTGAAACTACAGGCAGAATTACTTGGCTTTTAATGCAAAAAGGAAAACCTACCAGAAAAATTACTGAATCCATGGTGTATTCCTCAATGATTAAATATTGAGGAAAAGAAGGCAATAATAAGCTAAAAATCAGTGTAGTCTTTGTGCTTTTATATTTTTGTGAAGGAGAGGATTTGTTTTCTGATGATATTTCAGATGTTCTTGTAGTTATTTTGTGGACTACTTTTCCAGCTGCCTTAATACCAAGGTCCTTTACGTTTCCTCGGTCTATAGACGCTCCAGGGAATACTCAGTTTCACAACAATGCATATGCCTCCATAGCTGTTCTGTGGAAAAAACTGCATTATGATTTCTTTTGAAAAGTCCATGTGTTTGATCATGTAATGAGGTCGAGATGTTCCTCACGGATACTTTTATAGTGCTATGTCCATGACCCGATATGCCCTAAAAGAGAGAAGCAGGTAGTTAACCATTTATTAGCTCTGTATATGTATGCCGCAAGAGACTACAATCAGTCACTGCTTTATTAAAATAGTCTCAACTGATCATTCAAGCATTTTATTTGTGCATGTCATGGTTTGATCTGGGCTGGCCACTAAAACAAGTGAGAGATAACTGGAACATTTGTAACTATCTTTCCCTAGACATCCTCCTCCAGTCCCACTTCTGGCAGACAGCAGCGCTCTGGGTTTCATCCCTTGGCTTGGAGCTGTGGTATTTCCGGCCAATTTATCCTATTTTTCCTTATGGTGCTTTTTAAAAGTTGGTTCAACCATTTTGCCACCATTGTTAGTTTGCTTAACTAATCCTTTAATCCTGTTTATAGCTTCTGTTAGAGGGTGAGGTCCTGATAACCCCTTTGGGCAAATTTGCTTTTTTTTTATTATCTTGGCTGGTGTTCAGTCCTTTTTAAGTGGTTGCTAGCCATAAAAATATGGTGATTTTTTATCTAATTACCGAGGCAGTAAATGAAGGACTTTTCACTTCAAATTTTGCTTTTTCTGTCAGTAAATATGAACTCAACAAGTCATTCTGCATGGCTTCTTTGTGACTGGTCCCATAAACCACACGCTTACATCTCCAGTTAAAGGAGGGTAGTCCTTTAATGAGAGCTTGGAAATGTCTTCACAGACAGAAAGCAAAATATCAGAACTAGAAGAAGCCATGCTTACATATTACTTCTTTGCTGGTGGTGGATCCAATTTAAGTAAAAGTCCCCAGTTTCTTAGAAAACATATCTTTTCAGCTGCTCTATAATCCAAAATGTTGAAATTATCAGCTTTAAAAAAAATTAATATAAGCCAAGTTGTCTTTGATTTGACTATTTTTAACTATATATTTTAATATCTTTGAAGTGTTGCCATGTGCATAGTTCCGTCACCACTGCTGATGAGGAAGGGGGCAGGAGTAAAGAGTTGTGTGCAGTCACCTCTTACACCACATCTGTCCCAGAGATAACAACTGTGGCCTCAGGGGCTGTGTTATTCTTTCAGCAAACATCTACTAAAATTATCTTCTGAGAGAGGCAAATTTGGAGAAGTAAAGGTTTTCCAAAACCTGTGGCCCTTGGTTAAAAATACTTTCATTCAACAAGACGTCTCTTTTTGGGACTGCTGTTGTCTAAATGGGTTCTGGAGGAGGGATTAAATGTTGAAGGTAGTACTTTAAGGACCAAGCAGCTCTGCTGAGTAACATGCTGCCTGCAAATATCCTACAGAAGAATAGAAATTTCACCCAGGAAAATGTGAACCATTTTCTATGACAAACAAGTGACTTTGCATTAAGAAATGAGAAGCTCTGCCTCCCTGCCAGACAAGCTAGGAGGCCCTTATCAGTGTCACTTTATGCCAAGAGGGACGAAGTGGAGCTGACAGGAGCTCTCCCAACAGGCAGCTGTCAGCCACCAGGACATGTGCTGTTGGTCTCTCTAAATAGAGCCTTTTTTCCAGGGAATGCATTGTAAAATTTCAAGCTTTGCTCTTTTTCCTTTTTCTAGCATGAGGGCTGTTGGCAGTGCTATATTTATTGCAATTTTGTTGTCTTGGCAAAGAATTTAAAAGTGTTTGCATGCCTCAGTAGACCAGTGATAGACTAATGATATGTAGCAACAGTAAATGTTTTTTTCTGCACTGCAATCATGCTTCACAGGTACCATGCTGGAAAATGAGGTCGATATTTGAATTGACTCTGGTAGTTCAGTGCAGATACACTGCTCTCAAGGCAGGCAGCTTGTACCTACAGTGGAGGAAGCCAAGGGATGGCCTGGCTGTTCTTGCATGACCATCTCCCAGTGGAGTTTTTCTGTTGCCTGAAAAAATATCTGGAGCCATACGTGTGATAGCAGAGGATTTCATTGACAGGGGCTATGCTTTGATGCACTAAGGGTGACTGGGTGTGCTCCCTACTCCTCTCACTCCAAGCTGTTGGTGGCCCATCTTCAGGTGATCTGATAAAATGGTGGTGCAGTTGTGCTGAAGAAGTCTCCTGCCCTTTTGAACAACTGGAGGACCAGAGATGTTGCGTTCAGCATGAAGACCTGAAGTCTTTCAACTGAATGCAGTCTGAAATCGGTTTCAGTTTTCTGGATAGTACTATAGAAGACAAAGCACAAGGGAAAAAAAATCCCAAACAAAACACAAAATATATCTTGCCAAAAGCTATACATGTGCAGAAACACTTTCTATGCCCAGCACAGTGCATTCCCTGCCTGTAAAACTTATCTTATTAAAACAAACAGCTGGTTAATGGAGACAGAAATGTATTTTTCCGACTAAACAGCAATGTCATAGAAAAACTACATTGGTTTATAAAGAACAAAACTGCCATTTTTTCTAGGTATTTTTTGTGTAATTTTATGGCATCAGAAGAAATGAAGAGAGAAGACAGTAAATACATAGAGCTGGCAAGTTATGAAAATTAAATAATGAAACATGTTTTTCAAAAACTATGAAGAATTTCATAGCCATTGTAGGAGAAGATCAGGTTTGAGACCATCAAAGGAACCTGAAGGTGCACAAATCCGTGGGACCTGATGATATGTGTCTGTGGGTCCTGAGGGAACTGGCACATGAAGTTGCTAAGCCACTATCCATCATATTTGAGAAGCTGTGGTGAATTTCCTGCTGACTGGGAAAGTCATAATGCCCATTTTTAAAAAGAAAAAAAAAGAAAACCCAGGGAAGTACAGGCCAGTCAATCTCACCTCTGTGCCCAGCAAGATCATGAAGCAGATCTTCCTGGAAACCTTGCTAAGGCACATGGGAAATAAACAAGTGATTGTTGACAGCCAGCATGGCTTTATTAAAGGCAAATTATGTCTGACAAATTTGGCGGCCTTCTACAATGGGGTTACAGAGTTGGTGGATAAAGGAAGAACAACTGACACCATCTACCTAAACTAGTGCAAAGTCCTCAAACCAGGACACCTGCATGATATCCTTGTCTCTAAATTACAGAGACATGGATTTGATGGAAGGACCACTCGTTGGATGAGGAATTGGCTGCATGGTCACATTGAAAGAGTTGCAGCCAACAGTTTGATGTTCGAGTGGTGACCAGTGATGAGTGGCGTTCCTCAAGGGTCAGTATTGTGGCCCGTGCTGTTTAACATCTTTGTCAGCAACATGGACAGTGAGACTGAAGTTTACAATGACACCAAGCTGAGTAGTGCGGTCAACACACTGGAGGGAAGAGATGCCATCCAGAGGGACATAGACAGGCTCAAGAAGTGGGACTGTGTGAACTTCCTGAGGTTCAACAATGCCAAATGCAGGGTCTTCCACCTGGGTTGGGGCCCAAAGACAAATATAGGCTGGGCAGAGAATAGGTCGAGAGCAGCCCTGAGGAGAAGGACTTGGGGGTGTTGGTGGATGACAAGCTCAATGTGAGCTGGCAATGTGCACTTGCAGCCCAGAAAGCCAACTGTATTGTGGGCTGCATCAAAAGAAATGTGGCCAGCAGGTCGAGGGAGGTGATTCTGCCCCCCTACTCTGCTCTCATGAGACCCCACCTGGAGTACTGCATCCACCTCTGGGATCCCCAGTATAAGAAGGACATGGACGTGTTGGAATGAGTCTGGAGGAGCGCCATGAAGATTACGAGAGGGCTGGAGCACCTTTTCTATGAAGACAGGCTGAGAGAGTTGGGATTGTTTGGCTTGCAGAAGAGGAGGCTCTGGGAAGACCTTATAGCAACCTTCCAGTACTTAAAAGGGGCCTATAGGAAAGATAGGGAGGCCTCTTGATCAGGTAGTGTAGCGATAGGATGAGGGCTACGCTTTTAAACTGAAAGAGTGTGGATTGGATATTAGGAAGGGTATTAGGAAGAAATTCTTTACTGTGAGGGTGGTGATACACTGGAACAGGTTGCCCAGAGAAGCTGTGGAGGTCCCATCCCTGGAAGTGTTCAAAGCTAGGTTGGATGGGGTCTTTGAGTAACCTGGTCTATTGGAAGGTGTCCCTGCTTGGAAGGGACACCTTGGGACCAGCTGATCTTTAATGGCCCTTCCAACCCAAACAATTCTATGATTCTATAATATAAGACAGTCTCAAAACTACCTGAAAAGCTTGATTTTTTAATTACCTTTTTCTAATAGCTCCATCTCTTATTTTTCTTAGAGTGGCTTTCCCTTTTAAGGAGATCTGAAAACCTGGTAGCTGTTACTACAGCTGTGTAAAAAAGAGATTATGAAAGTTCTTCCTTAGAACATGAAAATCTTGAATGATTTTTTATGTTCAACTAATTCTTTTTTCTCTGATTTCGGATTGTGGTTTATGACTTTTGTCATTTAAAAACTTAATGCAATATGACACAAAACCCAAAGCAGACAATGAAACTGGAACCATGAAGGTGCATTGCTCCTGGCATAGCAAAGAGTGGAAACACTGATACATTAAAACAGGTTTCAAAGCAAAGACTCCATTGCAATTCCAAAAGCAGCAATTATTTCAATAACGAGGTCTCTTTCATCTCAATTGAGACTCCTGGACATCAAACAAGCAGTCTGACCAAGGAACTGAGGCTGAACTTTCCACATGTGGGTAAAGTTCCATTCCTGTTTCATAGGTCAAAGGGACCAATTGAGCACATATCCATGCAAATTTTTGGATTTGATGAGTGTAGTATTGTAAAACTATCCCAAGAATGTAACAGTGTAATTTCCCATTTTGGGGTATTTTTTAAGGTGATGTGAAACAGTTAAAAACATAGGTATATTTTGCAGTATAGTCAAACATACTGTAAAATCACTATGATGTCATCACTGAAACCACTGGTCTCCTGTATAACATGTGGAAGAAAGAATTAATGTCCTCTTATGAGTTCACTCAAACTGACTGTTTTGTAAGAAAGTATATACTTATGACATACAGAGAAGACCACCTGAAAGTTTGTGGGTTTTAATTTCTGTCAGCCTCAGGTAATGCTAGGGGGAGATCAGGGACAGTGGTATGAATTTTTTGTTAACCATCTAACTTTGGTTAAATATTAACTCAACCTAATTTAACATCTGACTGATTTTAATAGCAGGCGAAACCATATTACATTCTAGGCTAGCCCTATTTTATAACTGCTGCAGGTCTGGCATTGAAAGCGATGTATGGATTAAGGATGGGAATGTATTCTATTTGTGTATCAGGCGTTATGCTCGATCGTAAACATGTGTTGTGTGATAATATTGCATGGCATGTGACATCTCCACTGGAATCCTGGTGAGGATGTGGGAAACTGAGTATCCCACAGAGTTCCCCAGGAACAAATCACTGTAGTATGGTCAGTTTAGGTTATATTCTTTCAGGTTTATATTTCAAGTAATGGAGACAATTGGAAAACTTCAGCTGCAGAATATGGAACATCTCTAAGGAGAGAATACAGATCTAAACACTGACTACAGAGACACATAGATACCTTGGAGGGTGGAAGAATAACTGCTTAATTATAGACACAATAACAAACGCATCTGTAGGGAAACACAGAATTCGCTGCAGAGAGGTGTCACTATGATATAATCTACATACGTTAATTTTTAAATTATGCAAATAACTAAACAAAATACAAACACGCTGTAGCCTTTTAACAAGGAGTTAAGGACCTATGACACTTCATAAAAAATTCTGACAAACACAATTTCGAATTGATTGTGCCTCTGTGCTGTAATTTTTTAAATCCTTTTTATTATTAGGAAAAATTCAAAGGAACAGCCGTCTTTGTTCTCTGATGTGTGATTTTCAGAATCCTGCATATAAATTTCTGCATGGACAATCCAAAATGCAGGAGAGCTGTGATTGTTCAGGTAAGCTGTTACACATGTTGATTTTCAAAACTTTTAGTGATTAGATATTTGATTTTCTATACGTTTGGTTTGTTGGGTTTTTTTTGTTTTTTTTTCTTTTCAGTTTTCCCCTCTGGTACACTAATCTTCTCCACTATACTTAGGCTATATCTCAAGCACAAACTTTATGTGTTCTAATAGACACAGCACCGCTGGCAGTAGGCAACATTTCCACCAGTTTAAGCTTCTGGATGGTTCTCAAGTTTCATTTGAACAACAAATGGAAATAATCCTACAACTAGCTGTGTTTTTTTGACATGAATTTCTAAAGAAAATGAAGTGTTCTGTTTGAAACTTGGGGGGGAGGGGAGATAAGGAGAAACAGAATACAATAAAACTATAGGGAAAGATGCGTAACAAAAAACATTGTGATCTGGTTCTATGCTTCCCTGTTCTAATTCAGCAACTACGATTTTCTATGCAGCAAATCCTTTTATTGGATATTTCTTTTTCTTTAATGACTTCACTACAGGGTTACATGGGTCAATAGGAATACGTTCTCCAAAAGCCATTAACATGGTTCTTGACCGAATGCTGTCCAGGCATGTTAATCACCATCATTCTTCAACAATGTCAGACTACTCAAGTTTTCTATATGTGAATTTCAAGTCTAAGAATTGATGTGTTCCTTATTTATATACAGGATCAGGTACCTTGCTGGAAATTATGTTACATTGTTAACTTATAAATGTGCTATAGAAAATTTAATAAAGAAAACTCTTTAGTGTTGGCAGAGGCTCACCCACTACTTGCTTATAAACTTAAATTAAAATTATAATATAATCTGTACCTTTCTTATCTAGATGATAATACAATTGAAAGAAACATCCACATCTTCCCATACTATGTCTCTTCTTCTTTGACTCTGACACATGCATATTAAAGAGAAGCTTCCCATTTTTTGATGTGATTGCATCAGAAGAAAAGATATAGTATGATTGATGCCAGTGGAGTTTGACAAATAGCAGCTCTATAGAAATTATACAAAAATTTCCTTCCGTATTTCCTCTCAACTGTTCTGCCACTTTGATGAAATGGTAATCTCTCTAATCCATTTCTCCAGCTAGAAAAGTGTTTCAGAAACATACCCTTCCCTGCAGTTATTACCATGATGGAACATTTATTATCCAGCAAATGAGGCATCTCACATCCTCTGATAATTCTCCTAAAAAATTTAGGAATAACTGCCCTTTATTGTGCATATCAATGATCAATTAAAACATACAAAAAGTATTGTTTATTCTGCACAATACAGAATGTGAACTGTTTCACTGATCAGTATCTAGTGCAGAAATATGTCAAATCTCATGTGGACAAATTTCTGTCTTGTACTGAGGGAAGGTTTGACACACCACTTACACCCCAAACCATTGAGGCTGTGGATTGCAGAGTTGTGAATTACTGTTTTCATGTACATGAGCCCTGGTCAATTTTGCCTTGAAAAATATGTCTGTAATGCACTAAATGATTATGGCTTCTGGGCCTGTGCATTCCTGTGCTGTTGCAGAAGAGTGAGAAACACAGCTAGAAAAAAAGTACTGCAAAAATCACCACTAGGCTTTGTACAAAACCATTCCCAGTTTAACTATTTGCTTTATTTTTAAAAAAGGTCGATTACAAGGACTAAAACCACATGGGAACTCCAAACCCACCACACTGCTTTAATAAGTGTTTTTGTTTAGTCAGTTATATTTTTGTTGAGTCATCTTAAAAGGATGCAGGTGAAACTCAAGGTATTCATGAGAGAACAGAGGGGCAAGTTAATTTTGATGTTATTTTTTTCTGTGTTTGAACACAGTCTTTTTTATAAAAATGCCTAAGAGCAAGATGAGAAAATATTTGCTGAGTGACATGGGTTGTTTGCCTGTCTTCAATCTCATTTTATTTTATGTGCCTACATATACATATATATGTGTACATTCTATATGCAAATGAAATCAAGTCTAGAGCAGGTACTGTTTGTTAACTTTGACCAATTTCTTTATTGGTTTCCTTAGAAAATTATTTCCTTGTATCTGTATTGTTTCTGACTTTCACAAATTGCTTCAGAAATGTCTAGCTTTTGTGGCATTGTGTAACTAAACCTCACTGAATTACTGCTCTAACAGAAGTTTTCAAACACAGTTGACTGTTACTTGAAAAATACATTTTTTAATAGTAATGAGTCTTAAAAATCATTGTGTATTCCCTTCCTTTCTATGGCTGATTTTTAAAAATACATTTAAATTATATGGACCAATACAAAACCATGCTTGCATAATGAGAAAATCTAAGTTATTTATTTTAACATTTTTCTGTTGCTTTTTTTTTTTCTTTAAGATCAAAACAAATTAGCAATTTCTTAGCTTATTTCTTTAGCTAAGGCAACGGCTTACATAATGTTATTTATATTTTGCACACTTACAAATTAATGTTGGAACACTGTTGCTACTGCCTCTTCAACCAGTTCATTAGCAACGATCTTGCATTTCATAGTTGCAAGTATGTGATGCTTTTACAGAATTTTACAGAATATATTGTGGATGGAAGCAAGACCTGTTCCTAAAGAAATGTTTTATTCAACAAAACTTGCCTGACTTGCTTTAGTGATTCCTAAATTCAGCTTTTTCTTTTTTTCCTTTTTTTCGCTAAATGTTATCTGTTTCTTATACACTGTGGAGTAAGTGACCTAAGAAAAGCCTGCTGAGTCAAAAGTGTTTTATTCCAGTGTCACTCGTGAGAAGAGAATAAAACTTAAAATAATAATCAGGTTGGAATCAAATGTAGCTGATAATGCCAAAAAATACATTTTATGTGAATATTTTTTTTATGTAATGAAAAAAACCCAAACCCAATGATTCAAATCCAAATAGTTACCATAGTAACTCATGTTATGGTATATTATTTATGGACATATTGCAACATAGAGAGTATTCATAATGCCTTGCTTTTTTCAGAAGGTATGTTTCTGGTTGTTCACATAACATTTCCATGGCTGAGTGAAAATGCCAGATCATTTCATTTGCGGCAAGCTAACATTTCTCTGCACTCTCAAAAAGTCCAGAGTGATGTATTTTTGAGATCATTGGAAAAAAAATAGTTTATATTTATTGTATTTGGATAATCAGTGTAACACTACAAAGTAGTGCCTACTAATTTCTTTTTTCCTCACTGTGCCAGCTTTTGGGGGCATGGGGCAGGAGGGGTCACACTGCAGCCACAAGTAGTAGAATCCAGACTTGGTGATGGAAGAAAATGGCTCTTCATAAAAAAACCCCCACAATTGAAACTACTGAAAAGAAAGCACACAAAAGTGTCAGATGACAGGTTCAACCACAGGTTTTTCATATATTCTTTTTTAATAGCATTACTTATGCTGTGAACATGTAAATTAGTCTGCAAAAGCCAGACTAATTTGTTAGCCTGTGTTTAGAATTTACAAACTCATTTTAATCTTCAAGGATTATCTTCAGACACCTATTTACTAAAATAAATAGCTATGCTTTTGGTAAAAGTAATTTTCTGTTCTTTCTCCTCACGTTTTCGGGCACAAAGAGCAGCTGGATACTCTACTGCTAAGGAATATTAATGACACTTGGTCAACTGCCTTTGAAAATCCCGGCCAGGGCCCAAACTAGGTTCTCTGTCTATCTGCTCTCTTTCTTTTTGTACAAATATTGTCTTAAAATCCCCATTAAGATAGATGTTAATATAACTGTATGCAGAAGAATGCTATTGAATCAAAGGGAACAGTGTGGGAATCTGCAAATCTAGGTCATTCTGAGGTGCTTTTTTCTTTGAAGCTGATCTCATATGTGCACCATATTGAATATTTGGGTGTAAATATTTTGTCACTTTAGTTGATTAAGTTTACTCAGCACCAAGTATTTTTCCATGTTATCTAATTTCCATGTTATACAGAGCAAGTTTTTTCAAAAAGGTATTCCTGCCAGGAAGTGCCACTTCACAAACCTGAGCTTAGCTATCAGTAAATATTCCTTTTTGTGCTTTTCATTTTCATCATTTTTGCATCTGTACCTATTTTGAACACAATTTATGTCATCTACACATAAAGTGTATTACTCTTAAATGTCATAAATCATGCATACTTATCACTGCTGGTGCAAATTTACATCTATCTATACTTGCAAACCATTGTAATTATGAGGCCTTGATGGAGATTGGTTGAAGAACATGACCCACTTCACCCATCCTCTACATGCAAACTATGCGCCGCCCTGTAATTTTTCTATTTGAAAGGTTATTAAAACATTTTAAAGGAAAAGTTAGGTAAAAATCTACACTGAAAAAAGAGAAATATCACATATGTAAAGAGCATTTGTCAGCTCGCTTCCGCCCTGCATTTTATTTCAGCTGTGAATGGACTTTTATGAAAATATATTAATATTTTATTGAATACAGTCCTGTACAATTTACTACCTTGATCGTGCAGTTAGACCACTAATGGGCAAAAATGGGGTTTTTACCATAGAGATTTTATTTCCACCAGCATTTACCTGGATCCTGGTACATTCTATTGATAAATATTCTTGCAATTCTTCAGTTTTCCATTGGAAAAGAAATTAATAATAATCACTACCCTGCACACTAAGATACAGGAGAAAAACTCCAGACAAAAAACATCTAAATACAGTGGCTGTGGTTGTACACATCTGAGTTTTTCCCATCGTGTATATTTTTTGTAGGGAGACAGGAAGTTGAATCAGGTAGGGATATATTTTTTCCCATCCACTGCCTGATCATTGATGCAGCTTCTCTACCAGAAACCCTCATATTTGCTGAGAGTAATGGGAAGAAAATCTTCACATGTAATCCAGGATTCTTTTGTTAAATTGTCACTATATAGTAGTAGTAAATAATTATATTGAGGACAGTTTTCTTACAATGGCTACATATTTTTTTCAACCAAAAATGTTGATACTCAGATAAAACCTGATTTGGGTGCTGTGTATGCAGATGGAACATGTGATCTGAGAGCTCATGCTTGTGTGTCAGATTTTTAGTTCAAATATTTTGAAACATACTCTGCTCGGGTCCTTGAAGTGGAAATTTTGTAGTGCCTTACTTCTGTTTGTGTCAGTGCTTTTGTTAATGCTTGCTCCTCCTCCCCCGCCTCCAATCTTTTGAAGTAGAGTGTCTCTGTAGCCATCTGATACAGTTCATGGTGATTTTTGAAGTTGGTGGTACCTGCATTTGTTTGGAAAATGTAGCTGGCAGTCAAGACTCTTGAGTCTTGAGAGCTGTTTTAGAGCACGGTTGTTGCCAGCTGTGAGTTTTTCTTGTGCATTGATGAGCATTACTTATTTTTAACAAAACCATTTTCTAAATGAGAGGAAAAAGAAAAAAAATGGTGATGGTAACACCATTGGCTTTTTTGAAACTTTGTATTAATACAATATTAAAGGTTGAGGAAAGAAAGGTGAAAGGAAACATTAAAAGAAGAAAAAAGCTAGAAAAAAAATTGAGTTGAAAGGAAATACTTTTACCCTCTGCCTTATAGTATCAGTGCTTAACACACTCCAAAAGAAATGAAATAGAAAATTAAACACTAGGTTTACAATTCGACAAGTGGAAATAAAGTTCATAAGGAAGTGAGAAATTAAACCAGTATTTTGTCTGTACGTACATATTTAATTGCAGTTGATTTCTGACACGTTTGCTTCTGTACTCCCAAACAAACCTTCTGCAAAGATCTTTTTTTAAAGCCAGTTAACTTGTATGGCACTTGTGCTTTTAAGCCATCCTTAAGGATACATTTTGGGTTGAGGGTTTTTGGCATAATTCCGCTTCTTGTAGTGTCCAGTGTTTCAATCTCCATACAAAATTGCTGAGCTTCACTGACAGGAGTTTTTCCAAAGTGATATTGTCCTCCTCCACAAGTGAGGAGTGTTCTCCTCACCACAAGAGGAGTTTTAGTCCACTTCAACATGTAATTGGAGAAGCCTTAGCAGAGTTCATAGAGAACTTCCTGATGACTCTTTGGAACTGCTCTTTCATCATGTTAAAAGATACTCTTATGCAAAAAAAACCACAGAATGTGTTCAAGAAAGCATATTCATTCTCAAATGAAATTTTGTAGAATTGCTCAGCAGCTGGTATACAATCTGAAAAATGTTCTTTCTTTTATTAGAAACACATAATGTTGGCATTCCCATTACTGCCAGAAAAGATTATGCCCGTATGAAGCAAGAAAGGGAAAGAAAGAAGATAAGTTTTTCAGTTATTTCTATGAAATAATACGACTCAAAGAAAACCAAAATTAATGTTCATTATACTAAGGAAAACATCTGTATTTTGGTTTATCTATTTCCAAAATAGATTGAAAGGTTTTTGGACTTGTGAAGGTTTTTTGTTGCATTTTGAAAACTTGGTATGTTCATTTAAATCAGTTAGCTGAATGTTGGCCTTTCATATGTTAGGAGAGTGAGGGGGAAAACAAACAAATAAACCAAAATCCCAAACCTTGAAAGTTCAAGATTTAAGTTCCATGTTAATTGCTTTAAGTTCCATTTTAATTGTTTCTATAGTTCTGCCTTTGTAGTCATCTTGACCAATATGGTAGGTAAAACCTAGTATAGCTTCATGATGTCAACTTTGCCACCTACAATTTTGCTACCAAGTACAAAATTTGCAATTACAAAAGGAAAGAATGCCAGTAAAAATTATGCCTTTTAAATTCTAAGTAAGGAGATATACATTTAATTTCTTTTTCTCATTTCTTCTTTCCTTCCCAGTTTCCTTTATTTGCTGTACAGCTGATGAAAGTCAATGTGCAGGTCTTTAATTAAATTTATTACATGATCTTAGTAAGTTATCCATACTGAACCGATTTTTGCATTATATGCCTAGCTATGCCATTATTAAAATCATGGAGAGTATTTCTAGGGTGCTGCTTCCTATGATATGTGGAACAGCTCATTTTATGATCTTCATATTAAATAAGCAAACTGCCATATAGAGAAAACTGTGTTTATCTCATATGAACTAATTTTCCACTGAGTTAATCAACCTCATTACCCTTGCCACACATTTTCCTTATGTCAGTTGATCTCTAACCACCACAGACATAAAGATTTCTATCAGTGCTATTATTCTTAGGGTTAAATTAAATTTACATAGGAACCTCCTTTATTCTTCCTCTGCCACATGAATGCATCTAGCCTTTCAGCATGGGGAGCATAAATACTACAAGGATTTGGAGAGAGAGACAAGGGTGAGGACGGAGCCATGAGCCTGCCAGGCTGTATTCCAGGAAGGTTGTGATCAGTAGCAGATAGAAAGTACAGAGAAGGGCATCTTTTCTTCAGGGTTGTCAGGCTCTTTCTGCACTTCTAATCAGGCTGGATTACTTATACTCCTGCCTAGTGTTATGCAGTCTCAGGATCTGTAATTGAACCCTTAAGGTTCAATTTTATCTGCAAATAATGTGAAGACAAGTTATTTGAAATGCTACCACTATCTTAATGTTGCTGCATGCCAGTTTCTTTAGTTGCAGCTATTTTCCACTCTGTTGTCAATTACTTTGTAGTTAGATTCAGGCCCAATCAGTTCAAATGAAGGTGTCTTCACTTAGACACCTAGATCCAATTTAGGTACCTAGAGAAGCAACTATTAACATTAATCACTTAACTAATAAGCATCTTTTCAGAGTGTCTGAATATGGATGGCAGACAGAATCTTCCTTCCTGGAGGCAGATGAGTTAGAATATTTTTGCCAAGCATAGAAAATCCCAAAGTCACGTTGTCTTCCTTGGTGGTTCAATGACAAAGTGAAGAGAGATGGGAGATGAGATTCTGTGACCTTTTAAAAACAGGCAATTACAGTTGCTGGCAAATTAGCATACATTAAATTTTTGTAGAGTTGCATAACTAAAACTGTATGAATGGATTAACATGGATACTACCATTCCCCTGCATGTACGTTTGGCACAGATTAAATTTGTTATAGATATTCTAAAATGTTTTTGCAAATCTGCATGTTAATCTGGGTGTTTTTCATAGTCTACTTTTAGCAGATAAAATGAAGTGTCAGGTTAAATAAAATAATAAAATATTTATTCTAAGCTGTTGGTGACAGCATCAACAATATATTAGGAACCAACCCCAGGAGGGATAGACTCTGTCTCATCTACTTTAATGTGAATCTAAAATAAGCCATTTAAAGGTAAGGGGTGTGTTAATAGAGTTAAGTCAGTGTAAAATCGGCATGAAAAGAAGATGAAGATGTAATATTGAGTCACTGGTTCAGAGCAAAATACAAACCCTGTTAATGCAAAAATTCTCATGGCTGTTGCATGGCACCTGCTTCCAGATGCAAGTTATTCCTTTGGTTCTGTTCAAACCAACCACTGGGACACCCTTGTATTTTGTGTATCTTGAATATTCATGCCAGGGGACTGAAAATATTTGAGTGTCAGAAATTCAAAAGGCTTAGCAGTTCTTAGGAGTTATCTCAGGAGTTCTGAAAGGCTCTCTAAACTTATGGTATTCTTAGTATGCATAGATACATTTAGTTAGCCAACTATACATGGTGACTTAATACAACTACGCTCTATTGTCCTCTACATGACACAGTATGGGAAAGTGTTACAACTTTCAGTCTGTGGAGGATAGATATGGAAGTCACAAAACTGGCAAACACATCTCAATATAGTAAGTTATTAATCAATAGATTTTTAAGGTAAGAAAAGACAAGCTCCTGCATATCCAACTGCACAATTGGTGCTTTTTTATTCTGGTTAGCTTGAGATGGTTTTAGATATATATATCTGGTCAAGTCACAGAAGCAAAACCTCTGTTGGAAGGCACTAACTTCCTGCAGGTTCCTCCTGCTGCAGAGGACTCCCCTGCACCTCCCCTGCATGTGCTGTTGGCTATAGGGCATCCTCATCTCTGGCTGCTGGCCTGTGGGACATGGGAAGGCCATGACCATATACATCTCCTGCCTGTGCCGTGGCAGGGCTGCAGGTGGAATCCGCTTTCTTCACTTCACCTCAAAATGGCTGCTGTAGTTCCCTGGAACTGCAGGCCAAATGGAGATCTTAATATAGCCTCTCTGTAAAGTCCCTCAGATGTGGGCTATATATCCATGCTTTTGTTTGACACTTCCATACCCTAATGCAGAGCATACCCATTCCTGTAATTGGTTAACAGGTGGAGAAGCCAGGACTTGGTCTGGCTTGACTGCTAAAAACCACTTTGTGATCAAGTTGCACAGCTCACACCTTTGTTTCCTCTTTCAGTGCATCATAATTACAATTCTAATTAGTTTATTTTAATCATGCTCAATACACCAAGGAGAAGCATCAGACAGCTAATATGATTTATTACATATTCGAAGAGCATTTGTCTTAGATCTGGCGTTTGTGCTATCTATCTCCAGAATGCCCCTGCCTGCTTGACAGCAGCCTGTCAGTGCTGTTATGATTGCTGCATGCAGTGACTTTAACTGCCAGCTTTTCCTGCAGACTTGGAGAATGATCGGTCTGCACTATAATCACGGCAATGTAGAATAACTTAACACTTGCCTATAGCCCTGTCAATTATAAAAGGATGTAGTATCAATACATACTGCAGTCTGGTGCTGTACCATTTAAGTATCAATCCAGAAGATTAAAAGTAAACAATGGTGACCAGCTTTATGCATACCTTACTCTCTTTTGAACCTTTGCTCCTATAGCTGCTGTTTTACAAATAGCTCTGCAGGAAGATCAAGAACTGTCTTTGTTAACATTAAGTGTTCTTGAATGTACCTTAAGTACTGAAGTAGTGGTAAAGAAATCCAGTAATGCTAAGGATTTTCATAAACTGTCTTTCAAATCTGGGAAGGCAGAGGTCAGGTGAGGTTGTGGTTTATTATTATTAATGAATATAGGGACAAGAGAAGATATTAAGGCTTCATTCAAAACACATAATATTTTACAGCTGAGTTTAAAGGCATCTTCTTTTTCTGAACCTCTAGTTATGGGTGACTTGACCCTGGTTTTATTGATTAAACTTTTATTCTTCCCCAATGAATAATTTAATTTATGAGCATTAGTCTGGCATGACTAGCAGGAGCCTATGGGAGGTTTTAAGGTAATATATGCATGCTCCTCCTACTGAATTGGTTTCCTCCTGCATTATGCCAGTCTGATTAGGTTAGAAAACTTTATATGCAACTTTGTAACTTGTTTAGCAATTCTCTTCCTTGAGAGACCCAATAAAATACCAAAATCTTTATTTTTCTCTGATCCAGGAGGAGAATTGTTACGGGGTTGGTTTTGATTCCCTGCTTACCAAGTCAGTCTCCAGCCCTGATGGAGCTTCATATTTGTGCCTGTAGTTTAGCTGATCTAACACAGGCACATCAGCTGTGCATCACCATGACCTTCATAATCCCCTGAATGCAATGTATGTCAATCCTGCTAGATGGGGAGAAGGGCAAGGTCCCTGGTTTACCCAAAATACTATTGCAATGAGCAGTTGTGCTATACCACAGTGAATTTTTATACAGGTGACTTAGGTAAAGTCATATTGTAACCTGCATAGCACAAAAAGCCAATATTCTGACTTAAAATCTGGCCCTTCATGTAATTCTGAGATTCTGTGCTTGTGTGAGTTAATTTTATGTTGCGCATAACAGTTGTTACACTCTCACTAAGGTTTTTTTATCCTCAGATGCTCTTTTTGGTGACTCTGATACACCATGCCATTAGTTTGTGAGTCCTGAAAGCAACTGTAGCTCACTAGTTACTGCGTGACTATATTACATGTAAAAGACAAGAAGAGATGTGCATGTGGCACGGACTGAAAAGCAATCTCAAATTGTACATGATATTTAGAGGTGTGACTGGAAATATGTAAAAAAACAAACCAAAAAAACCCAACCAAAAAAAGTAATCATTCCCTGCCACAAAAGTCATAAACTGCAGGGAGTCTGGGGTAAAGGGCCAAAAATAATTATACCAGCTCCCCAGAAAACAGCTATTTTTAACTACAGAACTGTATTAGCTAACCTGATGGTAATAATCCCAGCGTTGAGGTCGTACAAAGGAAATCACTTACTGGTGGCTGCAGTTGTTGCATCTGTTGTGTACCACTACACAAAAGTTCCCACAGCCTCAATCTGAAAGCTGTGTTCAAAACACACCTTGTGGTCCTGAAAACAGCTGAGAGTGGACTCACAGCCTCTTTCATTCTCCCTTTTTTTAATCTGCCTTTGACTTTCCCTCTCTTAATGTGGCAGGTACGATCCTCTTCACTTTCATGCAAAAATGCTCCCAATCCCTGTGTTGCTATACAGCAGAAGATGTTATTGCCACTGGTTATATCAAAATGGAGTATATTTCTGGTAGTCATTTTATATGTGCACAGGCACTCAGATCATAGAGCAAGGAAAACAAAGGGCATGCTCGATCTCCCATTCATGAGGAGGAGGAGAAATAGTTCCTTGGGACCTAGGTGCTGTTAGTAGGGGGAGTACTCCCGTATCTTTTTCCTTTTCTTTATTTCAAATGATGTTCGCATTTGGGTTGGTTATTTACATGTATATTATAGTATCTGCCCTACTACAAACTCTCTATTTCTTAAAAATTTTGTAAAATACTTCATTTAGAAAAACTTTTCAAATCTTTTATTAGGGTTTTTTCTGATGAACTAGAAGTATATGTTTAGTAAAAGTATATATTTAATGAAAATATAGTACATTTTCCCTGCAAGATGTTTAATGCACTGGCATATTTCAAGAATTAGAACTTGGCAGTTTCCAGATGGATTCAGTTTTAACTCAGTCTCAAGCAGCATCTTGTTAAATATTTTTAGGCATTTTCAGATCTTGTAGTTGTTTTTGGGTAAAATCTGCCATAGCAGAAACACATTTCAAAGGACACTTATTAGGTTAATGCCAATCTTAAAATTCCAGAATTGATCTGAAGATGGGATCAGACAATATGCTTCAATTACACTTTCTTGGGAAGACGAAATGTTATTAATAAAAAGAAGTCATATCACAGGAAAGTTAAGATAGCATAATCCTACGTCTATCCACCTAAAACTTAGATGCTAGAAAAAAGAAAGGAAAGGCGTGTCTGTTTCTTCTAACCTTCATATCACCTATAGTATCGCTAGTACCCCATTTATAAGGTTATCACTTTAGAACAGATTTCAGAGAATAACATGCATCCATTTAATCATCAAGTTGTCAGTCTAATATGAAAACAATTTTGACCTCAAATGTTTTTATTTTCATCCGTCAGAAGATAAGATATACATGCCAGGTATTCTGGTGTGTGTATATGGGGGAAGAGGATTCTGCCTTCAGTGGGTCATAATCACAGCTGTTGCTAGGCTCGAAAACTATATGACTGATGAAATCCAAAGTTGCGGTTTTCTGGAAGCAGTCTTCTGGCCACACTGCTGCTACTGATGCTTCACAAAATGTTTACCAGTGCCTATCAGCTCAGCCTTTTTGCAAGTTACTGTTTGCAGTCCAAGCCCTTATCTTAACCCATTTTTGATGGCTCAGGCTTGGTAGCCTAAAACTTTCTGACAACCACTATCCTTTAGTAATTTTTATAGAGGGGGAATGTCTCTTTCCTAAATTTCAGAGCAGGCCAATCCCACATCTCAGCTCCGATGGGTAAGTTTTATGTGTCTACAAACTTTGTAACAACACACATTTTAATGTTTCCCCCTAAACCTTGGCAGACCTGTAGGACAATTTATTAATCATCCAGGAAAATAGCAGGAGATCTTCCTTCATTTGGAGCCTGGAGGCTGTGAATTGATGTTCATTTTTTCTAATGATCTGCAGTCACTGTGAAAATACTTAAAGAATAGAAAATAAAATACCGTGTAAAGATAAAAATGTGTTTTATGGATTGAATTTGCATTTGCGATATTGGTTGTTATGTATATATAGATTTTTTCTTTTTATCTTTAGTGTTATAATAGGTTATAAGTGCATTTATACATTGAAGCTGTAAAAAATAAAAGGATCTTTTTTTACAATGATTTGGTAGTATTTTATCTACGTCTATTCAGGCTGTAGAACAGACAGAGGAACAAATTCTGTGCTACTCATAGTTAACAGAGTTGTAGTACATGAGGCTGAGGAGCCAAAGGCAGTTCAAATGCAAGCCATTGTAAGATTTTCCTAGGAACAACATGGAATTGGATTTAAAATTGTAACTTCAGTTGTAGCTAACTACATTTTCCCATACATATGAGAAATTGAGTGCAAAACAGTGCTTGGATTATAGAAATGAAAGTCAAATGAAGGCAGTTAAATTTCAAGGATGAATGCTAATAACTAAAATGTACTTATTTTTAAGAAGAAAGTAGTTTCTAGTGCAATGTTTCTATATATTTAGGGTAAAGGCACCACTTTCTAAATAAAATGCTTAAAGTTAGAAATTTCAGCAATGCCTGTAGGTTCCCTGCCATGCCTGGGGACTTGTTCCATTTTTGGTGAACATGTGAGTTTCTGGCTAGCGTCAGCTGAGATTAATAGATAAATCTGCACTATAGATGGTGCTAATTGGCATTATTTTCTCTGCCTCGTTTCCTCATGTTAGTCGCGTGCTGCAAGAAACAAGTCGAGTGTTCGTAGATTGTAGGGTAAACATGACAAGTTTACAATGTCCTGCATCTGAAAAGTAATGGTGTGGTGCTGCTATGCATTTCATCAGTGGATTGAGAACAGCTCTACGGAGAAGGACTTGAGGGTGTTGGTTGATGAGAAGCTCAACATGACCCAGCAATGTGCACTTGCAGCCCAGAAAGCCAACCATATCCTGGGCTGCACCAAAAGAAATGTGGCCAGCAGGTCGAGGGAGGTGATTCTGCCCCTCTACTCTGCTCTCATGAGACCCCACCTGGAGTACTGCATCCACCTCTGGGACCCCCAATATAAGAAGGACATGGACGTGTCACAACGAATCCAGAGGAGGGCCACGAAGATGATGAGAGGGCTGGAGCACCTCTCCTATGAAGACAGGCTAAAAGAGTTGGGGTTGTTCAGCCTGGAGAAGGCTTCAGGGACTTTATTGCATCCTTTTAGTACCCAAAGGGGGCCTACAGGAAAGATAGGGAGGCCTCTTGATCAGGTAGTGTAGCGATAGGATGAGGGGTAGCAGTTTTAAACTGCAAGAGTGTAGATTTAGATTGGATATTAGGAAGAAATTCTGTACTGTGAGGGTGGTGATACACTGGAACAGGTTGCCCAGAGAAGCTGTGGATGCCCCATCCCTGGAAGTGTTCAAGGCCAGGCTGGATGGGGGCCTTGAGCAACCTGGTCTAGTGGAAGGTGTCCCTGCCCATGGCAGGGGGGTTGGAACTAGGTGATCTTTAAGGTCCCTTCCAACCCAAACTATTCTATAATTCTATGATCAAGTGTTTTTCTGATACTAATTCAATATGGAGAAGTTACAATCAATTTTGTTCCAGCTACAATCTCTGATATGACATACTGTTTTCAGTGGCCCTCAAAGAGTAGATTAAAGGTCTGGAATTACTTTAGGGGCTCTTTCTGGTTTTGTTGCATGGAATTCAAACCTATTTTCTTGCTATAGGTTTTTCTTTCTCCTATAAAATAACAGACTAGAATAATTCATGTATGAATAATTATTGTTTTGATTTTACGGTTTAGCTATGAAATAAAATAAATTTGTTTAATTTCTGGAGTAGGGGAGAGTTTTCTCTTTTGATATTTAAAAATAAAAAGGCTAGAATTTTGATCTGAAATGTCTTTTTAGAATGATATGTTTTGAAAGTAGACTTTTTCAAATTTTTCCCTTTTTCTGAAAAAACTTGTTAGTGAATTTGAGTATTTACTGAATTAGGTGAATAACTTTAATATATTTATGTTTATGTTCTTTTAGCATACCATTCATTTGAATAATTGGGACTATGGTGTCAGGTCATTTTGGTAGTCTTGTTCATTTTTGCTTGCAGGCTCACTTAGGATGTCCTTCTTATCGTAGTAACATGAATATTTTACTTCTGAATCCATCTTAACACATGAATAATGTTCTTTACATTCTGCCATTCTCCTTTAAAATTCTCTTGTAAACCTAGTATGTTTTCCACATACATTTTGGCATTTGCATAAAGTTTTGGGATAAAAAACCATGTTTTTATAGGGCTTCAGATTTTAGTCCACATTGAATCATGTCAGCTTCCTAATATTGTGTGACCTTATGTAAGTATGTCAAAACTATGAATCTGTTAAACTGGAGTATTTTAGTGATCATCAGTAATAACAGATCTAAATAATTTTGAAAAACTCTGCAGGTGCCTTTTGTTCCCAGCCTCTTTGCATCAAATGGAATAACGTGGGGAGTGTTTCCTGTCTCCTACAGCTGGGACAATGGTTGTAGCCTAATCAGGTAGCAGAAGACATTCGTGAGGCATGATTATAAATACATTAACATCATTTACACACCTATGTTATATTACTTTCAGGAGGAACATAATGGCATAAGGAACTTCTGATAGATGGGACTGTTCGCTGCCAGAAAGTGTTGACTGGACAGAATTAAAATATTTCAGAGGAAAACAATAGATTTGTAGAAAGTGTGCTACCAGTTACATAGAATTTCACCAAAATTTTACTTTCTAAAAAAATTCAGAGTTTCAAATTGGTTCTGATCATTATGTGTCTGTGTTTATTACTACTAAAACTGTGTGCCTTGATAGTCCCAGAGTGAGGTAACACTCACAGCTCTTTCTTGGTAATTATAAAAATCTTTATAGGTATGTGCAGCTGTCAGGCTCTGTTAGTCCAAAACTTGTCTTTGCCCTTGGGTGTCTTTGCTTTTATTACTGGTGATTCTTTTCATATAGTGATTGGAAAAAAAATATTAAATTCTAGGGTGTGGGGTTTTTTTCCCCTGTTCATTAACGAATGAGCTATCTTGCCTAATTTAGGTGCTCTATATCCTTGAAAATTCTTGAGATTTAGCACATTATATTCTTTCTGCTCCTATTGATGAACACAGAAACCAGCTTGCCCCAACTCAGAACTGAAAATCATGAACTACTACAATAAAATCACAAACTTAATCTCTATGATTATGAAAAAGAAGCAATTCAAGGACAGGTTGGATGAGGCTTTGAGAAATCTAGTCTAGTAGGAGGTGTCCTTCCTGTGGCAGGGGGGTTGGAGCTAGATGATCTTTAAGGTCCCTTCCAATCTATGATTGTACTGGTCTTATTGGATCATATGTGTATGTAACTAATTGTATTAGAAGTTAACCTAATTAAATTATATAATACCCATGAAAATAGAAGGAGGGGAAAAAAGGAATCTTGATTTATTATTGCACTATATCAGTTTAATCTCCTAAACTAGTTGTGGGGGATGGAGGTGGGAGGAGGGTGTGTCTAATGTAGGTTTCTAATTTCTGTCAGTGATAACTTTGCTCTTAAGTCTGGACATGGGATACACGATAAGATATTGATGGGATGTGTTACTGAAACCCTGCTGCACGTTCCTGCCTGTTTGCAGTGGCTGCTACAGGCCACTGTAAGACTGGCATTAATTAGTTGAATCTCAGTTAAATGCACAGAAGACTACTTTTTAACGTACCTGTTGAGCATAATTTCATTGGGTAAAGACTTTTGGGGAGTGTTGTGGTGAGAGTGGTTTGGCTGAATCATTTCAGCAGCCTACAGGCTTCTGCAAAACTGATGATGCCCTTTTGGAGTTTTCAGCATTGTTTGTGTCTAGGCTCGTGAAGTAAAGAGGACAAGCACAAGGAGAGGCAGTAACTTTCAGAGCTTTCTTTTGTGACCATCAAGCCTCCAGTGAACCTTTTAGAAGGATTTGGACTCCAGTCACAGAGTACCAACTTCAAGGACAATTGCACAAATTTGCTTTGACTGTAATCTCATCTCAGATATTAGTTGTTAGGCCAGGTTTCCATTAGCCGTGCAATCCCGCTTGCATGGACCTCCTCCCTCTTCCTCTCTGCCTTCCTTTCCTGTAAAATCCAATTAGGAAGACCAATTTCTTTCACAGAAGATTAATAAGAAAAACTAACTATAACCCATTAAATGAAGATATACAGTGTTCTGTTGAGGACAAGTGATTGTTATGTGCTGATATTTAAGAAATTTAAATGTAGATAATATCTTTAGAAGAAAGTAGTGACTATAGCATTGCAAACTCAAATATCGGCATCATCAAAAGAGGAAACTGGTGGCCTTTGAGACTAGTGCACCTAGAGTTCATTATCAGGTTTTTTTGTCCTCTCTGTTGTTCTGCCTAAATACTTTCTAAACGGAAAGAATTATGAACTTAGTATTTTTGAGTGGGTAGCATAGAAAAATGAGAAAGCTCATGGCAGGGACAGTTACCTTAGGCTATTACTTGGGAATATATTCATAATATGTTCAAGAAATATCAGTAATGTAATTCATTGTTTTCTGCGTTGCCTGGATATCAGTGGAGCTTTCTAAGTACTAGTATATTTGTTATTGCACAGGGGTGGGTGTTGTCTTTGAGAGAAAGTAGAGGCATGGTGTTTTCAATAGGATAAAGAGATTTATGTTTCTCCAAATTCAGGGTGTAGATGTTTTCTGCAAATAGATTATTAATGCTCTCTTAATAAATGGCTTGGTTAACTCCAAATACTCACAGAGCATTGGGCCTGAGTGGAATTGTCTCTAATATCACTCTTGGGGAGCAATGGAGACGGACGCACAAACATCCTTGAAGGCAGCCAGGACTGCGTCCTCATTCTTCTTTGAAACCTCTGTATCTGTCAAATAATTTTGATACCTGGTAAGGATGACAAGCCTAAAATCTAACATGAACATCTTTTTCCTTTCACAGTTACAAGTTAGAAAGGTACTGAATGCCAAGATCATTATTAAGTTCAAATGTTTTATTACTGTAAATTGTACCCTCGCAGTGGGTAAATACAATTTCATTAATGTTTAGAAACCTATGTGTAAGCTGCATGATGCTATATGAGGAAAGAGGTGAGCAAACATTCTTTTTATGGTAAGAAAGGGACACATAAATAATTTGTATTCATGTTAACTGAAGGATCATTTTCAGGGTTTTCCTCGAAGCAATAGCAACAAATGTGTCTGCTGTCTGTTGTGTAAAACTCTAATATGCTTTCTTATGGTCACTTGTTTTGATTGAAGAGGAATTGCCAGAGCTGAGAGGGCATAATGAATGTTATTACAGAGAGGGGTGTAAGCGCAGAGAAAAGAATAAAAAATAAAGTCCTTATATGAGCCCTTACTATGTGAGGTCTGCCTATTAGTTCTACAACAGTTGAGTGAGCATACATGAGAGCCATTTATAATGTGTATTGCTGTGTGTCTGCTCTTATTGCATACTTTGATGATGGGTTAATTGAATGGTGTCAAGGAGGGCAGTCCCAGTTATGTAAAGAGACTGACAGGATGATGGTAGCAGTCAGTACTTCATTACTTAGAAACAAAATCAGAAATTCTTCATCCTAAAGGCAGTAACTACTGAGCAGTTCAAAAGCAAACAGTTTAATGTGTGACAGTTTATGAGGTAAGGAGCTTCTATGCTAACAGAGTTTCTCTTAACCCTGTGATGACTTTTCACTCTTGATCTTTCTGTGGTCTTCTGCATTAGAACAAATGGACCAGTACTGCCATCACATCCAGGGGACTTTCCCACATCCCTTAAAACCAACCCTTTTGGTCTTTCTATATAAATCATTATATTCACGACACAGTGTTTTTGAAGGAAAATAGCCAGATGTACTGCACATAGGTGCCTGGGTGCTGGCAGTGGGGGGCTGCAAGGGCAACATCTGAGAGGTGAGGCCAGAGGCTGCCTGGTGCTGTGCACAGCTGGTTCCACACTGGCCCCATAACAGGGCACAGCTGAGCCCATCAGTGAAAACTGGTGGCACCTTTGTGAGAGCATATTTAAGAAAGGGCAAAATGTCACACAAGTAGTGAGGAGTGGGGGAAAAAGGTGTGAGAAAGGAGCCCCGCAGACACCAAGGTTGGAGAAGGACAAGATTCCTCTGTAGCCTGTGGAGAGCCCACACAGGAGCAGGTTCTCCTGATAGGAACTGCAGCCCACAGAAGACCCACACTGGAGCAGGGGATAAACGTAAGGAGGAAGAGAGGAACTGTTATGAACTGACCATAAATCCCCATCCCCTTGCACCACCTGAGGAGGAGGGGAGGTGGTATAGGAGTCAATAAGGAAGGAACATTTCCCTACCCTGGGAACCAGGGTGGGGAGGTGTGCTGTTTTAATTTTAGTCTTTGATTCTCTCCATGTAAATCTATTTTAATTGGCAATAAATGAAATAATTTTCTCCAAGTCGAGTCTGTTTTGCCCATGACAGTAATTGGCAAGTGATCTCCCTGTCTTTATCTTTATCCATGAGCTTTTTCATCTTCTTTTCTCCCTGTCCTGTTGAGAAGCGTGAGTGAGAGAGTGGCTGGGTGGTTATCCGGCAGCCAATGAAGTTCAGTCCACCACACTGTACGGTAGCTGCCTCAGTTAATACCAGTGCTGCTATTAGATGGTTCATTTTCTGAAATCCTTTACCAAGATCTGTGTGTAAGCACAAGGAGGTATCAAATAGCACTGGTAGCTGCTCTATTGCCTGATACTTTTGTCAGTTTCTGTGGTCATGTATACGTGGGATTTATTTCCAGTGTTAGGCATGGGGTTTTTTCTACTCTTTGCCTCCCCTCTGCCTGACACATCATCCACTATGAAAAAGAAAAAAATAAAAATTGGGATATGTCACTGCTGTGTTCTGTGGGACACTTTAGGCTTTTTGTCTCTGTTTTCACCTGTAGATTGAGTTCACTAGCTGAGGACTATTTCCCATGAGGTATTTTCTTTCGTATAACTTAGTTACTGCTCCTCAGAGGAGAATTGTTGTCTAAGGAAAATAAGAATCACGCAGATTACAAGGTTCAACAGTAAATTTTTTTTATTTTTATTCCTGAGTCAGAATATTTTGTATATAACTCAATATTTCTCACTTTGCAGGTATTTAATCTTTTTGTTGAAAACTAACCGTCCTCTACAAGAAATTCTGGCAAGCTGAGCATGCTGGGATGTGACCAGAAAGACCCTGATGCTGTCAGGTCTGGAATGGGCATCGCCACATGAATACCTGGATGCTCAACTGCTCCATCCCAGGTGTAACTCTGCCCACAAGTGAAAAATGCCTCTCTTCCTAATCCCTCTGGCCACAGAAGCAGGTTTGACCATGAGGTAAGGTCACAACAACAGGTTGGGTTTATTATTCTGGTTCAACAGGTATTCCTCGGCTTTGTGGATTATATCATTAATGTACCTTGCTATACTTTTTCCTATTTCTTGAAACTTTTTTTGCTAACCTTGTCCCTGTCTTTCTCTGCCCTGATTTCCTTGCACATAAACAACTTGCCCCCAATTACTTCTTCCCCATTAGTCCCAGTTTGCTACATCTGTACCCAAGTTGGTGTTTCTGATACTATTACCTAGGTAATCTTGGCCTCAAACAGTATTACATACACAGTTACATGGGTGTTTTTTACCATGCAAGATTTTGCTCCCCAAAAGGCCCCTGGTGCTCCCTTTACATTACCTGTGAATTTTGGCCATTTCATGTGTAACTCCACCTAAACCACCAGTGAAAACTCTCATCCCCGTGGTGCGATCTTCAAATTTTGTCAGCTTCTCATCCTGTTATCTGTCATGTCTAGTAATTTCTCATGCCATATCCCATATCTTCTCACATTATGCTCAGTCAGGTGCACCTCAGGCTGGGGTGTAGGCAGTAGCCCTGTCACCTGCCCACAGCCCTAACTGAACACCAGCCAGGTGCTGACTATCACTACCCAGACATGTAAGGTTTTACAGTTCTCTGTTTGTAACCTGTTAGCCTCTTTGAACCATCATCAGCTTCCAAAGACACGTGCAAGCATAGAAAAAGGAAGAAAGGTCATAGCATATTTTTGATATTTTTAATGAAAAAGAATATTGGATGTACAGACAACAGTCACGTTAGAAGATTTGACATGATGTTAATGTAAGTAAAAAATTGAAGAAGGGCAAACTATCTCAAATTCAAAGTTTTAAATGTTCAGCAAAGTTAATAGGAACAAATTTTCAGAAGCGATGACCCATAATTGCAGTATATAAGTGGAAGGTCAAATTTGAAGACAGACTTCATCACCTGCCACAGAGTTATTTTACAAATCTTAGTACTTATTTTACTGCTTCCATACATGCTGAGTTCTTCTGAAAATATGGTTTAAATGGTCTTTGGAACATCCTCTATAATCCATCGGCAGTGAAATAGAAAACTTCCAGACTGAAAATTTGAAAAGACTGCTTTTACTATCATTTTCAGTAGTAGTGAATGTCAGTATCCAATCTTGGCTTCCTCTAGCTGGCCAATGCCAGTTTAGTTTCTTATCAGCTTTTCTATTTTTATAACTTATTGGATTTTGATGAGTATTTAAGATTACATGTGAATTTTTCCCTTTTACCTTGCATTCAAGAAACCATGCAATTTTTGTTACCTGTCCAGTTGTTAGGGATTTTTTCATTGAATCAGGCTTTTGGAAACTCTACAGCTCATGTAAAGAGGAAAGGATGGCATAAATCAAATAAGAAACAGCATTAGATATTTCGGAAAACTTAGTTTTAACTTCTAAATACTTTTGTCTGGCAACTGTTGGTGGTGATTTTTGCTTGCTTATTTATTTGTTTATTTAAGATTAGATTTAATTTTAGATTCGAGGCCTAGATGTAAAGGATTTCTCTCATATCAGCCCCAAAACTTTTAGTCTGAAGAGAGGGGAAGTACAAAAAGAACAAACTTCTGGTGGCATTTCCTCATCTTTCTTCATCTGCCACTTACCAGCTTTTCCCAGAATTTGCCACTGTTTAATTTCATTTAATGAGTGGTTTTAGTAAGGCCTGGAAGACAGAAGTCGTCTGTATTCTCTGTGAAGCTCAGCATTTTGCATGCATTGACTTATTGCTCTTTCTGCTTCCTCTGCTTTCTACAGAAAATAATTTCAAATGTTCAATGTCTGACTATGTGACTCTTTTCAAACCTTTCATTTTTCTCTGAACCCCTTCAGAGAAACCTTTCTTAGATAAAGTGACCAGACCAGTATTTGAGGCACTACCAAAAATCATTTGATGTATTAAAAGATATGCATAAGTTTTGATATTCTATTCTATCCTATTCTTTGGTCATCCTAACATTTCTTTGGTTTATGATTTTGTTACACATTGGAGAGAAATTTTCACTGAACTATCCACAGTGATACCTCTGTCCCTTTCTTGTGTTGATTTTTGTGACCAGAGAATTCTAATTGGTGTAAAACGGATTTATATTTTTCTCTCTCTTATTCTGCATTTCTGGACTTTCAGCTTTCATTTCCATTGTGTGGTCTTGCCCTGGAAAATGAGGAGTCTATGATATTAAAACATTTCTTGAGATTACAGAGATTACATCAAAACATTTGGTGGAAACCAGGTCTGGCAGGAAAGCTGGCCAAATTGCATAGTTCCTAGCCAGCCTTTTCAGCTGTGACAGTGCCAGGTTAGTGAGCTGCCATGTAGGTCTTAGACTTTTCAGGCTGTTTTGATCCTATGAACCTTTCCTTTGGGAGACTGGATGTTGCAAGTTCTATGCTCCCAGGTCACTCAGTTTGGTTGTCCCATCTGCGAGCTGATCTGACCGTTCCCTTACAGACCTGCATCTCATGCTGCCATGTGTTGGAGAGTGGCTGCTGGGCTGCCTGACATTGTGCCCACTAAATGCTCCATCTTACAGTGTGTCTGGCAAACAATATTCCAGTACCAGTAATTCTCTCCTCCTCTCCTCCATCTCCACAATAAATTACTGAAATGGTTTCTAAGGGGTATTTTGAAGTAAAGGAGACCAGCCACTTCAAAGTGAGAAACAATTAGCCCTTTGAAATAAAAGCAGCTCTTCAACATCACTGCAGTACACATATACAGTTGCTGGGATGTACCATTTGGAAGTGTTTTCATTGGCCTGTTTTGCGTCTGCAGTACAAAACTATTTGCAAGCATCTTAAATCACTACGTATGCTGCTCCTCTGTTTCTGTAAAGAGAATGGATTTCTTTTCTTGGTTAATGAAAACTAGTTTTTTGATTAAAACCTGCATTCCTTTCACAGATTTTTCTGGAGGATCAGTCTAGCAGATCATCTTGTTCTCTTTCATGTTGTAGTTCATGCCCTAAGAAATCTAAGGTTTCCGAAACTATTTTACCTAGAACTAGTACACACCTAGAACACGGTATTAATTATTTTGCAGTCCTATGAAACAGTGGCAGTTCAGTGTTCAAGTTGAATGAATTATGAAGTTACTCTGCCTGTGTGAGTGGATGGTGAAGGAACATCTTGCAGTTTTAAGGATAAAAAAGAGAATTACACAAAAAGTTTGGAAGGTAAAGGACTGCTGAGGCTCTTGAGACATAATTCACAAGAAAGGGGTCTCAAGCTGAATGACAGCAAAAAAAGGTTTGCTTAGGGAGAATGCCATTAATAATATTTGTGAGCCTTATGGGAATAAATCGACTGGACCTTAAATACTTGTGAAAGAATGTTCTGATGGGTTTCTTCCCTATTGCAAAGGTATTTTATGCATTACACTGTGTAAGAGGTTATGTTATTCCTGGAAAACATCTATGAAGGAAGAGGGTGTATGTAACCTACAAAAAATACAGGCAAATGGGCCAGCTGGTGATTTCTCTCTTGCTAAGGCAAAAAGATGTTGTAGAAATGCATCGGTCCTAGCAGTCTTGTTTAAAAAAAAAAAAAAAAAGCCAAAGTGTTCAACTATTTGTTAGAGCCATTTGATGTTTATCTTACTTGAATTCTAAAACTGTAAGACTTTATTTAGGATTTACAGTTTTCAAATGCCTGAGATAATGTGAAAAGTTATGTAATTTTTTCAGGCAGAATGCAGGGATTTTTAGTGGTATTTTAATCTCAAGAATGGAAATGTCAGTTTTATTTAAGAGAATTCTTTTTGACCTCCCTTCTCCCTGCTTTGGTTTCACACTGACAGGTTACAAAATTCAGCATGATACATCATGCTAGCAGCAATAGTTAATGTAATAAACAAGCAACTGGTCGAGTATATTTAATTGGGGCACACTTCAAGGAAACCTCATAGAATTGCTGCATAAATGGTGAGTGTGTTAGCCAGTTCTAGACTAGGTTTAGGTGAATATAATTAACACCACTGTCATATTTTTCACAATTGATTTTCTAGAGTTTTGACCTAAAAAAAAAGGCAAGCAAAGAATCTATTACATTTCATATTACCTTGAAAATCAGGCCTAACAGTTTAAATGTCAAATAGTTGTATGACTAGGTCCTATTATCCTCCAAACATCACATATTTTAATTGATTTGGCTTTTTGGAGATAAGCACCTTGGGTTACATATAGCAAAAAAATATAACACAACCTAATGCAATTTCATAAAGGATCTTCTGTGATTGCTTATCACACATGGATGTGCATGATAGAAATAATAAAAGAATAAATGAAAAATATTTAAGCCAAACAATGTTACCAAAATAGTATTTTGGCTGCTTCTGAAATGTTGGTTGTTTTGGTGGTTTTTTTACCCCTGCAGTAAGTCCAGAGCTGAACACTCAGAAAACATCAATCTCTTTGGGAATGCATTAAAAACCGTGGGATAGAATTGATAAAGAGCTTACTTTCCACACATTTAAGATCAATAGTGGGGTCTTTAAGGAAGACAACTGCTGGCTGTTGCATAGGGTGTAAGGTGCTCTTCTGAGTGCCTGGAACAAGGTCATCATATTTAGCAAGTGAATTCTTACTTTACATCTTGGTTTTTACTGACTTGGTGTAAGGGCAGCGGTTACAAAGCATCTCTTTAACTTAATGCAAATACATAATCTATAAATGGTGCAGCTTAAAAATTGGGCAAATCATAGGAATCTAACTTGAAAAAAACCCCACATTTACCTACATATAATATAGAATTTAAGATTTGTGTTTCAGAATAAAACTTCAGTCTGCACATCTGGGTAGCTGCACAGATATGACTGTATGTGGCTGGACTGTAATAAGACTTCATTCATTCCTGAAACCTAAGCCATGCAGATTAAAGTATAACTGAAAAAAAATTACCTCTCGTCATGTTTTCATCTCTTTATGACCTGGGCTTTCTGGTATCAGTGGTTCACAAAATACCCTGTTCTGTATGGATGAATGACCAGTGCCCCACTTTCTGCGGTCTATGGTAACAATAAACTGAATTGTTGTGGGTTACTATACTTGCATCTCACCTTGTTACACTTAGTGCTGAGGAATCCTTTCTTTCCCTTTAAAGAGAACCTGAAAATTAGGAGGTCAAAGTAGGCTCCAAAAGCCATACGAAAGCAGGAAAGCTCCATGCAGAGTTCTACCATTTAGATGGATCATCAGGACAGCCATGGATTGCTATGCACATAGTATTGCATGCAAGAGAGGTTATCAACCCAAACTAGTGGAAATTTCAGTGAAACAAATAGCTGCTACACTGTACTTTCTTTTCCTCTGAACTAAACTGTCAAGGAATTTCCATTATCTTTAACAGTGTCTACTCATTTTGATAAGATCAGACTGTTTTGAAAATGCTGCTTACCATTTCTGATCTTCAGTTCAGCTCTGATATTTACTGCTGCATACAGGAATGGAAAATATCTTCCGCAACACTTTTTCAAGAAGGATACTTCTGTACCTGGTTCATGTGTTTCATGAGTAGCACAAAGCTCTCTTGGGCACTCCACCAGATTCAAGATAGGACCATTGATTGAGATATCTGCTGAAGGGCCAACTTTATAGACTATTATACATTCACGTATCACTAGGCTCAGTACTGTAGCTAGACATCTGCTGTGGTCAGTGGACCTTTGTTTTGAAGAGTTCTGTAAGTGATTTGTAATGTGTCACAATGGTAAAAGAAGAATAGAGAGATAATTTTGCTCCAAATATAGTTGTCTTCCTGCCTATGGGTGAGCGGGTGTATTCTCAGCCATGTTAATCCGGAGACATCCTTGCTGATCTTTTCTGTCTGTTCTCATGATTTATTAATTTTTCCTTATATCAATATGAGGAAACAGGTGTTAAGAACTGAAGTGGCTT
The DNA here is from genome assembly GCA_013398295.1 of Chionis minor. Classification (NCBI taxonomy): domain Eukaryota; kingdom Metazoa; phylum Chordata; class Aves; order Charadriiformes; family Chionidae; genus Chionis; species Chionis minor. The sequence continues at coordinate 422,158 of VZSF01002918.1, forward strand.
TTCCCACTCCTGAAAAGCTCTGTCCCTTACCACAGAACCTTGCAGGTGGGAAAGAACCTTCAGACATCACTAGTCCAAGCTCCCGCTCAAAGCAGGTCCAGGCTTTGTCTGGCCAGGCTTTGGGTACCTACTGGATGGAAGCTGCACTGCCTTTCTAAGCGATGTTTTCCCGGTGTTTGACTGTCCTTATTGTGCAAATGCTTTCTTGTAACATAAATCAACATTTCCTGTGTTGTAACTTATGTCCGTTTGTCTCTCATCCCAGTGATGAGTCTGGATCCATCTTTTCTACACTTCTCATTGGTTAGCTGAAGATAAAAATGACATAACCTACAGCCTCTTCTTAAGACTGAATAAACATACGTTTGTCTCACTCTCTCCTCATGTGTCACATCTTCCATCCCCTAATCATCTTGATGACTTTCCGCTGGACTTGTTGCTGTACATCAATGTCATCTTTGTAGTGGGGATCCCAAAACTGAACACAGTTCTCCAAATGCAGTTTCATGAGTGCTAAATAGAAGGTAGTAGTCACTTCCCTTGATCATCTGGCCAAAGCCTTGGTTGTAGAGTATATGGTTGTCTGCCAAATTCCCCATGTCCTTTTCTGAAAAATGTCCGTGTTTCCCAGCCTATTCTGTTGCATGGAATAATTTAGCCCTTAGTGCAGGGCTTTGCATTTGCTTTTGCTGGGCTTCATGAAGTTCCTGTCAGACCATCTCGCCAGTCTACTGAGGTCCCTGTGAATGGCAGCTCTGCCTATGCTCTGCTACACTGAGCACTCCCCTTAGGCTGGTATCATCCTTGAAATTGCTTAGGATACATTCTGTCTCAGTGTCCAGTCTGTTATAAAGACATTATAAAGTGTCCAACTCAGGGGTGGCCACTGAGGAACACCACCAGAAACTGGCTTCCAGTTACCATCTTCCAAGAGCTGATGCTCTTGAGAAAATTCCCAGGCTAATAGCATAAGTAGCACACCTAATATGCCTATGGTCTGAGCAAGTTCTAAAGAACTGGATTTGTTCATCTGAAGGGTGAATCTCCTCCTTTGCTGTTATTTAGCTCAACTTGTTTTTTTTTCCAGTAGCGATGGAAGTATGCATTTTGTCTTAAAAGTCCTACTGCCTTCAGTGTTTGAAATGCATTTTTTGCATTGCCACATACTTAGTACCGTAGCTCAAAATAATGAAACGGTTGCCAATTCTAAGTCCAAGATGCAGGGTATCTTTTAACAAATTTTCAGTGTCTGTGAAAAAATCAAGACAATATTCCATATGGCAGCCTAATACACTGATACAGACCCCTTGTGAATGTTTATGGCAGCACATTTTTTTATAGTTTGGTGGGTTGGTTTTTTTTTCTTTATCTCATGTTTCTGGCATTGTAAGATGTTTAGCTTACTATCATGTTAAGGCTCACCTAATGTTGTCTATTCATGGGACATGTTAATTTCTAACTCAGGGACCTGCTTCACCGTGGTTTACAAGTCCTGCAGGCATCCTTAGCATTAGTCTGTGGTGTTCCTAAGATAGTGAAACCACGTTCACCTGCTGTCACCTGACTCCACTTCTTGTGCCTTATCTCCTGAGGCATAAGAACTCATATCTGTCATTTGTCTTCTGTTTCTGGTCTCGGTTATAAATACCAGTTGCTATCCCCTCTAAGGTCTCTCCAAGCTTTCTTTAAATAAGGGTGAGTGCAAAGTGATGGGTACTCCTTCAGAATAATTGCCAATTGCTAGATCTTAACTGAGAAATATAACTATGATCATAACTGATTCATATTAACTACAGCTTAATTCAGCTAAGATAAGGACTTGTTCTTATAGCCAATATTTTTTATTTGGCCCTGAATTACTAAAAGCAGGGGGGAAAAAGGTTTGGATATTATAATTTTGGTTTTGCCCAACATACATTAGTTGGTGAGAGAAACTGACACGCCAATATACTATTGTGCCTTCTTGTTGCTTAATGTAGTGAAGCTTCATTTTCTTCCATTTTGAATGCAACATAGTTGTTATTGTTCTCTAACCGTAAGGCAATTGCTCTCCTTTCCTTTATTCTTTTGGAGACTCTGCTTTTTCAAGGCTAATGACTGCTTTAGTCTTTGCAGGTTTTTTTGCTAAGGATCTGGTCTTGAGATATTTAAATCATGGGACCATTTTTAATGTATAAAGTTAAAGAAAATGAACTGTTTAGATCCCTTCCACCTACCTTCTCATTTTGTTTAAATTAGTTTAACTATCTGCATTCTAAGAGCATATCTGGTATTTTTTTCTCTGCTTTTTCCATTGCTCTTGTTAATTCTATTGCTTTGGGCCATGTTAAATTCACTTTTGCCAGGAATCATCTTTGAAATCTCTCATTATTAACAGAGCGTTCATTCTCTCAGTATGTCCTCTAGGACATTTCTAAATGGGCAGTATTCCTTTAGTCTTTTAGGCTGTCACATATACAGTTATAGTATCATACAGCTATAATATCGCATTGCATCTTCCTATCATGAAATATTTTGCAATAATATTGGTTTTGATACATCTTAGTCTTTTACAATCCTTTGCAGATCTTCTGAGGTTTTATATCCTGGTTTCTGAGACTGCTACAAAATGATTAAGACGGGGTAAGTTTAACACTTTATATGTTTAGGAAAATTGATTTATTTGTTCTCTGTAATCATATATGTGGAAAAAACATTGGCCCAGAGTTTCAATATATTGCTGCCAATCCTCATTTTCAGCATTGAACTCATTTTCAGCATTTTTCCTACAAACTGTTACTCTTCTATTTTTTTTGTTGTTACCATCTTTATTAAAGAAACAGTTCAACGTAGCAACTTGTACTTACATCAATGAAAAGAAATTCCTGCTCTATTTCAGCAACATGAAAATACAGTAGGGGAAAATCTCTCCATAATTAAACAGCAAATGAAGGTGGAATGGAGAAGGGCCCCTTATGTCTTCCTCTTGGTTCATTTCCTGAGACACTATCTGTTAACCATGTGGAATATTGTGGTCTGGGTGCCACAGGACAGTCAGCCAGTGTGCCTTTGGAGGAGATATGCTTAAAATAATTTGTGTAATGACTGTTTTCCATCACCAACTGCAATTTGGAGGAGTCAGCATATAATCAATTTGTTTTCAATATTATTGCTCTTGTAGAGTCTTTGGGGAAACTATTAATATTTTGATGGTTTACACGTATTTTGTATGTCATTTTTTGCAGCACGAACTAGAAACTTGCTATATGAAGCTAATATATATATATACTTATTTTCTCTTTTGCAAAAGTCATTGAGATAGATTTTAGCTTCTCTGGAGCAGTTGATGTTTTCTTTCTAGTCTGAGTGCAACACATTAGTTTGCTTGGAGCTATGAATGTCCATAGTTTTGTTTTATAGGACAATATCTATCGTGAACTGTGTAATGTGCTGCCTTTAGGCCTGCCAACTGGTAGGCTCTAGAGCAGATAAACAATTAACAAAGCCCCCAGCCTGCTGGCTAAATGCAGTCCTGTGAACAACAGCAGCTGAGACTCAAATACAACTCTTTTAAGCTCGAGGCAGCAGCTAAAGACCAAAAGCACTAAACCAACTTCGTGCAATAAGAACAGAACTGTTACTTGCATGCAAAACTTGGTATGTTATTTCCCTTTTCATCCAAAATTATCAATAAAATAATCATTTGCAGTAGAGATGTGACTTAGGAGTCTGTCCAGATTAGTCTGCCTTCTCTGAATATGTGAGACTGAGATCTGGGCTTTGGCCAGGCAAATATCCTGATGTCACCTTTCCAACAAATGAAGTGTTTGAACTTGGGGTATAGCAGGGGCGGGAGACACCTCTCAGTACACAGTTGCCACCAAGGCCATGTCAGCTCTGCAGGTCTTCTTTCATGCCCTAGTCCTGTCTAACTGATTACCAAAATCTTATGTGATTTAAGGGAATCTCTTTGGCACAGGCCTGCTAGCTTTTTTGACAAAGCACCGGCTTAAGCCTCTGTGAGCCCTTCTCTGTCCCACTCTACTGTGGCATCTCAGTTGACCTGTTTGGTTCTCCATCATAAAACAGAGGCAGAAATAAATTCTCCTGCAGACATGTACTAATCTTACTGGAGAGCTGACATCTACTGATGCCAGCATCATGTCCTTTCATTTCCCTTGAAGTGTTTTATATTAACCCCTTTGAAACTTCCATTTTAACCCTTCCATTATTAACATCTCTTCTGGCTCCCAGTCTTTCTGCTTATTTCCGACTCTCTTCAGTTTATCTTTTGGGGGTTTTTTATTCCTAATTAATAAGTAGGACCATTTTAACTACTTCAAGTTTACCTGATTTTAGCTGAGTTTTTCAGAGTTCAGTCTTGCTTTGTGTCTTTGACTTAAAGACATGACTCTTCAAATGAAGGTCTGGACAGAAGGTCCCCAAACTTTGTAAAAAGACATTTCAAACCTTAGTATTGCTTACCTCTGCATTTTTTACTTTTGACACAAATTATTTCTTTGCATTAATTTCCAGTATTTATAGACATCAATAGTTTTATTTATTACTAGGATTAAGGAGAAAAGAGGTCCAAAACATTACGCAAATGGAAGGCTACTTTCAGATCTGCCATATATAACCTATCTAGAACCCCGGAGAAGTACAGCAGAACCTCTACTTTGTTTTAAGGTAGACACTTCACTGAAGAGGAAAGCTATTTTGGTATTTGTCTGAGGTTTTCTCAGAAGGGCCTAATAGAGTCAGGCACCAGACTACTCTTGCACTTCCAACGCAACTGAGTTCCTGTGTCACTTAGCCTTCTTTCATAATTCTAATGTAATCTTTGGTGTATCTTTTATCTAGTCATAGATAATGTATACTGCCCAAATATGGAAGGAAACACTCAACTCATATATACAATTAGTTAGAAGGTAATATTTAGCTATTTGAATGATAATATTGAAAAATACCAAATCTAAGACAAAGCCAGCCTGTGATTTGTCAGCTTGCATGGGGAAAACCTTTTAAAGTTATTTATATTTTATATTGCTCTACTCGGCTGTTTTTGAGGGTTAAATGTTTTGGTGATTTACGTGCAATAAACCTGGGCTCCTTTCCAGGATCTCCCAAAGGCCTTTTTAGTGACCTTGGGCAAGTTCATGGCAAATAAATAATGGAATTGAACTTAATTTCCTTTTACAAAGGAAAGCAGTGTGGCTATACATATAAATGTTTATATACTCATTTGAGATACTGCAATGAGAGTCCTGTCAACCACAAAATGGCATTGTTTATTGGAGTGGATAAGACTGAATGATGAAGATGCTAACGCTATCTACTCAATCTGCATACTTGTTAATGTGACATAAACACAACACTTCCCATCAAATACAGTCCTCCTGATATGAATCAAGCTCTTTTATTACAGTGTTCTACACTATTCATCAATCTGCCTCCCTGGCCTTGACTGCCAAATACAAAACGCTCGCTGAGTTTCAGGGATGTCACTTGACAGCAATCTGCTCTTGGTTTAGAGCAACAGGCTATCAGCAAAACGCACACAAAAATAATTACAAACACTTATGACTGAATTCTGGGTATATACTTTGTATCAGAAGTGCAATTCTAGTACTTACTTTTGCAGTAAGTGGAGTTGCACTAGATACGTGCACAGAATCTGGGCCCTCATTCGTTATTAGAAATTAACTGAAATATTCATAGAGAATCACTATGTGACACTATTAATTTCACTATCGGGCATGGGAGGTTCTATTGCACTTGAGGATTTTATCCATCCTTGTACACTGCATGATATGTGTCTTCTTTTTTCTCTGTTTAAGTTTGGGTGAGCAGTCCATACCAATACAGGAAGTCTTCAATGCTAACAATGTATAGATTAGCATAAACTTAGATTCTAAATGATCAGTAAACCCAACTGAAGAGAATAATCAATCCAGTTGGCAGACATTTTTGGCACTAAAGCTCAGGATAGGCCGTTTGGGGGTTTTAGTACTGGGACTGACACTCCTCGATGCTCTGGAAAAAACATTTTTTTCGCTGGTAGAATTCTATCAGTAAACAAAACTGAAATCTCCTCTGTTTCCTTGACTTGGTTACAGTCATTCAAGGTTAATTAATCCACGTAACAGTCCCATGATCTGTTAAGGGATTATGTCCAGTGCTGTACTCCAAGTGTTGAGCAATCAGTCACCTTCACTTCATGTGAAAAATCACAAAAGTGTGTTATGCGTTGGAGGTGCAAAAAGTCAAGGTTTGAAGTACAGAAGCAGCTGTAAACATTACACTTTCCTAGGTGTTTTGTGATGATAGGAAACCTGGTGTGTTGCGAGATTGTTGGCTACAAGGGTACAGTACCGTGGAAGGTCTGTTTATGTTTATTGCAGACACATTTAATTGGATACACTGAAAAAATTGGAGACATTGAACAAATGTGAGAATCGTTGCACATTTTGTGCTCAAATTGAGGGAAAAATGATGCTAGAAGAATTATTTCATTATGTTTGAAGGAATTGCTTTTTTTCTTGAAGTGATAGCTCTTTTGAAGTCAGAGACATTACATTGTCCTCTGGATCTAATGTTTATGTAAAATGAAAAGGGTGGTCCTTTGTTCTTGGTAGCAAACTGGGACCTAGAATATGCATAAATAATTTCAGAGTTTCCCAGTGACTGATTGTGGGCAAATGGCTGACACTCCCTGTGCCTATTTTACTTCACTAGGAGAAAAATCTTAACTTTCCTATCTCTAGTATTGCAAACTTCATCAGCTGAGAAAGCTGTTTATTAGTAGTATTATGTATGTAGTAAGATGGGACCCTCTGTTGGAGGGTATGCAGCAGCAAAACACTAGGAAGAAAGAAAATTAATGGCTAGGGAAAAAGGCATAAAGTTTAATTTAGGGACTTTAAATTCCTTGTATTCACCTTTCTTTATTCTTCTTTCCGAGCTTGAGCCCCTGCATGTACAGTAACTTTTTGATGAAGTATTTTGTTTAGGACTTCAGGGACCATGGAGAACAAACAGTACACCCCATTACCTGTTCAGCTCCAAGGTTGATCTATAACCACATGGGAGGCAGCAATACTGCTACTACCAAAAGGAAATTCCAAAGAAACCCGGTGGCTGAAATATGTTTGATTTTCTTTTCTTAAAATAACCAGTTTTGGAAGAAAGATGCCAAATCTTAATATTTAACTGTTAATGTTAATCAAACATTAATTGCCCTATCTGACAAGTACAACTTCACAATTTCACATTACTAATGGTCAGCTTTAAAATCTGAGATGTAATTGTCCTTTAACTCATGTGTGCTGAAGTGTCCTTTATTTCCCACTGAGAAGTTAGGGTGATACTGGCAGATAGCAGTAGGGGAACAGAATCAGAAATCTGTGTTTATGTTTTCATTCCCTTTCCCACTTTAGGTAATTTTTACATGGTCTCCTTATGTATGGCTCCGTGATCCATTCTTATTTGAAAAACATCCAAGATTTCAAAACGGATTGGACTTGGTCTGTCTCCCTGCTTTTTTGATATTATGGTTTAAAGGAATGAGCCTGGAAACACTTATATTACTGTAGTTTTGGTTTTCAGAATGCAGGCGGTATGGGTTAACTACTGTTTTTGAATAAAAGTGCTATATGTACAATAACTGCAGAAATGTTACAGACTAACTGCAGTCTTACATCCCAGACTGTTTGAGGATTGACAAAAAAAATGAAAGAAAGACCAGCTTAGCATTTCAAACATCGCCTGAAATGTGAGGGCACAGAATGATCTGGGAGATGCCCAATTTTTAGAAAAAAGCTGATGATAAAGTTGTACAGCATCAAAGTGAGTCTTGCTATACATGAAAACTGATCTTCTGATAATAGTTTAAAAAAAAATTGAGATAATTCGGTTCCCGTAAAGTATAAATTGATGACAAGCAGACAAAATCAAGGACATCTATGTCAGTGCTGTAGTTGTGCTTATTCTTACATTGATGCAAACAAAAGCTGTTAAGCCATTTGTAGTCTGCCCATGAGTGTCTTTTCCCAGTAGAATGGACACCTGAAGGGTTTGATTTTTAAAACACCATTTAGATGGGAATTAGCTGTTGGTTTAAGGTTGTAGCTTTTGGGTTTTATTTTTCTCCTTAGGGAAAACAGAACATAGATGACCAATGAAAAAAAGGTCTGTTCTTCCATTCAGAGAAGACCTGCTCTGTCTATCTGCTGTCAGTTCAATAACTTGACTGTGTTCGTTTTATTATATATATTTCTATTTAATCTCTGGGCTCAGTTTTAATCTTTTATTGGTTCTTTTCCAGACAGTGCTTTGGAGCTGCTTATTAGCTCTATCCTTGTAATCCTAGATTTTTGCTGTTAAACTGTTAAATGGAAATTTAGCTTTAAGACTTCTGGGAATTCATGCTGGCTACAACTGTGTTATCTGTACAGCTGGCTTTATGTGATCCTTGATCCTCATTGAGAATTGAGAGTTGAGAAAGGTGGATTAGGAGAGATGCTGGACAGAGAGGGTTGTTCACAGTTGGCAAAGGGAGCATTTTATTTTAAATACAGTTCTAATGGCCACTGAGTGTCTCTGATTTCAGGACAGCATGCAGTAGAAACAACGTACAGCTGACACTCTGGCTGGTGGATGGAATTGGGGTCATTTGGGAAATTTCTTAACTTACAGTTAATTTTTCTAGCACTGAATTGGGATTATGCCATAAACATTCTCAGTTCAGTTAGCATTTTAGTTCAGAATGCAAATGAAAATAATCCCACCACCTTTAAAATTTAATGAAAAAGGAACTAACTGTCAGAAATTAAAGTGCTATGTTGCATAGATGAATTCCACTGGGAAGAAGGAAAAACTATACCTCAAGGGTCTCTGTCATGGGAAGCCTTTAAAAAGAAAATGCATGTGAGATTAAAGTAGATCTGGGTGACTTTGAAGGTGACTTTGTCAAGTACTGATGGGAGACTGTGGTGGCAACCCTTTCAAAGGGTGTGGTCTGGAGAAGCAAAACAGCACTTCTTGTCATGTTAATGTATACAGCTTGATGTTGACTAACCAAGTTCACCTGACTAGTATAACCAGGAGCTGTTCTCATCTCAGTGACAGAGGGTCCATCCCCATGAGGACTTTGTTAACTCTACATAAATTTGAGTCCTATCTGGCTCAGCACTAAAAATAAATATGCTGGCACTAAACTTAGCACCACAACACAGTGGGACAGGAACAGTCACTGCTGTTGAGATCTCCACCAATGAAGAAGTGCCAGAGCGACCGCTTAGTGTATTCAGGCAGAATGCAGATAGCGTTGACACTGTTGGCTGTGTGAAAATGTTGAACTGATCTTTGAAGTATTTGAGCTTTTTCCACTACTGTGCAGTTAGTTAAGGAATACTTTTCTACTGATGCTATTTATTGCCTCTTGAAACATGGACACCTAGAATGTGCTAAGGAGATTTCCTGCTAAGGATGTGTAACTTGTGCTGCAGTGCAGTCATGTATGTGACTACACAAACTGCTAAGAAAGCTGGATGCTACCATTATGATATTAGGGTGTGCAGGACAAGTCTATACTTACTGAATTCTGTGTTGTCATGGATACATTGCCACTGGTACCTGAGCAGGATAGTTTAAAACTAGCTCAGTTGTGTCTGTCATATCACAGTTTCTGCAAAGTTTTGGTCTAGTCTGAAAGTGAATAGAATAAGGGTCTTGTACAGTACAGAAGAGTTGGTTCCAAAGCAGTAAGAAGTCCTGCTTTCCTCCTTGCATTACCTCTGATATTGCTGGGTTAATACTGATAAACGCTTCTATTTTAAAGCACTGTAGGGCACTTGTAGGCTAAGATCTTTCACATGGGATATTTATTTCGGTTAGATATTGGACAATATTCTTGATGGAAAAGTACTTTTTTGTTACATTATTCCCCACTACTCTCTTGTGCCACCAAATCTCAGCATAAACATTCTGGGAGAAATATACTGTAAATATTTGTATTTATTAATGCAAATGGAAATCACACAGCTAAATCCCAATGCACTGGACTAAATATTTACCGTGCTGTGTAGATTTTAAGTATATTCAAGGACAGAACAACTATTTTCAATGTTCAGCAACAGTAAAAGGTGTCATTCAAGAACTGTGGATATTTCCTTATCCAGGAGAAGTTTGACACTAAGATTAGACTGGATTCTAAAATGTAAACATTTTCTGCCCTAAAGTATTCTGGTAATTATGACATAATGCTATCAACTGCTTAGTTTTATATTAATTCAGCAAACCTCTAGGAAGCCTTTTATATACAGTACCATGTGTTAAAAACCATTCAGCTTACTGGAACAGCCTCTGCTTCAATAGTTAATAGTCTAAAGAGGCCAAACAGTCAAAAAGGTAGTGGAAAAAATAGATGCAAAAGGAAGTAAAACTTCCTGGAAAGGTTATAGAGCTAGTCAGCTGAACCAGAAATGTACCTATTGCTTCTTAGCCCCCACCTAGCACCTGATATACAGACTCAGCCAGCCACAGCTTAAACTGGAAGTGCTGAGCAGCCACTCAGGCAGACCATATGAAATCGCTGGGGAGCAGAATCACAACGACAAGGTTACACGGCTCCTAGCTTTACCGTGACTCTGCTTCTGGCTTCACAAATGGTGCAGGAAGGCCCGTTCCTTTCACTGGCTCCTGACATTTCTCCTTTATGAAAGGGTGTCAGGAGATATTTCTCCACTCACCCAGTGGCTATAGCAGGAGCTAACGAGCCTGTCAGCAGGAGGCTGGCTTCAACTCCACGTACACCATGGAGCAGAGACTGACCTGCCCGTCTACCAGGAAGTGGGACACCAGGTGCACCAGGCACCCCAAGCCAGCAGGTTATTCCTGCACCCCAAAAGAGGACCTCCAAATTATATCTAAGTTCTACAAGGAACTACTTTCCCTTTGGTGGTATTTTGAAGGTGACTGTGGGGAAAAAACATCATCAAATTTTCCCCTAAATCAGATTGTAATTCCCTCAGTTACAGTCTATGCTGCCTGCTTGTGATGGGGTAAACCAATGCTATTGTTTTTAAAGATAAATGGCATAGATTTGCATATACACCTGTGCTAGCAAATGAGTCTGCTGCAGCTTTTATAGAAGTAGTGACAAAAGGACCAGCAATAACAAGACTGGAGTAGATTAAATGTGGGATACTTTGCTGAGCTCCAGCCCACTAAAACCAAAGCCCTGTTTTTGATTTACTGAGTCAGGAAAATAACTTATAGTTTAGACTTGTTTTTCTCTTCTTTTTGGGACCCAGGAAGGCTAATACTTTTATAAGTATTAACAGTATAATACTGTTTATTGAATGTCTGACTTCATGATCCTGACTTAAGCACTGAACAGGAGACCACTGGAGGAAATTTATGCCTTGAACCAGCATAGTATCTCAAACTATTATTGAATTGTAGCGCTACAATATAGCTCACAATAAAGCTTGTAACAGCAGTGAGTTCTCTGCAGCTCTTTCTCTTTAAAAATCTCCTGGTACGCTTTTAAATCAATTTCTAATGGGAAAATTTTTTTCCCAGGGCAGTAAATAACATATTTACGGAGAGGAGAATCCTCTCTTGCCCCACTGTGCCTGAACAATCCAGGAATTGCAAAAGATCAGGAGTCCCCTGCTTCCCCTTTGAGGGAAAGGATAACTGGGGGTATGCTTGATGGTGGCCCTGTCCACCACACAAATCCTTCTGTGGGCTAGATGACCCAGACTTAAAGTGCACACAAATATTCATAACTCTCAGAAGTGCCCTTAAAATGCATCCTGCCGTGGGCAGTAGAGCTGTGTTTTGTGCCATTGCATGGAGTTTCTCTCAGCTAAATAGAGAGGAAAGATGATATAATTAATAAAGATTTAAATTTATAGTTACAGTGGGATTATTTTTTTTAATAACAAACTAGTAGCTGGCTTAAATCAAAACAGTCGTCATAAAACTTGGGAATAGAGAGAAATTCAGATTTATCTTCAATTACTGTATTCTGGTCCTATCTTTTAAATAGGCAATAGTTTAATATCAGCTCTGCATCTGAAACTAAAAGTTAAAAAAAAAATCCCAAAACCAAACCAAAGAATTCATACAGCACCTGTACATCTGCAGTAACATTGAGGTAGTTTGTTAATAATGAAAATACCTTGAAGGGTTTGGAGAGGTAAATTGTATTGTGAGGTAAGTGAAAAGTGTCAGTATCTATTTTTATTACCTGCTATGCTCTGAATCGGGGAAAACCTCTGATCTGTTTTTAACAAGCTAGACTACAAATTTAATCTAACTATTTTACATTTCTTATTCGTGTAAGATTCTCTCTCTGTTAGGGATTTAAACGCGTTATTTCTCCTACATTATATATCCTACATTATATAGTGGCTGTTCACTAGGATTGTAATTTTTTTTGTGCTAAACAAAAAGATGAAGAAATTATGCTTAGGCATGTTTATGAAAGGAAAGAGGATGCTCAGTACAGATTAAATTTTTAGGGCATTTTGATGTCCCCTTTTAAGAGCATGCACAGATAATAATTCAGAACTTTGTAGTCCGGTCAGGTCTGGTTGGTAGAAAGCATATCCAATGCAGCATCCTAAAAATCAAGTTTCTACCAAATTTTTTTCAAAATCCTGTTGCAAATATTGAAGTTGTTAAACCTTCTCATAACCTATTTATTTTTTAGATTTGAAAAATGCTCCTTTCTCAAAAATAGATGATTTTTTTTCTGAAACTATTTTAAAAATGACATTTGGAGGGAAAATTTCATCTCAACTAGTTAAAGGGTAGTATAATGAAAGCAACTGCAAGATATTGAGAAGTGCTTTGTAATATTAACTGCGGATATCACTGTGAGCTCTATCTATATTGAAAATGGCATAAGTAAAAAAAAAAATTTCATTCTCTTTTTTTTTTTAATCTTAAAATGCTCCTTCAAATAGGATTAATTTAATTTGTTTCTATAAGAAAACTTTGCTGGGCTATCAGGCTTGTGATTTAATGGACAAATTTCTGTTTAAAAAGATTAATTTTACCCTGGGACTTCAGTGAAGATTCTGGCTTATTGTGCCCTGCAATAATAGTATATTTCATAGCTATAGGCTTTGATGGAGAGCCGCCTGTCCTCTGCTCTGGAGAATGCCTCTCAGGGGAATGTTCACTGTAGTACTTTAGAAGATAACCACCTCCCGAAAGCGCAGTGAATGACAAAGCAAATGGTGAGACAGTTTGACCCGTGCCAGTTAGAAGGCTTTAAAACTGCTGACCTTACTATAAACTTACAGTTGGGTTTTTCTTTTACTCCCCTGTATAGAAAATGGAATACAGGTGTGCTGTGATTTTTACCAGAAAGGCTTGCAGCTAGGTGTCCTGGAATTTCCTATCCAATGTGTCTTGGTGAAGACAGAAATGTGGATCGCTGTCATGGAGTTGTTGTCATGTGAGAGACGATGTGGTAGAGAAATGGTTCTGATTTTCGATGGTTATAAAGTTTTGCCTTCTGTTACCACCTGGACAACCAAGAGTGAAAATAAGCTTAAAGATGTCCTGCACTTTTGTAGATATTTCAAAGTTGGCTTTAAATTTGCTTATATAGAGCAAGTCATGTTGTTACAAGAACATTTAATGAAAGACACCCTATGATGTGACCATTGCTGCTGCTGTCATGGCTACATCACTAGTGTCATCTCAACCAGCAGCTCTGATACATCTGTTAATTTATAGACACAAAAGTGACTGCAGTGTTGATATGTCTTTTGGGTTTTCCTTGGTGCACAGTATATAGCTGGAATTATGCAAGGTTCATACATCTGCTTTGCAACAGTACTAAGAAATTTTGCTGACCTAGACATAAGATATACTTACCCGTTTTTTAGTAAGATGACCCTTTTAGAAAACTAGCATTTCACTCATGAATTAAAATGTTATTAAAAAATTCAGACTTTACAATGTAGATGTACATCTGCCCATTTAGGCTGGATATATAAAATTTATTGTTATTTTTGTGGCTTCTATGGCAGCAGCTTGAAGTGCAAAGAGTTATCAAGAAAACAGTATTAATCAAGTTTATCCAATTCTGCAAGTCTTTCCTATAATACTCTTTGCTGGCACTGTACAGATCTTCATAGTGTGACAGACATAATTCATTTTTGGGCTTCACCAGTCAGAATTACTGAGATTGTTCTAAATTTGCACTGATAAAATCTTTATACCACCTTGTGCTGCAGTACATGCCTTATATAGTATGCAGAGAGCTAAATGTATATAGACATATTCATTCAGCTTATTTCTTTATTTTTAGGCTTACAGGGCATAAAGCTTAAGATCTAGTATTTTTAATACTTCAGTAGTCCTAAAATGTCCATAACTATAAAGGTAAATGGCCTATGAAACGATATGCTTAGCATCTTTAAAGGAATAATGTGTTTAGAGACCTAATGAAATAAGAGTAAATCTGTCAACATAAGACCTACTTTAGAGAATGTGATTTCCATGAAGTTATTTTTTCTACAGAGTATCAGGAAAGCTGTTATTCAGTTAGATAAAAAGCCCATTAGAGAGGGGAGGGGAATGGGGGCAAATATGCATTTCAATTACTCGAATTAAACAAAGGCGGTGAAAAAAATTCCATTTGGCCAAGCCAGCCAATATTTGGTTTAATACAAATGACTAACAAAATTCACACAGCAATGAAAGTGAGCTGAGATTTCTGAGTGTCTAAATATAGAAGTGGTATAAATGCTTCTTTGAAAGCAAAAATCCCTAAAATATTCAAGGGTCTTTAAGTTTACACAATTAACTTATTTCATTTTCTTTTGTGCTTGCTTTTATTACTGAGCTCAGATTTGTTTCAAAGCATTTTAAAATGCAGGAATCAGTGGGGGAGAGTGAAATGTTTATACTTATGCCATCTGAATATTTTGTGAGTAATTGCAAAAGTGGCAGTATCCGAGACATCAGTATGAAAGAAAACCTTACAGTAATCTGAATAGTAGTATAGCAAACAGCAAAAAGACACAAAAATATATGCTATAACAGATATAGAAAGTCATCTAGTTCTTAAATGTAGAGGTATTGCTTCTGCCTGAGGCAGTGTCTGAGGTGCAATTTGGAAACTGGGGAAACATGCTAGGAAGTAACCTCTAGGTCTGCTGTGTTCTTAGTATTTTCCGCTGACATCCTGTGCTGACCACCTTCCAAGACAGGACAGAGTATACAGACAACTGGCCTAATCCTGAGGGGTCAGTCCTATGTCGGCTTCTTGTGTTGCTGGGAATATCACGCTCTAAGCTTGCAAAAAATTCAGCAAAACAAAGAGTCAAGCACTAGGAAATTCCATCACGCTAAGTACTATCGCTGTATATAAAGCTAGACATGGGCTTAATGTCTCTGACAAAGCAAGAGTATGAAGTACAAGATTATGTTACTTGAGTTAAAGTAATTGACCTCCTGGCTGTGTGTTTTCAGCAGATTTTGGTACCTTTTATACATAAGCCACCCTAGTGAGTCACAGTCATTCAACTGGGCCAGTCAGTGCAGATTTGTTTCTTTTAAGACTAATATTTCAGAATTAAATATCAGATCCAGTTCAACAGTATATTCAATTCCAAGTATGAACAGACCTTCAGAGAGTGAGAATAGAGGGAAAGGCCAGGTGATATCATTAGCGTAGCTAAGAACAGCTACAGGGTTTGAGAAGCAGGCTGAAGAGAAGGAACATTACTTGGACAGGAGCCTGAAGTCTGCACGTTGGTGAAAATTTTCTAAGTACGCCATTTCCATTTCCAATTGATAAGGGTCTTTGAGGATTGCATCATCCATCTCTCAGGGGTTAAAAGCACCAGCAGTCTCAACAATTTTATTTGCCTGAATTTCCAGTAGTTAGAAATACCGGTGCTGGTCCTCCAAGCAGTAAGACCTATAAAGAAATGATCAAGAGGTTAATTAAGATATAGGTTGGCTCTCATTCTTGTAGAGAATGAAAACATTCCAATGGGACGTATCTCTTGAATGATGTAGCTATTCTTCTGTTATCTCTAATTATGTAATGAGATTTGATATTTCAGGTCTATTCAGATACCATTCAGGTTTTTTTAATACAAAAGCAGTTTAGTCTCTCAATGTATCTAACAGAGTAAATTTATTGAGATGATGTGTTGAAGATTAAAGAACTAAATCTTGTAATTATTACAGTCATAAAACATGCTATGTAATAAAACTGAGAAGTATTTTACAGAATGATTTAACACCTTTGGTAGTCAGTGGAAAGAAGCAAATGAGAATGGTCCTAATGGATTTTCCCTGAAAATCAAGGAAGCCAACATGAGTTTCAAAATCGGTGTGAACAGGGCACATAACAGCCTTAAGCCTCTTAACATGACTATAATGCAATGCAGATGCTTGCAAGCATTTCTGAGGTAAATGTGTTCTTGAAGGCGTGAGCTGCGTATCAGCATATCCCTGTGTGTAAGCTAACCAGCCCTCTGAAAGATGCACCACTAAGTCAGGTGCCACATTTTGCTAAAGAAAGCAGTTAAGTGCAGGACATCAGCTAGTATCTCTGTAGGACCCTGTACTTGAGCTCTGTGAACAGACTAGCTTGGAGATCACCACACACCTCTCCAGCCTGCAATTACAAATATTCCCTTAGTTTCCAAGTTTTATACGAAGTTCCAAAGTATAAAAGATGCTATATATCATCCCACGGTGTTTATTCATTTCACGTAGTAGCTTCCACTACTCTCACTGCCATTCCTCTTGCCAGCCCTTTTAAAAAATGTAACCTACTCAATTGCCATCTTTCATTATAATCCAAAATTTATAAATAAAAGAAAATGACTGCTTAACAAAAATCAAAGCACTTGGCTGACTATTGGGATGTGTTATTACAAATCTCTTTGTTTGCTGTGAAAGAGCTTGTCTTTTCCATCCAAATGCTAGTCTAATTTTCATAATAATGATTTTAGCTCTCCCTTCCTTTTTCAAAACAGCATTAAATTAAAAAATGAATATGTTCCAGCGGTCAAATCTGTTGGTGGCAAAACATACTTATTCTTAATGGGAGTATAACCTTGTTAAAGGCTGAGTGAAAACTACATCATGTCCTTACAAAGAGAGAAACAATACAGCTTGTTTCTGGCATAAATGGGGGGGGAGGAGGGGGGAGGTTGTGTGTGTTAGCTATAAACAAATCTGTGCAGTGGAGGCAAGCTTAGTGTCTAACAGGATAACTGTCTTGTATAAAGGAATGACTGCAGGAGTAGTGACTGATAGAAGTGAATGATTGGCAGAACAGAAGCTGCTGTGGTGACCCTTGAAAAAATTAGTTTTCTTCCTTAGAGTCTATGCTCTTCAGTATCCTTGACTGAAGAAATAAATCCGCATTTCCTAAAATGTGTAACCACAGTTTTTCTAAATGGGAACTCAGCCTTTGAATATCCCTTATGCATGGTAGGTAGAAGCTTTCTCTTGCTGGTGAATCACACACAGTAGAAAAATTTGTAAACCTGATTCTTCCGTGGTGGAAAATGGAGTTTAGCTGGAACTATGTTGATTTACATGAGCTGACAATCAGCACTTTAACTTCTGCAGCAATAGAAAGCAGTAATAGATGTGTCAAGAAATGCTTGGATGTTCCTCTGCAATGATAAAGGATCACAGCAATTTCAAATTTCCTGTTTGAAGTTAAAGCAAGTACACAAAATAAGTGTATTAAAAATACTTATTTCCCATAGATGTCCAAAATGAGCTTATATGTGGTGAGTTTGGTTTACATTTTGAATGGAAAAGAGAAATAATGTGGGAGATTTTTTTTAATTAATATTTTTAATTAATAATTCTGTCTGTAAAGAAAAGAGTGAAGGTGTGGAGAAATGTTAAATATGAGGAATGTGGGCATCCAAACAAGTAACCCTAGCATTTAAATATGAAGTCAAAGCTGATTCAGCTGTGGATGAATTCTAGCTATGGATCTTTTTCTCACAAATCCATTTTATTCATGGGGGTTTAGATGGTATTTAGTAGTAGAAAGTTTTATTGCTTCCAAAGATCCCCTTATGAAAAGAAGGCAGATACCCACTTGGCAGACAGGGACAATAAGCGGTTCACAATCACACTGTGATTGTGCAGAAGGATGGGAAGGGATGCTGGCCCACGCTGCCCGCAGTATCGCTTTTGGTGTTCCTCTGACCAGAGTTTGAACTTGTGCTGCTGGAACACCCAACAAGCAGCACCTAATCATGCTTGACCATGGGAGGGTTTCATGGTGAAGCTAGAGAGTAAAAACTGTAGCACACAAGTAAACCTCCAAAAGAAACATTATTGTTTTTGTAAACTATGGTCAAGCATACAGTAGCTCAGTGTTTAAAAGGATGGTTATATCAGTATCTAAGGAAGTGTTCAGTACAATAAGATGTAATCATTGCTATGGCAACAATTTTTTTCCAGATCAGTGGATAAAATGCTGGTTTCAAACTTGTGTCTATAACTTGTAAGTAGACTTATTTTGTTCTCTGTTTTATTTCCTCCTGTATTCTCAATCACTACAATGCAGCCTGTAAAGAGCACTTGTAAAGAGCACAGTACAACGATTGATAAAGCATGTGGGTTCAACGATTCATATATTGACACAATGAATTCAATGGAGAACTAATTAATAATAGTAATAATAAAAATAACAGTTTGCCCTATATGATTTCTTTCATCAGAGAAGCTCAAAGAGCTTTGCAAATATTAATTAAGCCTCAGAACACCCTGATAACCATCTCTCTCTTCCTCTCATTTTCTCCCTGTAACTAATATTAATTTCTGGATTACAGTGAATCAGAACTACAAAACAAGAACTGGAAGGGAAAAAATATCTTTGTATTGCTTTAAGTTTACCCACAGAATCACAGCCTGTGCCAGTGAAACCAAACACTGCATTTGATTCTATGCAGAAGAATCTGTGCACCTGCCCCTGCACCCTCAACTTCATGAAACGTTTCTTTGGTCCACAGTGCCTGCAGCCATCTAATCAGATTTTTTTTTTTATCAACTTATAATCCTTTCCTAATCAGTAAGATGTATTGATTGTTCTGACTAATACATTTACATTTTAATACACAGATTTAGTCAAAGTGAAGTGACTTTTTCAATTCTTATTTTAAGAAAGTATTCCCCAAAGCTTAACAAAGCATTCATATAGTGTAGTGGGCAGAAGGCTGGTGTAGGATCTTAAGACCTAATCCTATTTGCAAATGTCTTGAATTGTAGCTTTGGAAAAATGTTTTAATTTCATTGCTTCAATTTCCTGCTTTGGAGAAGAGATAAATAGTATTTGTTTATTTTCAGGCATTCTAGAAGGATTGTTTAAATGTTATTTTAAAGCCAGTGTAGCTGAGGGTTACATGCACTGTCTCAGAACAGGAAAGAGGCAATTATCTATTTAACAAGGCATTTATTTGTTATTCCCTAATTTTATATAATCATAGAATTGTTTATGTTGGAAAAGACCTTTAAGGCCATCAAATCCAACCATTAACCTAATACCGCCAAAACCACCACTTAACCACGTCTCTAAGCACCACGTCTAAATGTCTTTTAAATACCTCCAGGGATGGTGATTCCACCACTTCCCTGGGCAACCTCTTCCAATGGTTGATGACCCTTTCTGTGAAGAAATTTTTCCTGATATCCAACCTAAACCTCCCCTGGAACAACTTGAGGTCATTTCCTCTCATCCTATTGGTTGTTACTTGGGAGAAGAGACTGACCCCCACCTCTCTACAACCTCCTTTCAGGTAGTTGTAGAGAGTGATAAGGTCTCCCCTCAGCCTCCCTTTCTCCAGGCTAAACAATTCCATTCCTCATAAGACTTGTGCTCTAGACCCTTCACTAGCTTCATTGCCCTTCTTTAGACATGCTCCATGACCTCGATGTCTTTCTTGTAATGAGAGGCCCAAAACTGAACACAGTATTTGCGATGCAGCCTCACCAGTACCGATCACTTCCCTAGTCCTGCTGGCCACACTATTTCTGATACCAGATGGGATTCTGTTGGCCTTCTTGGCCATCTGGGCACACTGCTGGTTCATATTCAGATGGCTGTTGACCAACACCCCCAGATCCTTTTTCACAAGAAACTTTCCAGTCACTCTTCCCCAAGCCTGTAGCACTGTCTGGAGTTGTTGTGACCCAAGTGCAGGACCCAGCACTTATCCTTATTGAACATCATACAATGAACTTATATGTTACAAACTTGGCCAGCTTATTTGGGACATTCTACAGAGGTCAAGATCTTGATGAGCTCTTTTTCTACAACCTTGTCAGCAGATTCAGCTTCCTAGCTGTGCTTTAATCAACTAGAGGAATGCAATAACCTTAATTATTTTCCATTGTAAAGTCAAATCTTTTCAGGCTTATAACAAATACACAGCATCATTTCCCAAGTTCTGTTTTCTTTGATACTTGGAATACCAATTCCGGTTTCACATTGCTGCTCCTCACCTCATTGTCGCTATGTATTTTTGGACCCCATCCAGTTCTTCCAATCCAGTATCTTAACTGCTGCCTCTAATCATTCATACTAGTTTTTTAAATGCAAGAATGAGTTGGAATGATCTCTGCAGCCTAACCTGGTAAAAGGAAGAATGTCTAAATTGAAATTATTCACAGAAAGCTGTTTCATCTGGTTTGTACTGTTAGTTCAGACAGTCAAATGATTTCCGCTCAAGTAAAGACAACTATATGTGCCAGTGGACAAGCTGCATGAGCTTGTTCAGAGCTGTGTGAAAATCACTGATTTGGCAAACAGTCTTTCTGGCTTCAGTCACATTCGTTCTCATCTTCTGAGTTTTACGCAGAATTTCATTATCAGACTGAACCTGAAGATCTTAAACTAGAACTCCCCTGAACAGGGAAGAAATTGTGAGAGGGAGATGAGATGAGTTTTAGGTAGCCTATTTATCTGACAAATATTTGTCACTCAGTGGAAAGTTATATGCTATTTAATAAGAATTTAAAAAGCCAGTTTCCTACCCAAGGTGCCTTCTGCAAGTTGGCTTTATGGCACAGGTTCTGCCTAAGTTATTTGCAGCAACTCTCGACAAGAAGCAAAGGGTGTAGACATACTTGTCCTGGTTCTCCTGTGGATGATTTTAGAGAAACTCGGTATTGCTTAATTCCAATGAATTATACTCAAATATTTGATTTTTGCTGCAGAAATAAATTGTAGAATAAAATTGCAGATGGTCTTTTTCCATGCAAGAAAATATTTGAAGTTGTTTTCCTACCTGTCCATGAACTCAGAATGGAGAGACACTTTGGGACAAATGCCCTTCAAGTGCCTGAGCATGGGTTATACCCTCCTAAAATTTCTTCCTACTATAGGCAGTCAGGAGTCTGATTTTGAGAAACACAGTTTAATAAGACCTGTGTTACTGGGTGCCCAAGTTACGTGGGTATTTATCACCTAGGGGTACTCTCACTGTCTCATTTAAAATACCTGTCCCTTGGCACTCCAAACCATATCCTGGAGAAATCTCTCTTTCTAACAGTATTTTGGGAAATGAGGCTCCTTGACAATGTTCCGAATTGCACGTAAACTGGCTCTCTAAAGCAGATGGTCTGTATATGACTTTTGGGTCTAATTCTCTGCATTATGCTAGCAAGCGGGAAATGTGGTATAGGGAAAATCTGAACTGCAATCTATTCTGGTTGGCAGGGCAGAAAACTAAAAGCTCTTATTTCAACACTGAGAGTCAAGCCTTGACATGATGTTAATAAAGATTATTTTAGTCTTAAAATTATTATCAAAGACCAAAAATAAAAGCAGATAAAACCAGTCATAATCAATTTTCTAAAGTATTAAGATTAATAAGGTAGACATTTTGTTGCTTATTTGTTATGTATTTGTGCAAAAATTAGGTACCTTTGTAATTCTCTTCAAGTTTGTGGCCCAAATCTGTTATATTAGCATTTTTAAGCAAGAGTACATGTATTTTTCACTGTATTTCACAAACACTATATAACAAGTAGTTCCAACAGTTATTCACTGCTACATGAGTTCAAAGAGGAAATTTACAATTATATTCAGTCAGAACTTGTACGCTTCTTTGTAAAGTTCTAAATCAAAAATAGAAGCTCGTATGATGACTATATTCTCTTGAAATGGCTCTTGCAATTTAGATGTTTTTAAAGAGAATCTTTTGACTTTTAGGATAAAGTAAAGAAAAAATTTCTTCTTCAATTTCACTTACCATAAAAAATCCTTGCTAGTTGTTGCGGACTGTTGCGTTTTACACAGAGATCAACATTACATCACAAACACCATGCCAAAAGCTGCACACTTAGCCACTTATGAGTATAATATCCAGCTAATGATTTAGTCATCTATTTCCCATAATTTTGTTGATCCTATAGGATAACGTAGCACATACTTATAGCATATATATAAAATTTACTATTTTGGCTGAAGCACTTTAGAGCCATTTTTCAGTATTTCCTTCAGGCTTCAGGTTTCATCACTTTGCTATTACTGTGGACTAATTAGCCTTTCCCAGCAGAATGCTGGTGCTAGAATATGAATGAAGTCCTGCAGCATTCTTTTTCAAGTGTGGGATCACTGGGTTAATCTCTACATGAAACAGTTTCGTTACTGAATGGAAGAGCTGCCATGTGGGCTGAAGCTGGCAAAGTCAATATATTTTAAGAGGTTTAGTAAGACACACTCTTCAGAATTAGTTCCACAAGAACTGTGAGGTCTGCAATAATTTAATAAATCTGAATTACTTTTATATCTAATTGGAGTGCAGCTTTAATTTCAGTCCTTTGCATTTGCTGGGTAACAAAGACCTAAAGTAACTAAGCGTAATCCTTCTGGGCGGTCACCCTGGGAGCTGGCAGAGCAGGGTGAGTGTTACTTTGAGTTTTCCTGATATATTCAAGCTACTACAGAAACATTACATGAACCCCAAGTTTTTAACCTGTGGTTTCATTAGCTTTTCTTTTACGGAGAAGCCTGACACAGGGGGCTTCACACAGTGCCCATACGGAGGTCCGAGTTTGGCATCAGTAGGGCCCAGGTTTTGTTTGGGAGCTGAAGTCAACCTAAGGAGGAGCCCTAAATGCCCTCTCCGTCACTGTTTGGTGGTTCAGCCAAGGCTGCACGCTTGGTTTCCCCTGTCTGCTTACTGTCATTTGCATCCTTGTTCGCTGTTAGAATTCTGGGCATCCTAAAAAGTGCTAGTAAGTGAAATATTCCCACAAATACCATGTGTCCAGTGCCCTAATTCTAAGATTTTTAACCTGAGTGCCTTTACTTTGCTGGATGTCCAAGACTGGCAAAGGGGCTTTCATCCCTGTGCAGGGCACCTGGGAAGGGGCGACAAGGGAAAAATGCAGGTTAATTGCATGAGCACTTTCCTCAGTCCTAAATTGGAACTGAATGCATGACTTGTGGCTTGAATGAAAGCTGGCTGCAACTGAAAGCAAAAGGAATGTGATCTGCATGTCAGAAAGGACGGGGTTATTTCTTGATGGACAAGTATTCTCAGTGGCAGCTTGCTAGGTACTGCTTCTCAGAAATGAATAGAACAGTCATTTTTATATTTATTTTTCCATTAAATAGTTATTGTCCTACCCAGCTATAAACACCCTTTATTGCCAGGAGGAGAAAACTGTAAAATGATTATGTCATTTTAAGTAAATATTCTTTGCTCTTATTCTTGTCCGCTCTGAAATAATAGTTCAACAGCAGTGACTGAAGTGAGTCAAACTTGTTTTGCCCAATTTCCAAGTAAATTTAACAAAGTAGATTCAAATACCTAACTCAAACATTACTTAGTTTACCTTCCACTTAGAAAGGGCCATGAAAGAAAGACAATTAGAAAGAAAAGGAAAAAAACTGTGAAAAATATGAAAGGGGGAAGGGGGGAGGAGAGGGGGCATGGACAAGGCATTTTTTTGTACCTGCCTGCCTATTTTTCCCATAGGTATGGCAGTTGAGAGCAATCACTATTTGTAAGTTAAGTGGCCTAGTGACTAATTTTTAGCCAGGACGCATCTTTCTGCCTGTAGATGACATTTAGTATTCAAGATCTCAAATGTCCTTTTTTTTTTTTGTCTCAATACAGACTAAAAATAAATATTAACTGCAAGGGGAAAGTTGCCAATAAGTAATAAACCTTGCTATGCTTCTAGCACCAAATTTTCATTGGTCCATGTCCTGCTTGCTGTCTCGCACCTTCTGCGTTTACTGTTGCAGTTGTGGGGGACTTCTATGAAAGCACCCACTTTCATTTGCAGTAGGACTTAGATGAGAATTGCTAATGGGGACTAAGATGCATACTCTTTCCTACAGTGGATAAAAGTGAGCAGAAGGACAAGCCTTGGGTACCTGTGGCTGCAAGAGAGTGGGTAGAGGATATAACCTGGTGCTTAAAAGCTGCAGGGCAGTCAAGTGACTTGTCTTCCCCACTCGCTCCTCTGCTCCATTCTGATAAAGCAGGTGAAGGCAAGATGGCAGCCTGCTTTTCAGGAAGTAATATTTGTCTACTAGGGTAGCTATGGAGGGCTACGTGGAAAGGCTGACAGGATATGCATAGCCAAGATACACAATTTCTACTGTTTTTACCTTTTTGTTTGTTTGTTTGTTTTTTGAATAACAAAGATACCAAAAATATCCTGAGATGGTTTTTTTGAGTGTTGGGTCCTGTTAGAGCTAATACACCTGGAACATTGCAACCAATTTTTTCAATCTTTTTTTTTTTTCGCTGAGTATTTTCAATAGAACTGTCTGTTGTGACTTAATTTTTTCCCTTTATGATTTTTCTAGCAGAGAATGAAAACTTCTTACTATATGAAGCAGATGTACAGGAACAATTAGTCTCCCTGTTCAGTATGCAACATAATTTAGTGCTTAGATTACATATTCTGTAATTGCGTATGTGTGTATATGTACTTCTCAGTAGAGATTAACCCCCTATCAACATAAGACATTGTAAGTCTACAGTGTTTGCATAACATTTAGCTAAATTGGTAAAATTCTAAAATCTGGTGATTTGGAAAACAATGTGTTTCTCAAAACCATGCTAGGTGTGCATGGAGGGGATCGTGAGGGCAGCTAGAGTGCTGTTTGTCTTGGCTTCCATGGATGTTTTGAAGTCCAGCTAAGCAGGGGTGATAACGCTGCTTTGTAGTACTGTTGTCAGTCCAGCTGCCGTTCTCCCGCTGACTCTAAACAAAGTATTTTGAAAATTGACAAACCTTTACTAAGTGGAGTTTTAGCCCTACTAGTCTTGTAAAATAGTAGTGTTAGATGACACTTTTTATATTTCGTCTTTAGTTTCTTGAGTATTGTACTGAAAGCAGTCTGCAGATTTTAAATTTGAGCTGATGGATAAAATTGTACGGCTGAAGAGACATGAGACATACGTCAGGTTTGAAGCTTGCAATAGGTCTGTTCAATTCCTGTGCTAAATGACTGAATATCAGCCAGTAGTAAAATGGCATTACAGGTCTAGGTCTAGTGAACTGGCAAATGGGTGTTCCTTGTGATACTAAGAGACGGGAACTTTTTGGTAGGAAATATTATTGTACCATCAATCTGCAGATGTTACTGCAGTAGAGCTAGTGTCTGTTCTTTGGGGATTTAAATGAGAGTATTTAATTGTTCCGCTTTAATTCATGTCATGCTTCAGCCTAACTTAGAGAATTTGGATAGAATAAGAATGGATGAATCAAGTTTTATTATCTTATTCTACATTGCGAGGTTTCCTATGATGGAATTTTTTTCCTGCTGTCAAGGGCCTCAAATCAAAACTGATTTTTAGCATTTTAATTGGATGGAAATGCAATTGACAGAGGGAAAATACTGTCGAGAGGAAAGGAGAGGAGAGAGAAGAGGAGAGAAGAGAAGAAAAAGACTTCTGGAAAAAAAAAAGTAATGCTATAAGCAGAAGGAAAAAGCGGCTAGTGGGACTACTTGTTAAAGATAATGCTATCACATGTTGAAAGGAAATTATTAAAAAAATAATCTTCAACATGTAATTTCCATGTACTGACTTTACCCAAGTGCATAAAAGGAGAGGATTTTTGAAACTCTTTTTACCTCCCTTAGTAAAATAACTCCATCAGATATTTACCATTTTTAATCTTTAGAACTATATTTTTAATATTTGTCTTAAAGTATCGTGAGAACCACAGACAGAGTAGTATTATTTATCACTTTTCCTATGATTTTTATCACAAGTCACTGTTACAATGAGATTGAAAGAAAGAATGGAACAACACTGTCCACATACCATACTAAATGCTGTTTGTGGAAAGTGATTTATGAATAATGGTGTAGCATGAAATGGAAATGAGTGAATTCTGGCTGCAAATAGAAGGCATTTACTGTTGTACAAAGAAGGAGAAAATACTTCTGAGGTCTCCAAAATCTCTTATCCGAAGCTCTGGCATTCTGGCAGGCTGATAAGCCAAAAGAGGATTAAACCACAGGCACTGCAGAGGTCTTGTGCACAGTTCCTTTTATGGTGTGCTGAGAGAATCATTTGGCTAAATATTGGAAACATATCATGTAAGAGCTAAACTCTTTTGAATTCGAGGGGACTCTCAAGCCTATACAAGAAGCACATCTAGTTGTAACTGGTCTTTTCTGATTCTGCAGGTATGCATTCAGTTTTTTCCAGATCTAGAGTCTGTATTTAGAACCAGATAAATTTCGTGCGCAGAGGAGAATAAAAACACCTTTAAAAGATCTTACACTGCTCAAGGTTTTATTTAGGTTTTATGCTTTGCAGGCTACAATGACCATTTTCTCCAGAGATTCATTTCACTAATGACATCATTAACCATTGCCTCTGTCTTACACTGATGCTACAAAATCAGTTATATAATCCAGATGACCAGTTGTGCATACAAAAATGTACAATACACAAACCAATGCTAACACACAGTGTTTGATGGAAAAATGTGCAGTTGAAACTTTTTTGGAAAATAGCCCCTTCTAATGAATATTCGGAGAGCTCTGTTAAAAACCAAATGACAAAATAACAGAGTAACTTCTCATCGTGGGGAGAAGTCACTATAGTCTTGAGTTACAGAAATAGTAGTAGGGACAGAATCTGTCAGTCTGACATACCTGCTCATCTATAACTGTTGTGTCATCCTGTGAAATCTATAGCTTCATAGTTAAGTGTGTGTGATACAGACGGTGGACCAAAACCTCTGTATGTGTTACTGAAAAAGTAGAAGGAAGACATTGCGTGCACATGTATAATGCAGATGATTCCTTGCTTCATGGAACTGAATAATCTGGAAAAACACAGTGTGTCAGGAGAGAGGAGATGACAATGAAACAGGAAAATGATTATATTTGCTACAGTGTGTGCCATTTATAATGTAATATACATATCAAATTCTTAGCTTTTTAAGAATGTCTAAAGTTGATGTGCTCTGGCTTTCTGTCTGAGCAAGCGCCTTTCATCTGACTTTTGGTATATTTTGGTTGATATTTGAATTTTTCAGCTTGTAGTGAGAAAAACTATAGCACAATGACTTTATGGAGACTGTAAAATATGTATTTTATTCTTTCTTTTGAACTACTGCTCATCATTAAAGCTCTTCTTAGAGCTTTATGGCAGAGAGCTCAGGACATGAAACATGAGATTTTAAGATGACATTGCTGTGCTGTAGAAAGTCTTTATAAAAGTGCAGGCGTAAGAAAAGTTTGATCTGTGATTACCCTAACCACTCACATTTGTCTGCTAGCTTTAAAGATTCTTTTAATCACAGGTCATACAGTCTTTGATGTGCATGGCTACCTTTCATTCCTTTTCCAAAAATTCTTTTTTGCTTTCTTTACATGCCAAAACCATAATTCTCAGTGCTGCTAAAATCCACACATCAGACATTTTTGTGTACTCAGAAATAGTTTTAAAATCTTAACTTTAAAATATTTCATTTCAATTCTAGTCTTAGTATAAGTTGTGACTGAACCCTTGCTTTTAACCTTTGTTGTTAAAATTTTTTGCTATATATCCCTAAGGTTTGTTTTTATCCCTCATTGGGTAACTCTTTTACCTGCTCATTACACTTCTAAAGGAGCTGGCAAAGCCTTTTAATGACTTGTTAATTAAATAGTAACATCTTTCAGAACTTTATAAAGAACCTGTATGTGGACTAAATTTGGACTACCGTGCTGTGGATGTCTCTGCTGTAGTGCTGGTGCCTTCTCTTCTTGTCAAGTTTCCATCTATCATAGCTGACACTCTTAATCTCATGCATATTGCTCTGCTTTCACTGGGATTACTTTTAGAGTAAAATACAGTCTAGCATAAGGTAGGCCATCGTGATCTCATCCCTCATTCTCTGTCTAAGGATACATCCAGGCAGCAAACGGACCACATTTGCGATGAATCAGCTTTAGGGCACTTGAAGGCTGTGTCACAAACCTGCTGGGGCTTGTGATCAAAGCAGTGGCTTGATTTGATTTTGAAGTGTGTGGCATAAAGGGCAACAGGCTAGATAGCCCGTATATATATAGAAAACCTTACTGCTATGTTCTTTTACACCTATTTTTTATCTGAATTTGTCCTTCTTTGTAAGACATGGACATGCTGAGGGACTAATAGAGCTTTTTAAGAAGCTGAGTCTTTAGTCTGCCAGTCCATACCATTTATACTTTAATCCTTATGTTGTAATCATCTCTAACAACAGGAGCCTGAGAAAGTAACTGACCATTAAGTGTTTATTGCAATGGAGCAGAAGTTATGCATTTCATTACAAGTATTAAAACCTGGGCCTAAACTTTGAAAATGTACCTTCTCTGCAGATGTCTGATTCATTCAGTCAAAATTATTTGGTATCAGGGATCAACTGACAGAAATTAGAGAAACAATAGGTGGCTCTGAGCTTTTCCATTTCCTTTTTTTCTACCCAGTTGACAGCAAAATCCTACAATAATAGAGTGAGATACAATGGCATCTAATGATTTTCTGGGAAGCAGGGAATATACTTCGGCAGGGAACCAGAAGCCATGTCATACTGATGCTTGATGTGCTAAGGCTTAAAACCCAAAACCTCAGCTGTCAGTGACTAAGACATGCTGAGGAAGAAACAAGTAGCCCTACACTTATTCACCAATTCGTATTTTACTGAAACTTGTAACAGCCTAAGTTCATAACACTGAATAACTTTACAGAAATGTGGAGAGCTTTATGCCAGTTTTAATCCAAGGCTGAGGATTACAGCCTGCAGAAAGTTATTTCTTGGACACCGTGAGACACATTTGGCTGTTCAATTTAAGCAGGTTTCCTAGGCTGCTGTTTTCAGTAATTTTAAATTAAAATTACTTATTTAGCCTTTTTAAAACAAAACTTTAAAGAAAACATTATTTCACGTGACCAATGACAAAACAGGCTATGGAGGAACACAGTGGCAGAACTGGCAGCCTTTCCACCAAGCTGCACTTCCCGAGACACCTTGAGGCTGCGGTCAGGCTGCGCCCTCAGCTGTGCCAGCTGCGGCTCCCCATTTGGCAGTTAGATACAAGGCGTCACTCCTGATGGCGTGGGCTGGTTTCCAGAAATCATCCATCCAGGGTAGGAGTCACTTGCTTCAGCTTCAGGGCTAATACCTTGTTAGAAGGCTTTGGTATCCAGGTCACCCACAGAAAGCTGGCAAATATAACGTAGGACACAGACAATGCTGTGCCCCTCTGGGGAGGAAGCAGGAGGCAGAAGATCTAATCTACAGCATCCAAAATGGTGCTAGATGCATGTGTTTTGGCAACCAGGACCTATGTCTGTTTGTCACAGACAATCAGATAATGCCATCAAAAACAGAAAAAGAAAAGTATGCTTTAGACAATACTGCTCATCTTAGGTCACTTGTTATAAGACTGGGCTTAGTTCTGTTACCTTCTGTTAGAAAGAGGTCAGGCCCAAAATAATTACTGATATTCATATATTTCATTCATACAAATATTCTCATATATTTACTTCTTCCTTACAGGAGGGGGAAAAAAAAGGTCTTTCCTGTGTAGTTATTTATATGCACTTGGAAATTGCCACATTTCCCTGGTGCATTCCACCATT
This sequence comes from Chionis minor, assembly GCA_013398295.1. Taxonomy (NCBI): domain Eukaryota; kingdom Metazoa; phylum Chordata; class Aves; order Charadriiformes; family Chionidae; genus Chionis; species Chionis minor. The sequence continues at coordinate 452,253 of VZSF01002918.1, forward strand.
TATTCACACTATGGTTCTCCATCTGTATATCAATACCATTATGAAGAGATACATTTGTCTGAATAGAAGATAGACATCTTTGTGTGTATTTACACATATTTACACTTTGTGTGTAAATGTGGAGTGAGTTTTTTCGCCTTCTTTCTTCTACCTCCTCCTAGGCTTAAATAAAGCACAGAGCTATTAAAAATATGTGGTCTCTGTGCAGTGCCTACATTAGAATGGAATGATATGTTGAATGATTAAAATATATTTATACATGTTCCGATATGTACAGGTGTAAAAATAACTATGACTACATAGATTTTTACCTGTAAAAGTCTAGGGTGTTTTTTCTTGTGCTTTGGTGGTTGTCAAATGTGTTAAGTGTTTTAAGAGACCAGTCTACAGTAAAAGCTTGATCTCTTGAAATAAATGGTTTTCTACCTGTTATTATAAACATCATTACCTTTTGTATTAATTACCTGATTTAGCAATTTTTGGATGTGGGAATGGCAGTTAGCAGTTTCATGCTGAAAAAAACCTCTGTGATTTTTTCATCTGTTTGTCCGCCCCATGAAATGTGTCTTCTTTCCTACTTCTCAAGCCTTGAGCAGAATGCCTGGGAAGTCTGTGGAACGTTAGATACATAAGACTACCACATTGACTATAATTCTTAAAATCTTAATGTTCTTATAGGTATTGAATCATTTTGATGTGCAGGCATTTGCATGCATATATCCTTGTATGTGATGTTGATAATATACTGTAAATTTTAGTGACAGATGGATTCAACCAATTTGGATGATGATGTGCTAATTTGAATAAAATGACAGGTGTACTTCATGCATGGTGCAGAAAGTGTATGTTATCTTTGTTGCTAGAAAGGAAATAGTCATATGGTATCTCAGATACGTTTCTTATACAAGAGTATACTTTGTGAGGTGAATATCTGTAGGAACAACATGTTGGCATGCTTGTTGTGTTAATAACTTTCACAGCTCTTATGTGTATCTTAGGTAAAACTTTTGCCTCAGTTTCTTTATTTGCAAGAAATATATCTAATTATCCAGTTAGACTTAATAACAGTCTGCAAAGGCAAAGCAAATTTAAATACCTTGCAATTAAACAAAATACAATATTTGAGTTTTGGTACCAATAAAATGGATAAACCATGTCATCAAAAGTGTAGTCTATTTACAGCTGAATTTACTTGATTTCTGGATAGATTTTTGAAGCTTTTTGTAACTAGTGAAACACATCATTGGAATTGCATTGCTTAACTTAAGTATCTAGCAACATAATAAAATCTGTAGAGGGGAAAGAACCATACCTACCTCATAGGAAGTAGTTGAGGTACTTACCTGGTATGCAGGAGACCTGTGCTCTGTGGCTTTTGTCGTTCCCCTGAATCCTCGATGAGCACCCGGCCCACCAGCCACTGATCTCCTTGGAGCTATTCTACTTCCCGGGTTAACCCTAGTCTTTCAGCTGTCATACAGCTGTCTCCACCACTGTTGCATCTTATTTTGTTCTAAGGAGAGAAAATAAAAATCTTCATTCTCTGCACAAGTGGGGAAGATACTGCAAATCCTTACAAAAAATTTGTCCTAAAGCTCCGATTCCTTGAATAGGATTAGAGCTGACTCCTTTTTTTCATGACTGATGCTTGTGATCTGGGAACAAAAGCTCTTTTGTACTTAATCTGTTAGATGTTTCTTGGGCCACAGTTGCAAATGTGTAGGTCAGGGAATAAAGTTAACCATGCAGGATCTGCGCACCCATCAGAAGTGCCTATTAACACCACCTGGAACAATAATGAAGTGTAAAATTGAGGATGTGAATGTTTGTAAATTGAGAGGTTGTTGAAGTTTTTATAGTGACAGCTTTTATTCTTCCGTATTTTTCTTTTATGTAACAAGGGAGCCGAAAAATATATTTAAGCAATAAGAATGAAGATGAATAAACAGTAAAAATGAAGTGGTAATAATTTTACAAAAAATAATGAGCTAGAAATGCAATTAAAAGTTGGGACACGTCGACCTTAGATCACTTATAAATGGTGATCTAGAAGAAGCAAAGTTTTTGAATCCTAAAGCATTATATATGCTTACATTTCTACTTTTTAATTTCTTTAAAATCTTATGGGGAGATCTAAACTTTCATCTCAGTTAATCTGAAGACCTTAACTTTATGCTTTAATGTTACATCAAAGATTTAACTACTACAACTTTTCAAACAGGAGTTGCATTTTGTCATATGATGTTCTCTGTCAGGAAGTAGTAGATTTCAACTGATGAATGAAATGTTTTAAAATGTTTGCTCAAAAAAAAAATCCCAACAGAGGTAAAAAATATATATGTAAGGAGCCCATTTGTAGTTATTGAAACGCAGACAATGTTGGGGGGAGGGGGAAACGATGGGAAATCTACTTTTCAAGTATTTGTGAATAGTAGCTCAGCTTCTTAAATGGTTTGTACATTGTCTTCCCATAGCAAAAATGTGAATTACAGTCCTGTTTCCATTGACAAGTGGAAATTATATGCTGATGATATCAGCCTCCTTTTCTTTGCTCATCTATGGAAATCAATTTAGTTATACCTGCTGGTATGGGCAAGTGATTACAACAGAAGTGTGGGATGAAGTGTATTTTCTGAGCTGCTTGGAAGATTGTGCCTTGTGCCTCTGCTTACAGTCTAGTGTTTGCTAACTTTGCTTATCACAAACATTTGTTCATGGGGGGAAAAAAAATGAAAAGCTGGTCTTCTTCAATTGAATTGGTATAGTGAAGCGGGCAGGGTTAGACATTTTCCCTCTCACCAAGGACGATGTTTTAGGCTAAATTGGAAAGAGTGAAGGTTACTGGTTGGGAACTAAAGGAAGTGTAGCAGCAGATCTGGTTTGATCTTCATTTGTGTTACGTGTTTGGTTCTTAGTTGTCTATTCAGATTGAGTGATTTTGTGCTGAAATAGAAAGGTTATTTCATACGTAGGCTTGATGGGTCCAAAGGAAGAAAGGAGTAATGTTTTCTGCGTGTGCGTTTCCCAATGGAAGAGTGCTTCTGATCCTACTTAAATGAATGAGACTTGACATGGTGTGGCAGAAATTGTGTTCTCAAGTTGTACGGTCTGCGCAGTGAAACTAACGTGACTGTCACAAAGCTGGAGAGGAGGAACTTCGTTTATTAATACTTGTAGCAGGCAATGGTATGATTTTAACTGTGATTACTTTGAGCATAAACAGCTAATTCAAAATTAGTAAGAACCTGTGATCATCCTTCCAACCCCTGAAAATCTTTGGACTAGATGAAAGACACCTAGCACACTAACATCTATTTTCTGGAAGCCAGTGTTATCACATTTCAAATTGTTTTGGTCAGGATATTTAATCTCTGTAAATAGACACAAAATGAGGAAAGTAAATATATTCAAAATGGTAATAATCTTAATGTAAATAATTAATGTACCACTTTTGAGTAACTATAGTGGGAAGTGTCAGTGAAACTAAGCATCTATATAGAACCCAGCAGATGTTCATACCAACCACACCAATTTTCCTAGAATTTATCTTTTTATTTCCCTTTTATTTGTTAGACATATTGTTTGATATGTTGCACAATTAAGATAACAAAGAAACCAAATACTCATTATTGAGGCAATACATGAATGTTGCCCTGTATTCTAGTGAATAGAGAATGAATTAGTAATATGCATGTCTCCATTCTCAGGGTCTAGTATGAAGCTTCTCTGAATAGCCTGATCTAAATCAGAAAAAACAAGCCTAGCATAACTTCTGAAGTAATTTCACATTATTCTCAAATTATCCATAACCTTATAATCCCTGTTTATAACTGCTGTGCACAATTACTGTTGTAGCTCTCTATTTTCTTTATTCATTTCAATTTCACAATTAAAAAAATTAAATTATAAGATTAACCAAGACAGATCGGTCAATCTATTTTATTGTTCTGTCTTGTTCTATTGGCAGTTTTAAAAGTTCTTTTAAGCATTTGATTAAGTTATCCAATCAGAGTGTCTCTGCTGTTAGGGTTTCAACATCAATGTTGTGTCAATACCTGGTCAAGCATTTAAGGCTTTGTTGTTTGTACTAACAGCAAAACTGCAGCAGAAACTTATTTTCCTTTAACTGCCAAGTGCAAGGAGAAGGGCTGAAATTATTAACCAAATGGCTTAAGTAGAAGTTAACTCACCTACAAAGTGATTTGGGTTTTTCTCAGATCTTTCAGTTTTGAATCCAAATATGATTTTCTCTTGCACTTGAAGGAAAGGGTGGCTGGTAGATGTGACATGGTCAGATGCCTGAAGGAGCAGTAATTATCCCTCCAGTATTGTATTGCACAGACTATTTACCAACACAATAGCAGAAAAAGAAATCTGCTCTCATTATATTTTCATCACCACAATTTGAAAAGCTCATCTCTCACACTTCTTCACATAAAACCATCAAGCATTTTAAAATGTTAATAAGTCTTAAAGGGGATAATTTGATATACCCTTTTTGTGGTTTCTTTGAAAATTAACTATTGCTGGGTTCTGTAGAACACTTCTATCATTCACTTTGGTAAGTGCCTTATAACGAGCATACTACTACTAATACTATTTTATTTCTTCATGCAGTAACAAGCAGTTTTTCTGATATTGACTTAAATCTGCATCCTTACCAGGTGGTGAAAATTACCTCTGCTCCCTGTTTGTCTCCCTCACTAGAGATCTCAGAATTTGAGTTTGTTAAATTTGCACTTTGCTCTTGTATTCCTTTGATATTTGATGGCTCGATCACCTCTCAGATAGAGGAGGAACATGCAAATGCTATGAATATATTTGCTATTCTACTAGATGGGCCTTTATGAACATCTGATCTTCTATGCTTTCTCCACTTGGACATGATTCTAAGTAAGCATGTAAGATTCCCTGTCTGTGTTTTCTGGTGCTAAAGTAGACTTGTGTTTTCTATCAAGGAAAATACTATACATTGATACTGTTATGTATATAAATATCAAACTCTCATCAGCTGTCTCTTCTGTTGCAAAACATTTTTCAAGGAAAATAGAAAAGTCACTGCAAATCATGAAGAAAAGTCTTTTCTTTTTTTTTCTGCTATTATGTCTCTGTCAGTGTTTTTGCTGTCTACTGTGGATGCATTCTTTTGGGCATACACTATCACATGAAGTGTTAACATTTGGTAGAGTCTTGTAAATTTAATCTGGTTTTCATGTGGGATGTGGAAATCAATAGGAAAATATATCTGTGTTTACCTAAAATGTTTTAATATCAAATAACAAAGGTCTACTGATATGGCAAATGCAGGACAAATTCAATAAGAAATGCAAAAGGGTAGCATAAGGATTTGAAAACATTCTCATGTTGCAAAATGTTGTGTTAAATCATATTTTGTAATGAGAGAATAATGCAATAATAACTGCAGATGATATCCCACAGGGTAGGTGATTTGGGAACAAGTATTGCAAGATGTCTTGTCAATACTGTTGTGTCCTACTTCCAGTTCTGAGGAGAAAATACAAGCCAGGTTAAGATGTATGCGTGATTGTTTTTTGGTAAAAGAATCTTTTTTTCTGGAAATCAGATATGTTCTTTTACATGTTACCAAACTTATAGTTGTTTCATTTCTGGATTTGATAGAAATTGCTGTAAAAAATTACAGATTGGCCATGTTGTTATATTACACCATCATGCTTCATTTTCTCTGTCCATTGGAATGACTGAAGTTGTTTATATGCATCCTAAGGATGTATAGGTATGAAAGATAAGCAGTACAACAGGGGCAAATGAGAACTTAACTCCATCACATGTTATTTTTCTGATTTAAATGTTAGAAAATGGTAATCAAAAAAAGAAATGCAAGCAATACCTTTTAAACTACTTTAATTGTTCTTCCTCTGTAAAACTTCTTTAAACTTTTTCTTCTCCCAGACAGTTCCATTAATTTACTGAGTATCAGATTTGAATTTTGCTAATGCCTAAATCTTCCTTCTTCAGTCTTCAAATGTTTTCTTGTAGCTACATGTGTCTGTTCAGATATACACTTAGGCAGAGAGGGTTATGAAATTGAAACTCTGTCATAAAGTGAAATTAAATGGTTTTGTGAAAATGCTTGAAATCATCGTGGTCCACTTGGATTCAAGCTGGGAACAAAAGTATACATTATTGGCAGTGCTCTTTTGTTCTTTTTGCTTTGTTTGATTTAGTCTTTTGTTCCATTTATTTGTGTTTGGTTATACTGAACTGTGCCACTAAAAGAGAAAATTAGTTTCAATATTGAACAGCTATGTTTCCAACAGTCAGTACTACAGCAACAATAATGAGAATCTCATATATTATGTAATACCTTTGAATTCACATGTTCCCAAACTGCTTTAGAAACTTAAACTTTAGACTGGGTTTAGCTCGGCTCTTCCTGGATAAAGCTTCCACTAGGATAAAATAATGACATCCTTACATGTTTAAGACAAAAAAAGAAAACATCTCTTATTCACATGGGAACTTACAGGGAAATTTAGGGAAGAAGGGGAATTTATTTCCTCATTTAAAATTCAAGTATGTGATTGCTCTTATTGCACATACTCAGAAAATGCCACAGACAATTTTTAATGATCATGGAAGGGCACACTTTCATGTGATGTCTCTTCCAACAACAGAGCCTTTCTACTGCACAGAACACCTGTCCCAGCCATAGGGCACCCAGCTGCTTGGCTGCTGGGAGCAGAGAGGACTGCAGTCCTCCTGGTTGAGAAGCAATATCTTGTGCTTCTGTTCGGTCTTTTAAATGAGCAGTATAAAAATCTAGATAGAGGTTGAGCATCAGCTTTAAAATATGGATGTGTAAGCAGATGTGGATTGGGCTGAGAAGCGTGATAGTAGCAAAAAGGCAATGTATTACACAAAGCGCTATAACTTAAGTATATAGAGGAGATGCCAATTTAAAATTAGGCTGAATTATAAAAGAATTTCAAGCCTTTCTAAAGCTTTAAATAGATTATTTTTCAATTTCTGACTCTTTCAGAAGTGGAGACTGTACAACAGCCAGATCCTCAGCTTGACCTGCTATTATTTCCTTGGGAGCCTTTTGTTTGAACACAGCATCCTTCAACCATTCAACAGAAGACCTTGAACTCTGCTTCTACTCATAGCAGAGGTTATGCTGAGAATACTTTTAATAACAATTCTTTTCTTCTAGGGATGCTTCTAGAATATATATGCCACTGGTTTCCTTGGAGACTGACATGCAGTCAGCACAATGGTTCTATAGCACCTGTAAATCAAACTTCAAAAGAAGGCACCGCCCTTGTTAGTGGAAATGGTATGCATGATGGTGAAAGAAAAGTGTTTTGCTTTTTACTTGTCTTCCAGAGAAGAAGATGGCAGTAGCCTCATATAGAGACTGGAGGTCTAGGGACTGTAAGATTATGTCAGATGTTGAAGGCTGGGCAGAATCTCTGTGTAGCAGCGTTCAGACTGCCTGGAGATTTTGGCAAAATATAGCACAGGGCTGCATTTGATTTGTAGACGATAAGGCCTTGTTTTGCAAATGTTTTTTTGGATGCAGTAGTTATGGAGATAATTGTATAAGTATCATTAACTGTTTGGATATGAAAAGATATTTTAGTAATTCTGATCAGCTTGAGCATCCCTTTAGCAATCTCTTCCATGCTATCACAGGCCTTGTAATCTTCAGTTACCCCTTTTATTTACCCTTCCTGCTTGAAGAGATAGAGTCCATATATTGGGACGAGATGTGTTTGGATCTGTTTTCTGCAACTCAAACACTTTATTTTTCTCCTCTGTACTTTTTAGTGTGGTTAAGGGTTATGTCCTGGTGGTTTCCTATTCCTTTGCCTTATGTCGATGTTTTAAAATGTTATTGGTTTTGGCAGTTAGAAATTTGGTCAACATTTAGCCTCCCAGGTTTGTTCTCACACAGAAACAAAATTAAAGGATATATTTGCTTTTAGATTAGCTACAGATTCAAAAAGGCCAGAGAATAAATAATTAGAGCCTCAACTTGTGAACAAGTAATGTACTACAAGGGAGGTGAAAAAGGCTTCCCATTGGAACAGACGCATAGGAATTCAGTCTAACAACACTTGGTCAAATAGCAATAATATATGTAATCCTTATTACTTCCGGTTTAGAACCAGTGCTGTTCCTGCCAATGTCAACACCCAAATTTCCTGTGACTTCACTTTCAGAGGCAAGTTCTCTAGAGTAAATCCACAGCTAAAAATTGCCAGCTGTAGATACAAACAATTTAACAAACATATCAAATGCCCTTCACAGTCTGCGCAAATTTTAAGATTGTGAAGCTTAAATGTTTGATTAGATAGTACTGTGGGCTGCTCATCAGCTGATTGAGGAGATCCTTTTGATTGCTCTACCCCTTGCCTTGTAAGAGAGGTGGGCAAGGGAACCCCGCTTTGAGAGTAAATGGTTATTCCAGCTTACCATGGCATTTCCGAGTGAAAATAGAGTGATGCAGTCACCTACTGAGTGATTCTGTAATCCGTAGCTTCAGAATCTGGTATATTAACATCTACAACAACGAGCAAAGCTGCCATTGCATGAGATTTGATCAGATCTTATGTGTGGCCGTAAGGCAGTCCTAATTCTTGTATTGTTTCCTGCAGACTTCCATTGTACTTTGATGCTGTTAGGACATGGCCATCTTTTCTTCTTTGTTCTCCTACCTCCATCAGCCACTCCTTAAAGGCTTCTACGAGTTGTGCAGAATGAATTAGTTTCAGTCAGTAAGAGGCTTTATCATGTCTGCACGATGAAGTTGCATATCTGCAAAGTGAGTTAATCCTCACTTTGCATTTCCTCCCACACATTGCAGTTTTCCAAATGCCTCACTCTAGTTTATAATATCACTGAGTGGGTGCAGGTATCAGATCTTTTGTTAGCAGGTCAGCTTTGTCTCAATTTCCAGCCTAGCAACTGTCTGGCCAGATTGTTTTGGTCTATAATACTCTCCAAATAGCAGTGCCTCTCATGAATTATGTGAAGTGCATTGTAATTGGTAATGTACTGCTAAAGACCATCCAGGTCTCCCTCCTACATAGAGGACTACACAACCAGTGTACCAAAACATACGCTACAACATCTCTTCTAACAAGGTTTGGTGACACCTGAACATAATCATGTGGCAGATATACATCTGAGTAGATGCTTGGGAAGACCCCTTTATGTCCTTCGGATGAAAGTAGCAAGGAGAAGATCACGGGCTCCAGAAAACCTCAAAAATGTTATAAGCCTCTTGCAGCCCAAAAATGAGGCAGTAGAATAAGGTAGGTTGTAAGTCAGATTAATTGTTTCTCAGACTGATTTCAGCATGCTTAGCGGTAACCATCCTAGCTCACAAAGAAAACTCACAAAGCATAGCTCAGCTCCTACTGAATCACCAAGCTGTCCCTTCTCAGTTACCCTCTGGATGTCATTCAGTCCTACATACTTATTTCCACTGTCATTTTATTTTTATCATTGGTTGCTACAACACTCAGAGAGCGTGCACACACCGTTGCTAAGAACTCTGGCATGTGATACTTATCAGGATACAACATTCTACATGAAAAAATTAAAGGTGCCTGTCACAAAACATAATGTTCGTAAGTCATTGACGTAGGTTGAAAATATAGAGACCCAACAACAGCTTGTCTATTAGATGGAAATAAGACTTAACTGATGGTTTGGAGAACCTATAATGAGTGTGGCGCTGATGAAATGTAAAAAAGCTCTCTAGAAATTAATTGTGATTACATTGCCCCCTGTGTCCTGATTTTGCAGCTAGATGAATCCGGGCTATTTGTGAACATACAGGCACATTCTAAGTGTTTTTATTTTCTAGTCAGAATGGCAAATTTTATTAGTCCCCTCCAAGTTTTTAAGTTGTTAGGTATGAAAATAATTAGCACTTTATAATGCACATGAAACTCTTTTAAGAACTTTAATAAAGTGTTCTACATAAAAGTGTTTTGTCTTGCCTTGATGTACCAGCTAAACTCCCATTAGCATTAATAGAACTTACATGTGTTCGATTAAAAGAAAATGGGACCACAGTTTGTAGGGTGAGAACTTGAAAGAAAGTAAGTTCCTTACTTGTAAATAAGATTTACATTAATAGATGTTACAGATATTACATGAAAAAAGAAATCTGAAACTCACAGTTTATACTAAGTAAACAAATTATTTTAAATTAATTAATTAGATAATAGTAGCTTGTTTCTAATTTTCTAGTTTTCATGTATTCATATATTTTGTAGTACCCAAAGATTTTATCTAGATGGAGTCTTTGTTATATTTGGTGCTCTATAAATATGTAATGCAGTTACTGCCCCAAAGATTTTGCAGTCTTAATTGTATTTATAGCCAAAGCAATCCCTAAAGATGTCTAGAACATTGAGTTCCCACATAAGTAAAGTATTTGTTATCAATTCCTTATAAGACTCAGTGAAACATTAAACAAACTGCTTTTCCTTCCTGGGGTTGGTTATATGAGTTAGCCCCTAACATTTGTTCCTGTTTATTAATTACTATTCCTAATGTGTCCTTGGATGATCACGTATAGAGGGAATAGCATCTATCACTTAGCTCAAAGATGCATATTACATATTAAAAGTTAAAGGTGACAGAACAAATCTAGTTATTCTAATTGTTAGTTAAATAAGCATTTTGATTCTTGCATTTTTTCAATTCTATCTTGACAGAGAAAGGCATTTCTTTCTCATCTAACTAATAACTAGCTGAGCAGGACTAATTCACAACTGATTCCAAGAGTAAAGAGAATCTGTAGTATATTTTCCAGGATGTAACAAACTAAAATTCTGGCCTTGAGCAATTCTAAATCAGGAATTTCTATAATTTGAAAACATTTTTTCCATGATTGGAATCCAAATCTTGTAAAGATGGAATATTTCTGAACATTAAAAAGTAATTTTCAATTGGTGATGACTGAAATGACACTTTACTACTATATCAAGGAATACTTTCACTTTTAAATATCTATGGAACAGCTAGGTATTCTTTAATTTTTCGAAGGAAAATGTTTTAATCCTGCTATGGCTAATGGTGCTGTTTGTGTGTGCTGTTTGCTTGTGTATATGCTAATTTACATAATCCATGGAAGGACATGAAAACTGGACCCATAATCTAGATGAAATAATGTATCAGTTAACAACATAATTTACCACAATGGGAAACAAATATATGATTCCACTTTGATTTTTGTAACAAAGGATTACACTGTGAGTTGATCTCTTTGGCGTGGCTTATTAATTAATATCAAGTGTGTGAGATGCAAATAATTGTGATTTCTAGCTAGGAAACATTAAGTCTATGGACACACTGAGAAGACACCAGAGTTCGTGAAGTGTACCGGCAGGGACAGGACAGGGACAGCCTGCACTCCTGAGCTAGGTCACGTGTCACAGATAGAAGGGCTATGTAGTTGTGAAAGACTGGCAGTAGCAGCAACAAAGAGGCAGTTTTAGCAGTTTCTCTCTAGCAGGTATGCTCTATTGCAAGGTTGTGACTCATCTGCCTAACTACTGAACAAGACGCAAATAAAGAGGAAGCCTTCAGATGTTGTATCTTCCATTTTTAAAAAATAACAGGTCAACAATTGCTAAGTTCTTCCTGTTTATATCTCAGCATCTTCTAGAGAGCTTGACATCTCCGGGTGATTCATGCATGGATAAAGATACCACATTTAATATCTAACAGAATTGTCGTAGTTAAATTCCTCTTTCTGCACTGCAGCCACTTTGTTCTTTTTGCAGGAATCTGCTGGGCAGCACTGGCCATGGGCTGCTTTGTACCTCTTGTATTTTGCTGGCAAAATGGTTGTACTAGGGCCATGCTGGTGGCACACACCAGCTACGGGATGGCTCCAGTTACCCTCTACACCCTTCCCTATTTCCACTTGCTCCTTATAGCAAGAGGTTGTAAAAGTAACAACAGAGAGTCATTTGAGCAATTTTTCTCTATACTGTGCAAATCCTATTAAACCAGTAATATAATACACCTTAAAATCTCTGTTTCTTTATGGATTATAAAGCTGGAACAGAAAAAAAAAAAAATCCCAGCAACAACAAAAAAGATTTCTTTAAAGCCAGCCACCAGATCAGTCAGTAACAAGAGTGTGTTTCACTGGATCACTGAAGCCATCAATGACTGGGGTCCATTTCTGAGCAACTCTGTCCTGTATAAAACCCATTCCTGTTTTTCAAAAGCTTTCATTATTAGACATGAAAAAACCTGGTTGGTTAAGGTATTTGAAAAAGAGTTCTCTTTAAAAGTGTTCATAGAACTGAGCTTCTAAAATATTTGTATTCATGCCCCAACTGCCACTGGTGGTTCACCAGAGAAGCTAATTTGCCCAGTATTTGCTTGAGACAGAAAGCAGTATACATAAAGTAAGAATTTCCACAAAACGTTGCTGATTCATGAGATTAGATATTTTTTCATGTTGTTTATGCCATTAATCCCGATGCCAATTAATTGAACTGCAAAATTCATATTGATGCTGTTGTAACTAATGTTTTCCCCTCCAGGTATGTGTATCTGAGTGTGGTGAGCCTTGGCCATTGCTTTTTTAGGTCTTATTTCATTGGATGACTCGTCTATTTATTTAACACCTTTTTGTAACTTTTTCTCACACTGTGAACATGTTTGTGTTTCAGTAGATATATAGACGGTGAAGTGCAAGTTACTGAGCTTTTTTAATAAACTGGGCCTAAATAATTGGGATTTAAGGATTTCCTTTCAGTACCATATGGTTAATGAATCTACATAGCTGTCAGTTTTTTACATTTTTTCCTCTTGATTTTCTAGGATAGCTGCTGGAACAGGCAGTGTGATTTTTTTACCCCCTTCACTAAGCAGCAATTGCAGAGTTAATTAGTCTCCAATGTTAGCAAGTGGGTGGCATTTACTTTTATAATAATAGGGCTGTCTCTAAAATGGAGGCAGCACAGATCATGATTGTGTGTGCCTTACCTTCGGAGGCAGGAACAGTAAAGACTCAGTAAATGGGTTTAAGCAGAAAGTTAACTAAAAACATTTTGCTGTGTCCCAAGTATGTCGTTTGTTCTAATTATGGAATGGCAAATATCAAGTAGAAATGATGCTGTGCTGGGGTGGTGATGGTGACTCAATGTTCACTAGTCACTGCAGAGCAGGCTGTCAGAAAGCATTTCTTTTTAATCATACTTGGGTGCTACTTTTCTGACTCACTCTGTCTTGTAAATGGAGAAAGAAACACGAGCTATATTCATAAGTGCCGTGTTATTTAATTCTACCAATGTCTGGAGTATTTGCTCAGTTAACTGAGCCCTTTGAAGTGTTAGGCCCTTGCTTAGTAGTAATAGTAGTAATACATAACAAAGTTACTGGTATTTTAGGTATAACACTGGGAGAAAGCGCCACGCTTGAGCAATAATAATAATAGCAAAGGCAGTTTATTATAATAGAAACGAAATCTCTTCTATGGCTCCTTTACATGGGTTTCAAACAAATAGAGAAACAGATACACAACACTAAAAAGAGTTTTAGTAGGAGTCTTACCATAAAAATAATTTTAATCTGTTTTCATTGTGAATGTTTGGCTAATTGAACAGGGAAACGCATAACTAGTCACCCAGTGAATGAACATTAAATGTTATTAGTTTTGAGGAATGACATTTGTTTCAATAGCAATGTTAACTTTTTTCTAAAGAAACTTGATTGTTATCTCTTTTTCTTTTTACATCAGAAAAAGAGAGTTGCAATTCTGTGATAGTCATTTGTTATGCCATAAAGCCAATTATTCACATATAATTTAGGACTTATATATGAAAAGTTCTATTTGTGCCTATCATTTCAATGTTTGCTCACACCTGGGGGATGTTGAGCAAGACTCATCACCCACATGGAGCAGAGAGAGAATTCTGACCTTCTTCAAAGGGGAATCTGGGCCTCTCAAAATTGACTTCCCAACTGCTTTGCAGTGTCCTACCTAGACAGGTAGTAACAGGGAACTTTTTTGCTCTAACTTCAGAAAGTACTGATCATTTCACCACAGAATTGTCAGAGATAATGTGTGGAATTCCACTTAACTCTGCTTTTGAAAATTGTCCATTTTTTTACATTGATATTTTAAACCAAACAGCTTTGTTAATGTCCTGGTTTGAGGTAAAACAGGACCAATTTTGTTCAGTAACTCTGCTTTCTAACTAGGCCTCTTCTAACTGCTGAAATTAACAGCATATTGTGCAGAAAACTGCTCTTTCTCAGAGTGATAAGACCCATGTTTATAGCTGATGCCAAGGCATGATATGCAGAGAGGCCCTTGCTTATACTTATTGCGATAACGACCAAGGCCAGACACCTTGTTATTTGCCCTGCTGGAGGGTTGGAAGCAGAGAAGCTTAGAGGGGTCCCATCTGTGGGGAGGAGCAGACAGGACAGGTGACCCAAAACTGACCAAACAGTGTATTCCATCCCATCTGCATCATGCTCTGTATAAAAGCTGAGGGATCAAAGGCTCAGCATCCTTTGTTTCAGTTGTTCCGGTTTTATCCGTTTCCCGTTATACGGCTTCATCTTCTTCTCCGACTTGCTTGGGCTTTTGCTCTTGCTGGGACTCTTGCTTTCCTTCTTCAATGGCCGGCGTCCGAGGAGGACTCCATCGGTTCGTCTGCCTTTGATCCCAACCCGTGTGTTCCTGATCCAGTTCCCTTCCGTCGCTGAGTCCAGTCTGGGACTTCCCAGTGCCTGCTGGTGACGTGATTGTCATCCTGGGAGCTTGATACGGTTTTGTATACATTTCATTATTTTCTTTTGTTATTTTATTCTTTATATTTCATTAAAGTAGTTTAGTTCTTACTAAACTAGTCTCTCTTCTTCTCTCTCTCCTGCTCGGCAGGACATTGTACATTATATTGAAGAGACAGTCAATGGCCAAGTTGTAACTGAGATGCATTTCTTTAAAATTTTCCCTGGAGGATCCTATCTGTTATTCTTAAGAGTCTTCCCCACCCCCACCTCCCAAAAAAAGCTATGCCCTTAACTTTATTATTTTTGTCCAAAAATTTAGAGTATTTTCCATAATAGCCAATATGCTGGAAGACCTCTTTAGAAGAGGTCTTTGGAACAAATTTGTAAGCAATTTATTTAATTTTGTAAATTGAGTGTATAGATGGAAGCTACAGAACGGATGGAAGAAGTCTTATTACAGATTTGTAAACAGTGCAATCAAAGACATAGCTAGTCAGCGCCTGGCAAGATTTTGTCTATTTTTTATGTCATTTGAGAGATCTCCTGCTAAGGATGGGTGAACTGACTTTAAAAGTAAAAGAAGAACTAGCTCATGCAAGATTCTTCATAATTGCTCTTAAATAATTTTCTTGTTTTGTTGCCTATTGTCCATTATGTCCTGTAGAAGTTCAGTGTAGTGTTTTTGTAAGAGATAGCAACCTGCCAAAATACAGAGCAGCTCAGTGAATGGAGTAATTTACCAGCACCTGTTTTCTACAACTGAGGATGCAACTCTGAGGACATTTAGTCTATTTTCTGTTTTCTTTATTATCCCCCTCGTTGTGAACTGGGCTCTGGACTGAATATTTCAGAGGCTGATGGTTTGAGCTTCCCTTTCTGTGCTATGGGTAGTTGGGTTTGTGTTTTTAAAATCTTGGTTTCCAGTAATTTAAGATCAATCAAGTCAAATATCAGTTATGCATATGTGTATATGCATATATCCATAGCTATTTTTTTTAATAATCTGGGAGTTGTATTTTAGCCTAAGACAAGACTAGCATGTTGAGCAGAACCTGAAAACTAATATAAATTAATCTTAAATTTCTTTTAATCTCATTAAGACTGAATGCACATTTTTAAAAGTGTTGTTGAACTTTGGAAACTGACTCTACCCAATTCTCAAACAGTAACTTCCATATACAATGTACTTAGTTTGCAATTAAGGTGTATTTTTAGTTTCTAGCTTCCAGGTTCTTTAGAGTAAGTTTAGGACAAAAAATTCAATCCATAGTATTTTGTTTTTATTAATTATTGTCAATAATCATCTTGTCCCTGTTTAGTTATGGAGCTACATTGTCTTCTGGTCTCAGTCACATCTTATCAATCTATTCTCTTTAATGAAAAAGCACAGATGTAATTAACAGGGATTTAGGAAAAATAATTGTACAGATCGCATATGCAGACACAAAGAAGTAAGCTCCCAGCAGCATTGGTTCTACAGACATAAAGGCAATAATACGTAGCAGCAACCAGCAATTTCTGGCTGAGCAAGCAAATATGACAAACAAGGTGTTTATCCCTATTCCTAACAAACCCAGGGAAAGGTTAACAATGATTTTGATGGTGGCGGATCAAGGCAGAGAGAAAATTCTTTGTATAGGAGCAGGTAACTTGTTTGTATTTTGATATACAAACAGAGACTCAATCATTAAGCATATAATTTAGTGTTTTGAAATAATATATTGTATGCTATCACCTTAAGAAACATAGCACTCCACAGTGCTGTGTAGTATCTTGTCTAAGATAAAGCTATGGTGCGTTTACTGTGTATTTTGATGTTGCAATGAAGTGTGGTTAGCATAAAGTTTTGAGTGTATACTAGCATAAATAGGCTTTATTTGTTCTTTCTAGCAGTATTTTCAGGTCATTCAGTCTACTGTGCTTGTGATTATTCTAATGAAAACAACAACAAACTGGGCCATAAAGGACATTTAATGATGGTACCACACTATAATGATAGATTGAAGGCTATTAAGATAAGATACCTGAAGAACTATGTTGAGCCACAGCTCAACCACAGTACCCAAACAATTTAAGAAACACACTGCTGGCCAAGTACATTTATGAATGTGCAACCTCCCAGTTCTGATCTTTTTCAAAATGAATTGTGACTATAGCATACCCTAAGTGAATATGCACTTGTGGATGAGAACTGTTCTTCCTAGACAACTAGAAAAAAGCCAAAGGACTGTGAAAATATTCCACTGATTGATAAATATACTATAGGTACAGAAAATGCAGAGGGGTGGGGTTTTCTCTGACCTTTGCTTTGGACTCTTAACCATACCCTGGATTTTTACTGCATAACATGAAATATTTTCCCATTTGGAATGGAATTTCTTCATGGAGAAATAAAGAAGGGAAACTGAGAGGAAATTCAGATCAGGAGAAATGGTTGTTCTTTACAGGTTTCTTTATGAATTATTTTTACCGTATGAATAACTGTAAATTGAAAATAGGCTCAAACATTTTTCTAGATCTTACGCTACAGAAAAGTGAAGTTTTTGTTTTGGTTCTGGCACTGTTTGGCTCGAGGTTAAAGTTGCGTTGGTTCATTATTAGGTTTGTTTTCTGAGGAAAGAGTTTTGATTCTCAGTTTGTAACAGAATGTCTGAGGTCAAAACAAATCGTTCTGTATCGAAACATCTCTAGTGCTGCCTTCTCCTTGCACCGCCCCTGTCCTCCACTCAGCCCTTGGCGCCTCTGATTTCCCTTGCCTCTGTTCCAGGACTGATCTTTTCCCTTCCTCTTCCTGATGTGAGAGGCAATTTGGAGAAAGTGGGAAGCTAAGCTGAGCCTCCCTAGCCTATCCAAAACCATGTCGATGCCTCTGCACTTCACAACCCACATCAGGTTCTGGGGATACCATCTAGATAGAGAATGGGCCCCGTATCCAGGGAGATCAGATTCAGAAAATTTTACTGGTTTTTGCTAAATGCCACTGCCAATTATTTGCAATGCTTTTATAAAGGGGCTCTTAAGACAATAGGAGGGATTAGAGAGGAAAACTTGAGTTCAGATTGCTGGAATCAAACGCTTTGCACTATTTTTAAAAAAATGTGGTGCTTTCAAAACAAAAAATATATTGTTATCTTGTCTATTGGATTTTTTCAAAGAGAAAAAATCTCTTCTGCCTAAGTTCAGTTGTAGTGAGGGTTTGATTATAGCTTTTGGAATACAGCCATTATGTTTCAGAAAATACATCACATATTTCAAAGAACAAGTAGAACAATTTACCCCCCTTTTTTTTAAACAGATTTGCCTTTCTTCATTGTTCAGTTCATTCCAGTAACAAAGTGTGCTGCAAATATAGACTGTTAGTGTATGTATTACGTGAAATCTGTTCACTTTTGCTAATTTTGGTACTTGACTTGTCCCCTATGTTATGTAGTAGTTCCCTACCTGGGTAACTGAGACTTCTTATTATGGAAATGAAATATACTTCATCTCTACACTCCTAGACTTTTTAACATCCTAAGTTATACTAACTTTTAGATAACATACAAATGCAAATCAGTAGTCAAATTCAAGTGAAAAATAAATAACAACAATCTGTACTGTTAGTCATTACAAGATTGGTAAATTATCCTTTTATATTCCGTAATCACTAGTGTTAGACGACTAAAGTAACTCACATATATTCTTGAAGTTTTTAATGCTGAAGAAAATTTGTATAGTCTCACAGGGTTAAAATGAGAGTAATATTTCCTAATATTCATTAGTGCCGAACGTCTTGACATTACTCAAGTTAACAGATTATTATTTTTTTCCCTGTTTCTTCCTATTCCTCTCTTCATCCTGCTCTTAAATTTCTCTCTTGGCTTTCAATATCCAGACTTAGTCTGTGGCTATCGCACTGAAAAGACTAGTCAGCAGGCACAGTACTGTTCATAGTGACTCATTAATTATGATTGATGATAGGTCTCCTAAGCAAGCTGCAGCTACAGAGAGGTTCTTCAGTGATTTATATGCTTTTTGAAAGACAACTATACAGGACTAGGAAAAACATCAGGCAATAAAATGCTACTTGTGGCATATTGAAATAGAGGACATAGATACCTAAATGATGCACAGATCTATTTTGATCTCTGCTCCTGTTGTTTGTTTTTGTGAAGACAAAAAAGTTTATTAAAAAGATATTGACTTTCTAAGTATATGTTTCTCCATGAGGTGCTGCAGGGTCATAAACCAGAATTTTTTAATTCAGCCACATTCAGTGGCTTGGAGACAAAATAGGTAAGATGAACTGGCTGAAATTCAAAGTTAGATTAGTGTTGATTCTTCTACATTGAAAAATTCCCAGACTACTCAGTCAAATAACGTTTGCAGTGCTGTGCATTCTCTATGGCTATAAAGAGGGAATATGTGTCCAGAGCATCTGAAATCCCATTATATAATTTAGTCAATCATTTGTCTGTTCAGCTGCACCAACTTCAGCTGCATCTACACTTAAAGTAATCATCATTACAAGAGCAACAATACTAACAAAACCATTTTTTTAAAAAAAGGGAAAGACACTGAAGGAAACAGTTGAAATAGGGGTTCGTTTTCTGCTCTTTAGAAAGTAAAAAACCAATTTAGAAAATACTTTTTTTCTAATTTTGTGTAGCTGCTTGTTCTGTTCGTGACTTGTTATCCACACTGTCAACCACTCAAGTACCTTCAAATGTTCAAATAGAAGTGTTATTGGGGAATGGCAGACCTTACAGTGGTATTTTGGTATACAGTGGTAAGCAGGGGTTTTGTATGATAGCAAGTATACATCATACCACAGCAAGTGGCACAGTGGACTTCAGGGATCCTGCATAATTCACTCTTCTTGGTGTCCAGTATATATTTGACTTAGTTCTTCTCTTGTGTTTAGTTTTTGATAGAGCAGTAAGTTGGTTTGTGTGCTATTCCAAAACATCAAGAAACATCAACCACTTCCCTGGGCAACCTCTTCCAAAGGTTGATGACCCTTTCTGTGAAGAAATTTTTCCTAATATCCAGCCTAAACCTCCCCTGGAACAACTGTTTCCTCTTGTCCTATCACGTGTTACTTGGGAGAAGAGACTGACCCCCACCTTGCTACAACTTCCTTTCAGGTAGTTGTAGAGAGTGAGAAAGTCTCCCCTCAGCCTCCTTTTCTCCAGTTTCCTCATCCATTCCTCATAAGACTTGTGCTCTAGACTCTTCACCAACTTCATTGCCCTTCTCTGGACATGCTCCATGACCTCGATGTCTTTCTTGTAATGAGAGGCCCAAAACTGAACACAGTATTCCAGGTGGGGCCTCACCAGTGCTGAGTACAGGGGCACGATCACTTCTCTAGTCCTGCTGGCCACACTGTTTCTGATAGCAGATGGGATGCTGTTGGCCTTCTTGGCCATCTGGGCACACTGTTGGCTCAAATTCAGCCGACTGTCAATCAACATTACATTACCATGTCCCTTTCTGCTGTGCAGCTTTCCAGCCATTCTTCCCCAGCCTGTAGTGCTACCTGGGGTTGTTGTGACCCAAGTGGAGGACCCAGCACTCGGCCTTGTTGAATCTCATACCATTGGACTCAGCCCATCAATCCAGCCTGCCCAGATCCCTCTGTAGGGCCATCCTATCCTCAACCAGATCAACACCCCACCCAACTTCGTGTCTTCTGCAAACTTACTGAACTTGCACTTGACCCCCTCATCCAGATTGTTGATAAAGATCAACATTGATAAAGAGAACTGGCACTAATACTGAGCCCTAGGGAACACCACTTGTGACTGGCCACCAACTGAATTTAACTCCATTCATCACCAGTCTTTGGGCCCAGCCATCTAGCCATTTTTTTACCCAGTGAAACATATGACTATCCAAGCCATGAGCAGGTAGTTTCTCCAGGAGAAAGCTGTAAGAAAAGGTGTCAAAAGCTTTATTAAAATCTAGGTAGACAACATCCACAGCCTTTCCTTCAACTACTAAGCAGGTCATCTTGTCCTAGAAGGAGATCAAGTTAGTCAAGCAGGACCTGCCTTTCATGAACCCTTGCTGACTGAACCTGATCACCTTGTTGTCCTGCATGTGCCATGTGATGGCACTCAAGATGATCTGCTCCGTAATCTTTCCTGGCATTGAGTCAGACTGACAGGCCTGTGGTTCCCCGTATCCTCCCTCCGGCCCTTCTTGCACATGGGCATCATATTTGCTAGCCTCCTGTCAACTGGGACCTCCCTGGTTAGTCAGAACTTCTGATAAATGATGGAAAGTACCTTGGTAAGCACTTCTGCCAGCTCTCTCAGTACCCTTGGGTGGATCCCATTCAGTTCCATAGATTTGTGTGCATCTAAGTGGTGTAGTAGCTCACTAACCATTTCCTCTTGGATTGTGGGGTGTTCATTGTTGTGGGAATATTCTCTTCTAGTCTCATGTGTATTCTCCTCATACTAAAAACATGCTGTTAAGAGCCTGTTCCCTCAAAGAAGGAGAAAAGGTCATTTGCAGAGGTGGGATTTGGTTTTTTTTGTGAAAGCGTTCAGCCATTGTGATAACAGGATAAACCCCTTAGAGATATTAAAATTATATCAAACTGATGTGAGTATTGTACAACATATAGTTTCCAACTTGTCCTAAAAGAAATTATATATTTTCTTTTTCTTTGTGCATAGCTTCATTATAGAAGAAATATTTTTCCAGTCTAGGCTCTGGTATTGACACATGTTGCTTAGCAAACTGCTGTGGCACTTAAACATGCTTCACTCAGAGGTTGGCAGCACTGAAGGGGAAAGGACAGGACAGAATATGTGACCGTGTTTGTGGGTTCAGCCAAATTACCAAGATTATGAAAAGAGAGATTAAGGGAAAGAAGAAAGGAAAATTGAATGGCAGATCTTTACAAAGAGGTGCGTGTAGAAATCCCAGTGTGTCAACTTGGCCCTACAGCTGACTCAACACAGGGGTAGCAACACACTGCCAGGGAGCGAAGCCTGAAAACCTTGACACTGGATGTACTGCAGCATGTCTGTTGATACCATCCCTGCTACTTAAACTACAGATTTTAATAGGTTTGCTCCTAAGACAGTTGGAACCAGAGCTGTGGCTCATATCATCTCTCTTAACTCTATTGCATGTGATGGCGTTATGCCAATTTGCATCTGTTAAACATCAGGCTCTTTATTTCCTAGGAAAGCATGCACAGATAATTTTCCTAATGTTTTATAAGAATGTTTATGTCACACAGATAGTAAAAGTTTCAGTTTCTTTTTAGTACCCAAACAATGACACAGGCTTTTTTTCATCTCTCTCCTGTTTTTACATGGAAGAAAACCATTTAAGTGTAATTTTTGTAAACATTAGTGGTATAAATTATATGCATATATATTGACTTATTCTGCTGCCTAATTTTCTCTTAAACAGAATCCCAGAGGATTCATTTCTGTTTTAATCTCGCAGCAGTCAAGCAAAAATATGTATTTTGCAGGCTTTCACAGGCGAATGTGTAGATTGAACTATAATTTGCATGTTAGTACCTGAGTGTGTTGCTTTTGACTTTAATGACTTAATAGTTTTGTACTATTATTTTAATTGTGTTTGGAGTCTTTTATTAAGATTATATTGCTATGTAAAGTAATATGTAAAGTAGTAACCTCTTAGGTATCCTTCTTTTTTAAGTTCTCTTCCGTGTTAAACTTGAATGTACATGGACATACATGTGATCTTCCTGACCCAGTGATACCTTAAACACACAGCTTTTGGTTACCCTTGTGGTGATGCCAACAGCCTAGAGGAGGTCTGCTGGGAGAACAGTGGTCTGTTCAGTTAGCAGCAGCAGAATTTTCTTCCACAGCTGTTTGCATCTACTGTGGAGAAATAGATGATTTTAGCGAAAGGTAATGGAAGGAAGAAAGCTAATGACTATCTCTGCTCCTCACCACAAGTACTGATGGTGTGTATTACTGTGCTGACTGCTCAAAAAAGTTCTCTCGCTCAAGTAAAACAATGGGAGTTTGGAATTAACTTCAGCAGAGTTTGGTTTATTGACCCATGACTTTGGAACTTTTTCTGCTTTTTCTGTCTCTTTAGAAATTCTCAAAGGGAAAGTTTATATCTGCAACAGAAATAATATAAATTTTAAATAACTATTACAGCACAGTTCTCTGTAACTGCAGACTAGAATTTCAATGCTAATATCTTTGAATATAATGAACTTCTGTCTGTTATTTTGCTCTCAGATTGATGCTTAGTTCCAGGTATCCAGTAGGGCAGAAAAATAACTTATCAGCATTCATTAGATACATGAAACTCACTGGAATATTTCCTGTTGCCTATGAAAGTTGCTTTCTAAACTAGGAAAGGATGCATGAAAGGAAAGAAGGCAAAACAGAATTGAAATTGGATAAGGAGCCTATCACGTGGTGGTTATTAGTTATCAAAAGCTATTCTTACATGATGGCTCACTGGTATTCTAAATCTAATACCATATGTGGGTGATCTCATCATTGCTTCTTACTTAGAAATTTGACATCAGTCACATCCCTTATTTTTAAAACAGCAACCACTGCTGGGACCTGGGTTTTTTTGTTTTGGATTGTGGTGGGGATTTTCTTGTCAAAATATTTCATCAAACAAAAGAAACATTGTTTTTCAGGACTATATATTCAAATTTAGATCCCTTTTCCTCCTAAAGCTTATGAGAAGGGCTAGACTGCAGGGGACAAACAGGCCCAAGAAAGAGGGTGAACAAAGAGTCTCCTATGTTTTTTGTCTCCTACTACATAGTGACAATGCCAGATGAATTTCTGGTTTGTTTCAGAGATGTTCATAAGTATAGGCAAGATGCCACCCCTCCTCTCATTCTACAGATGTGCTTTGTTATAATTTTCTTTAACCTAGGGTGATGTAGATTTGGTTGATCTGTGACAAAATGGAGGTTTTTTTCATTGTTGTCTCAGTGGCAGGAGCTCTAAATTTTTTTCCTCACTCCTCATAGAAGCACGAAGGCAAAATTAGATTGAACAGTTGCAGCTATCTAAAACTAATAGTTATTTAGAATCAAGAACAACTGAAAAACTGAAAACCAAATGTCAGAACTGGGTCAGACTTTTGATTTCATTTTTGGACCTTGACCCATGACTCACACTTCCTTAAAAGTCAAACCCAAGAATTTTGTGCATTAGGATTACTTCCAAGGGGTAGGGATATGACATGGTTTCAAAGCTGTAATATTTTGCAGGCTTCCAGAGTAACATCTACATTTTCTATAACAAATTTCATGTCTTTTCCTTGACAACTAAACAACTGAAATAACACCCTGACCTCCGACTACCTCCACCCCCATGTCTATTGTTGAAGAGTGGAAGTCTGACAGATTTAAAGAAGAAAGCATGTTATTATTTTGCAGGATCCTACTTCAGTAATTGTTAAATAGGATTCCCTGTTTTGATCTGAACATTAAAAAACCCACCAAGATTGCTTTCTTAACTTAATGTATGAATTTAGTGTATGAATTCAATTAATATTGCCATAAGTAGGCAGGGAAAGTTTAACTCACCCTCATTTCTAGATTAGAGATGTAAAGAGTGAAGAAAAAGGACTTAAAAGGAATCTAATTTTTGCCCTCACCATGCTCAGGTCAGGGCAGAAGACTTCTAAATATGCCATGACCATTAGGCAGTTCACTGTATCTGGACTTTTGAAATACACATTTTTTCAGGGATTTCAGAATTCTGTCTTTTTGAGAGACCTCTGAACCTCAAAAGTAAAAAATGAAAGTCTCCATGTTCCTTCCTATTGCTGAAGTGACTTCCTAAACTGTTTAAATTGAAAATGATTAAACTGAAAAAAAAAATCATAAATCTGATCAATTTGTCATGTTAAATTGGTGTTAATTCCTAAGGTAAATTCTGTAATTTCAACCAATAATCTTTATTAGATTTTGTGTAAATACCAGAAATAAATTAGAAGCTGCTTACTTGTTGGTGCTTTTCATGTGAGAAATACTCTGAAATTACAGCGATGACTTCATGGATATAGTTAAGAGTTGTAGAATCATTTTGATTTCATGGGCTAAAATAAACATCATAGGATGTGATGGGCTGTTTCAAACAATTTTTGGAAAGGACAGGGAGCTCTCTCCTTACGATGTTCCACATATACAAAGGAAAGTGTTGTTGGTACATACTATGTTTAAGGGACAATTTCACCTTAAAGGACCTCAGGTCTAACACTGTCATACAGTCTTTGTTGTGGATTCATTCCTACTTCTTATTCTTGCAAAATATGTATTTGTAAAGATATGTTTGACTTGGACACGTAGCAAATACAATTTTAAATCTATAAAAATTTTCTTTGATGTTTTAAAAATTTATTTATTTTATGTAAATTTTTAAGACAACTGAACAGAATAAAATAGAACATCAGAATACTTTGGCTTTAAGGGTAAATAAATTTGATATTTTCCCATATTAATTTTCTACAAAAATAAGCAAAATGAATGATCATACAATTTTCATGTAAAGAGTCTTCTTTTTTTAGTACATATAGAACTCTGTAGAGCACGTTTTTTATGTTTCCATGGCTCCAGAGCCTTAGATTTAAAGGGATTATTTAAAGGCAAAAATCCTATTTGAAGTGTTTTCTGATGTCAGGGATCATTGTCTAGTTAACTTGTTACTGAAGAAAGCTTGTAGCATACCCAGGAATTCAATTCTAAATAACGTAAGAGAATTAGAATTAGTTTAGTGATCCATGAAAAAACAAATTTTACTTTTGTTATTATTTTGAACCGATACAATTGCAGATGATTTTAGCTGAACAAAATTTGGTCTAATGCAATAAGTCTCAAGAATAAAGATTCAGATAATAACTACAAAGACCTAAGTGAGATATCATTAATACACAGAAAGTGAAAATAATTGTGAATATGAAAGAGAACATGATTGGGTTAGATTCCTTATGATTTTGAAGCACAAATGATGTGGCTGAAGAAACTGTATCAGTAAATCTGGGTCTAACCAGGTATTGAAATATGGGGGAAGAATTCTGGAAAAGGCATGAAGAGCAAGACAAAAGAGCCTGTAGGTAACCAAAAGCAGTGTGATAAAGAATTAAATCCGTTTCAAATTATAGTGTCTCTGTTTAGGAAAATTTAAACCTCCTTTTCAAGGTACATGACTTATATCCATTATCCATTCACGTTAAAGATGTCTTTCCAGTTTACATTAGGAGCAGTAAATGTGCGATGTTTTAGGATGCTGAAATATTTGTTGCCGTGGGAGAGACCAAAATTTACTCAACAGAGAATCAAGTGCTGTACAAGTTCTTTAGGGTTTGGTTTCATTGTCCTTTTTTACCTTTGGAGGTTCATGCTTATGTTTTATTGCTCTTTACAGAGTTGTTTGTACTATAAATTTAGCGTTCTTAAATAATTGTTCAAAGAGCGTCCCTTCTTTGAGATGCATAATCCAAATTATACCATTCATATTACCTACCTGCCTGCCATCTAAATTGCACTAAGGAAAACTCACTGAGGGTGCTTCCTGATGTATCAAAATCATACCTGAGATATTGATGGCTAACCAAAATAAATAAGAGATTAGGCGCAAAGGAAAGTATATATTAGGCATCTGGTCACTTGCCCCTCTAAAAATAACTTGAAGCTATGGATTTGACTGTCATCAGCTAGAAGGATTCCCATGTCTTTGTTCCACTGTTGATATCTTTTTATTTTATTGGCTCTTACTGTTCTTACCTGCGTTCATAATATAGGCACAATCTAGAAAAAGATGTCCATGTTTTGCCTGGCACCCATTATTTTTATTTTTCTTGTATGTTGAATGGAGCTTTTTGACTAAGCTGTCCATAATAACATTCAACTCTCTAGTCTAAGTGGTTACAGTACAGTTAGTATGGGACAAAGCAATGTGTAAAAGTAGATGATGTTATTGCTTTCCAGATGCAGTTATTGCTTACCATATGTATTACCTGTCATCTGCAAACCTCAACCAGCCCAATTCTACTGTTTTCTGACTCTTAGCCACTATTTATTTCATGACAAAATATTAGCTCTCATCTGAAGTTGAGTCGTGAAAGAATAACCTGTTAGTGGTACACTTGCAGCTCTGGAAACTAAATGACAGTGTGGAGTTGAGGGAAGAAGGACAGAACACTTATGCCATTTTCCTTGGACCATATTCTCAGTAATTTCTTTTCTTAATGGCCTCTTGCAAGAAAGAAGAAGAAAAGAAAATAAAACCAACTAGAGCTAGAATTTCAACCAATACTAACTGGTGTTGCTGTTTCTGTTTGAGCGGGCTTACTCTATTTTTGACATCCAGGGTTTGTATATCATATCTTATTTTGCCTCATTTCCTTTTCCTTATATTAGCCAGTTTCTGATTTCTCTGAAACGCTAACTATGTTTTTCACTGTGTTAAGTTTAATAATGTTGTGCTTAAAGAAAGGCTGTAGTCACACCATGTTGTTTATAAAGAGGAGAGGAATCTCATATCACAACACAAAAGAAAGTCAAATTAGTTGTGTCAAGCCATAGTCTGCATTGGTCCACTCTTCTGCATTCAGAATAAGCAGTGCAGCAATAAGAATAGTCAACCATCTCTTCAAAGTAAGTGATGGAGTCTGCAAATGTCTGTTCTAGTCAGTGGATTGAAAACATATCTGAGTAGAGCCTCTGCTCTAATCTTGGCTCTGCAGTTCTTTTCTGCAGGCATGTAATCACTGTTAGCTCAGAGATCCACCTAAATCTAGCTGCCTATTGTACTCCTGTGATTAAAACCCACAATTTTCTATAACAAATGCGCAGAGGTGCAATCAGTAAACACCTTCGCTCCAGTTGACTGAATAGCTATTTGCTGTTAGGTTGACAGTTTTTTTGCCACAAGCCTGAAGTCAGATTGATTTCAGAATCCATAGCAAGATGCTTTCAAGTATCCTTCCCTCCCTTCTTCTCCCTCATTCTCTGATGCTTTCTTGTGCTCTATGTACTTGAAAACATGTGTCTGGGTATTTCATACTGCTTAAGCAGTTATTCTAAAAAACTCCCATTCCAAGCCTAGATACAGTGATTCTTAATTTTCTCTACCTTCAAATGATTTTCATATTGACACTTATTGTCCGAAATGCAAGCACAGCATTGGTGACCATAATCACATTCTAGCAATAACCCTGAGGCCAGACAAGGGGCATTTTCAAGCTGCCTCACCAGCTTTCTCTTCTTTTTGTCTCTACTCCAGTATTTTGAAATTGTTAATGATTTTCATGTGAGCCCATTTTATCTAAGAGATTTCGTTACAGCAAATCTTTAGGATCTGTGATGAAAATCTTAGATTTTCTTCTATTTCAGATCCAATTCCTTTATTAAATGTCCTGATACTTTAAAAGGTTATTTTACGAAGTTGCTCTGTTGCTTATATGTTATCAGTCAAATGATGTAAGGAAACACTGCATATAGAGTCAGACCATTTGTGTCCAGAACTGAAAAAAAAATAATTTCAAAGTGCTGATATCCCACCGTGTAACTTATGATCAGGCAATCTTAATAGTTCATTGTTGAACACGCTTTCATCTCCCTACAATTTGGACATTATTGTATATGAGAATCCCACTTTGCTTCCTGTAGTTGGGAAATGTCAGACCATGACTGTGGGAGAAAGTTGAGGATTCTTTGGTCCTGCTAAGAGATTTCTCAAGTCTTTACTTTCTGAAGATTTGTGGTTAATTGACAGTCTTTGAAACTGACATTCTGCAAATTGCAGACTAGAAGCTTGTCTTTAAAAAGTGTAAAGCTGAACTCAATGAGCCAACCTTGCCTACTTTAGCAGACAAAAAAACCCTAGTGATTTTACCACCAATGTGTCCAGGGATCTGTAAAACTACAATGTGTTGGTAAACAGGAGTCTGACTCAGTCATATATTTAAGATTCTTGAACCGAAATTCATTTAAGAATCACTGAGCTGCAGTGAGCAGACTGTTGCTGTTTCCATATTATTACCTGAAATTTTGTATGACTAATCTGAGAATCTTTGAAAGGTGAGACTTTACAGATGTATCAATTTAAGGTATTGAAGTGATTCTGAAAACCATTGAGTACTTTTTTAAAAGTACATCTGGGTGTTTCGCATTGCTTACACAGTTATTACAATAAACTAAACACCACAAAGAACAGTATATAAACACAAATTGTTGTAGTTCAACCCCAGTCAGCAACTAGGACCGCGTAGCTAGCTGCTCACCTACTGCCTGTCCCCCATCCCCCAAGTAGAGTACGGACAAAAGGAGGGAAAAGGAAAAAAAACTCAGGTGTTGAGATAAAGACAGCTTAATACAGTAGTAACGGAAGAGGAAAATAATAAGAATACAATACGCAAAATAATGTGGTACAACACAAGTTGCTCTCATCACCTGATGACTGGTGGACCAGCCCATCCCCAGCAGTGATCAGGCATTTCTGCCCCTCGGCCAAACCCCATTTATATATTCAGCATGGCGCCTGTGGTATGTAATATTCCTTTGGCCAGTTTTTACTGCCTATGCTCCCTTCTAGCTTCTTTGGAAAGCTAAAAAGGTCCTTGACTAACATAAACATTACTGAACAACAACTAAAATTGTACGTGTTATCAATGTTCTTCTCATACTAAATCCAAAACACAGCAATTACTAAAACGAAAATTAACTCTACCCCAGCTGAAACCAGGACATAAACTGTACATGCATTAGACTTGTTTTTGTTGTAGATAGTCCTACCTATCTGTTAGCACTGTAGCTATTGTCAGCTACAGGCCAGAGAAAGACTTCATCCAAAACCTGCTTATTTAGTGGCATTGGATTTCTCTTCTGACTGTGCAGCTGAAGAGCCCAGTTGTACGGCAAAAATATTATATGTAGTGCCTTTGTCATAACCCATTAGACTGAAGATTTATGCTTAATCCAAACCTGAGATGGTTGAAAGGATTTTAAAAAATATAATGGCTATCTTTGTTCTTTATGTTTTACTTTGTTTTCTGGTAACCATTCTCATTTCTGCACACTGTTTGCACCACTCCCTGGCTGCTGAAGAGTGGGATTCATTCTCCCAGAACCCACAGGACCTGCAGGCACAATGACAGCCTCCCAGGGTACTGACTGTTGCAAAAAATGGAAATGGAAATACTATGCTCATTCTAAACCAAAAACTTTGTACAATTAAAACAAACAAACAAAAAGAGATGAGGAGCTACAGTAGAGAGATTGATGTAAACATAAAGTTTCCAGAAAAGAAGAACTAAAACACATGTTTAAAGCAGGCTTTTTTGATGTATATGGGAATATAGATTTGTGGGGATGGGTGTATCCCTTATCATTTTATGTTATTCACAAAATCTTCCAGATCACAGAACTTTAGACCTGGTCTTTTCTAGCCTGATTTGGTCAAACAAATGGAAGAGTTAACAACACAGACCATTAAGATGATGCTGCTGCCCATTTTGCATCATGTTTGTAATCCAAAAGCTTCACAGTAAATGTGTGAAAGTACCACCTGTTTCCTGGACCTGTTCCACATTGAATGTAGCCCTTATGTTCACGTTCCTAAGATGAATTATTAGTGTGGCTTGTGTCTTCCATAGAATCGTGGGATGGTTTGGGTTGGAAGGGACCTTAAAGATCAGATAGTTCCAACCCCCCTGCCATGGGCAGGGACACATTCTGATAGAACAGGTTACTCAAAGCCCCATCCAACCTGGCCTTGAACACTTCCAGGGATGGGGCATCCACAGCTTCTCTGGGCAACCTGTTCCAGTGTATCACCGCTCTCACAATAAATAATTTCTTCCTAATATTGAATCTAAATCTGCCCTCTTTCAGTTTAAAACCATTACCTGTTGTCCTATCGCTACACTCCCTGACGAAAGAGTCCCTCCCCATCTTTCCTGTAGGCCCTCTTTAAGTGCTGGAAGGCTGCTATAAGGTCTCCCCAGATCCTTCTCTTCTCCAGGCTGAACAACCCCAACTCTGCCAGCCTGTCTTCACAGGAGAGGTACTCCAGCCCTCTGATAATTCTTCGTGGCCCTCCTCTGGACTTGCTCCAACAGGTCCACGTCCCTCTTATGCTGAGGACTTCAAGCTGGATGCAGTACTCCAGGTGGGTTCTCATGAGAGCAGGGTAGGGAGGCAGAATCACTGTTCTTGACCTGCTGGCCACACTTCTTTTCATGCAGCCCAGGATACAGTTGGCCTTCTGGGTTACAAGCGTACACTGCCAGCTCATGTTGAGCTTCTCATCTACCAACACCCCCAAGCCCCTCTCCTCAGGGCTGTTCTCAATCCATTCTCTGCCCAGCCCGCATTTGTGCTTGGGATTGCCCCAGCCGAGGTGCAGGACCTTTCACTTGGCCTTGTTGAACATCACGAGGTTGGTACAAGCCCACTTCTCAAGCCTGCCAGGGTCCCTCTGGATGGCATCTCCTCCCTCTAGTGTGCCAACCACTCCATGCTGTGATATGCATCCACACATCGAGCTGCGATACTCTTTGCACCAATTCAACCTTCACAAAAGCTCCAGTGGCTGCTTAATAATGGGCTAGGAGAGAAAATCTCAAACTAGAAAGTACTAAAAAATTTCATCTTATTTCTTCTATTTTGTGTACCACTAAATGACTCCTTTCTCCAACAAGCCATTTTGTAGGGGTGAAATTTAATATCTGATATGAAATCAAGCATTGGTAGTCTTATGACAACACAGCAGATTAGGAACAATGAAGAGATTAATTTGATGAGATTTGTTTATATTGTCTCTCTAAAACCTTTTCTGGGAAATTCTAAAGTTTTTTTTGTAATCTATGATTAAATTCCATGTACGTCCCACTGGGGTCCTACCTCATATTTTCTGTTTATTTAAATAACATGTGTTTTATGTAATAGCTGTGTTCCCATTTCTTTTTAACCTAAAAAGTTTCTGTTGTGTTATCACTGTAGAGACAAAACTCATTTTGATAACACTAAGGGTACCTTTGCCTGCATAAACTGCTTTATAATTTGACTTTCTGAATTTTTTAAGTTATTATGAAGAAACTGAGAATCCTGTGATGCTGAGTCCTAATGACATTGCTGTATCATCATTGCAAGCTGTAAACAAGAGTTCAGCAGCACTGTGTCTGTCAGTGGTACTGAACTGTAATACCCACAGATGGATGATATGCTGAGACTGTGTATTCACTGCATCCACTTCCCTTAGCGTGTCAAGACCCTAGGTCTTCAAAAGGATAAACCAAGGCATCTCTCGCTCTGTGATGTGTTCCTGTAGCTGTATTTCCACAAGCACTAAGATGAACTGCATCTAATCTTCAGGCATGCAACTGTAGAATTCTTTCCAGATGAGATAACTACTCTGGAATCTCTCTACTTTTGGATCATCTGATAAAATCTTGCTCTTTGCTCAACTGTATGCAAAGGTTTTTAGTTATCCATACCTTCCAGAAAAAAACCAACCACCCCAAACCAAAGAAAGAAACTTAGGATAAAATGAGAAAAAAGAGTAATCAAATAGAAGAGGAGAAAATAAACTGATCTTTCTTCTGATCAGTTATGTCTCAGGAAGACATTTGCATAATCAATGAAAAAAAGAGAATTTTGTAAATTCCATTGCCCCAGTAGTAGGTCTAATTTACCTAGAAAATGCTTAATGGTGACAGCTACAGTATACCTTAAGACTAATGATAATGATACCTAATAAATGATTAGATATCTATTTCTGTAGATCTTGAAAACCATATTCAGTAACAAATAATTCTAAAATATACATCTGGCAGTCTTAAATTTTATTTTTGCACTCATTTCTTTCATGGGAAATAAGAGAAAACAAATTTAAAAAATCCAAAAACCCCCACAGTTTGTTTTTTATTACTATTATCAATGGGAAAAAGCGATGGTCAGTAACACTGAATGAATGTTCTAAGTCCAGTGGAGTGGAGAACAGGATGTGACATTAATTAAATTCATGAATTTTAAAAGAATGAGTTGGTTCATACATCAATTTGCAGAATGGCATAGCAAAAGAGGCGAAAAACACTTCCCTGAACGGGTGCATAAACCTTCAATGGAGACTGCCACTGTGCCTACTAGAGAAAAACCAAGTAAGGGGGAGGGCAGGTGGGGGGAGTAAGAGTGGTGTAATAGATGTTAAATGAAGTGTGACTTTCATGTGGTTGTGGCCTCTGGTCCTTTACTGTTTGAGTGCAATACGTTTTTCTAGATGACAAATGTTAGGAAGTTGTTTATTGCCCAGGGTGTTTTAGGTGCCAGAAGGCTTGCAAATGAAAGATGGCAAAGAAAACATCAGAGCAAACATGAAACTATTAAAGGAATGTCAGTCCACATGCACAAGTACAGAAATAAAAACAAAATTATGTTAATATCTCCCTCATTATTTTCCCTGGAAATAGACCTTTACTCATCTGTTCCTTCTTATATATGCTTTAATTAAAAGCGTTTAAATAAATAAAAAAGCCCTAAGCATATGGTGTGACTAATGATATTACTCCAATGCCATTTCTTCAATAGCAATCATAATGGAATTGTTAGTACATTTTCAATGGGGCCATAGTTCTCATTCACCGGCTCTTGTGAAAAAGGGCTGCACTGATTCACCATATTGATCAAACAATTACTACAGCATTTTTTAGGTAATAACAGTGTGTGTGTGTGTGTGGAGGGGGTTAATTAAAAAAAAAAGGAAGGATACAAGTGTTCTGGAAAACAATCCTTGGTGTGACATTTTCTAATATATAAATTATTATAAATAAATATTTTAAATGAAATGGATAAGGACGTTTTCATGTGTATCAACATCAACATTAATATAGATAATTTTAAGTTATCTTCTCTATCTCTGCTAAAATGTGTCTTCCTTGGGTTATGATTCTGTAAAATAAGAATATCTAGTTCTGTGAAAAAAAATTTTGTGGAGTAAAGCAGTATGCCCATTGGGACAAAATGGACCCAATTTTATCTTATTGTACCCAGCCTCCTAATTCTAAAAATAAAAAATAAAATTGTAATATTTAAGATGTTAGAGTTATGACACATGCTAGGTTTTGTAAAATATCCACTTCTTGCACACAGATTCTCCATAATGCTCAAGGATAAAAGCTTTTGTGTAAAAGTATGACAAATGATATCTTATATTTGTATTCTAAAAAAACCCAAACAAACAAACAAACAAAAACAGAAAAAAGAAGGAGCCATTTGAACTACTGGTAAACTACTTATTGTAACTCTAAGAACTTTACCAGGAGCCTATTAGCACTTGAATTGTCCGCAAAAGGGTATGTTGCCTGCTGTGTTATAAGTTTATTATAGATTCTCATTTACTTTAATGTAGAGTCAGAATGCAGCTGGTTTATTTCCTTATTTAACAATTTAACTGTTAACTGTCATGGATGTCACTTATCCCATCTGAGTACATAACAGTGAGTGCATTCAATAATACGCTAAGAAATCCTCATTAGCATGCATTAGGATCATTAACATAGCACAAAAAGTTTAACTAATAAAGCTGAAAGCAACTAATAAATCTACATGTTTTTATTGTCAAGTAAAATCTGTGTACATACTATAGCATTCATTAAATATTAAGCAGATAGATAAAATCAGAGATAATCATGNTACTCCAATGCCATTTCTTCAATAGCAATCATAATGGAATTGTTAGTACATTTTCAATGGGGCCATAGTTCTCATTCACCGGCTCTTGTGAAAAAGGGCTGCACTGATTCACCATATTGATCAAACAATTACTACAGCATTTTTTAGGTAATAACAGTGTGTGTGTGTGTGTGGAGGGGGTTAATTAAAAAAAAAAGGAAGGATACAAGTGTTCTGGAAAACAATCCTTGGTGTGACATTTTCTAATATATAAATTATTATAAATAAATATTTTAAATGAAATGGATAAGGAAGTTTTCATGTGTATCAACATCAACATTAATATAGATAATTTTAAGTTATCTTCTCTATCTCTGCTAAAATGTGTCTTCCTTGGGTTATGATTCTGTAAAATAAGAATATCTAGTTCTGTGAAAAAAAATTTTNAATATCTAGGTCTGTGAAAAAAAATTTTGTGGAGTAAAGCAGTATGCCCATTGGGACAAAATGGACCCAATTTTATCTTATTGTACCCAGCCTCCTAATTCTAAAAATAAAAAATAAAATTGTAATATTTAAGATGTTAGAGTTATGACACATGCTAGGTTTTGTAAAATATCCACTTCTTGCACACAGATTCTCCATAATGCTCAAGGATAAAAGCTTTTGTGTAAAAGTATGACAAATGATATCTTATATTTGTATTCTAAAAAAACCCAAACAAACAAACAAACAAAAACAGAAAAAAGAAGGAGCCATTTGAACTACTGGTAAACTACTTATTGTAACTCTAAGAACTTTACCAGGAGCCTATTAGCACTTGAATTGTCCGCAAAAGGGTATGTTGCCTGCTGTGTTATAAGTTTATTATAGATTCTCATTTACTTTAATGTAGAGTCAGAATGCAGCTGGTTTATTTCCTTATTTAACAATTTAACTGTTAACTGTCATGGATGTCACTTATCCCATCTGAGTACATAACAGTGAGTGCATTCAATAATACGCTAAGAAATCCTCATTAGCATGCATTAGGATCATTAACATAGCACAAAAAGTTTAACTAATAAAGCTGAAAGCAACTAATAAATCTACATGTTTTTATTGTCAAGTAAAATCTGTGTACATACTATAGCATTCATTAAATATTAAGCAGATAGATAAAATCAGAGATAATCATGCACGCCACTTATTAGCAAGAACATGATGCATTGTTAATACATAAGAACTGAAAGCCTAATTACTTCTATCACTGTAATTGATGGGCTTTGTATGTACTGTTTCATCATATAAATTAATGTGAAACAAAATTTCCTCTAAATTATTGGCACTGCTGAAATAAAAGAATACTAGTTAAATATGCAGATATCTGCATATGTGTGCTATTGGAAAATTCAGTATTGATTTTAACAGTCTTTTATAAGCTTGTTTTCAGCACAGGTATTTAAGTATATGGTAATTAGTCCATTACCTAATGTGTTATTGTTCATGTAGTAAAATTAATTTTTCATTGGTAAATGTACTCACTGACCATAGGTTCTGTGTTTGAGATATGGAGTAGCTCGTGGTATTAAATCATCCTTCAGTAACCTAAATACTTTATAAAACACACAGCCAAGGATATATTAATATTTAAATATTAATTTCCCTGCATCTATGATGTTATTGAAATCTCTTTCTTTACTACCTGTCAAGTACACTGAAGTTAGGAATATTACCTTCCATGACTATCGTAGTCATTTTCTCAGATTCCTGTAAATTGAAGTGCACTGGCCAAGTTAATGTGGCGGTAGCATGATTGGTAAAACTCTGCTTTCTTGATACTGTGGATGTGGAATACAATTCAGATTAGCTTGCTGGAGTGAGTGGGCTCCAAAATTACATCTTTTTATTTTACTGTCAGATCGCTGCTATGGATTTTTTTAATTTTTTATATACATTGAGCCAAATATTTGCTCTGTTCTTTGAGGTTCTGTTGCTGGAACAAATTAACCACTTACTAGAGACACCACTGTCTTTCCTGGTAATTGCATGGTGCAAAGGGTCTTGGCGCTGTGTTATGTAGTAAGAACTGTGTGGGTATTTAATTTTCTGTTGTACTAAAAGCTTTAAATGGTGTTCTTTAAGCTTTTGGCCAAGACTCTGATTAGGCTTTTCCACTGAATAACTTAGGAAGTCTCTCACTTGTCCTTTCTCCTATTCTCTCTGGCCTCCAAAACGATCATTCAGAAAATTAGTATCTATGTATTTGGGTTTTAGAGTTCTCTTGAGGGTTCCATGATTTACAGATAGCAAAACTGAGGGTTGGAAAAAACCCACCTTGTTGAGGTGCCAAAGGAATCAGGTTAATTTTGTACACGCAGAGTCTGAGGGCAAAATTATTTCCCATATTCAAGCTAGGCCAGATGTCTTTGTTCTAGGACGTGCAGGGTGGAATGAATTAAGGCATGTCATTTAGGATTGGTTTGGTTATTGTAATGCATATTTTTTTGACATATAAAGATGTGCTTTTGATGAGATGGAGCTGCTTCCCTTGACCTTCTAGTTGCACCATCTAATCTGCTTTCCATCTTCACTTATTATTCCTGTAGTGCGGGAAACACATAAATCGCAGTCACTTTTATAGCTATATCCATTCTTCAGAGAGAAAGTATCTAACTACAATGTACTTAATTGCTTAAAAACTGCTAAAGGTGGGTCATCTAGTTTTAAACAAAAAAAGGACTCTGATGATCAAACAGAGGTTTTTCAAAAGCAAGTCCCACACATTTTGTAGCTGGTTGATGAGTCCCAGTAACTTTATATTACAGGACAGTGGTGCAGGATGTTGGATGTTATGGTGCCATTTTCTTGTGTCCTTTTAGAACAATGGAATCAGTTTAGAGTAGTGTTTACAGGAAAATGATTGACTG
This sequence comes from Chionis minor, assembly GCA_013398295.1. Classification (NCBI taxonomy): domain Eukaryota; kingdom Metazoa; phylum Chordata; class Aves; order Charadriiformes; family Chionidae; genus Chionis; species Chionis minor. The sequence goes on from VZSF01002918.1 coordinate 489,564, forward strand.
TTTCTATACATTAAGTCACATTTCTTCTCCCAGAGCTGCAGAAAAGAAAGAGCTGGGGGCAGTAGCTCATTGTCAGATGCTGTGAGAGAAAAACTGAGTATTAAAGATGAGAAAAAAGACGTCCATAGGCTCAGGAAAGCAATAAAAGTCTTCCAGCTACTCTTAAAGTTGCTAACTTCATGGTAGATGCTAAAGCTATTGTTAGATACCAAGACAGTAACAACATTATGTTGATAAATAAGCATTTTAACATAGAAAGTGAAACTCTCTCCTGTAGCCAAAACAAACGCAAAACTTTTATGCTACTATGACTGAAAAATCTGAAAAAAAGCAGTTACTTTGAAGAGAAGGTGTTTGTAGTCACTTCTGTTCTTCACTTCCTTCATTACAACCCTGGAACATTAGTCTTTCTTGCACCACATTCCAGTCTGGCTGGATTCAGAAGTTAAATGGTTATTTTTTAAAAGGGCAATATATTATTACTATATGGCAAATCAGTGGCTCTTCTCTTTTGTTGTCAAAGCCTTTCTGAAGCCCCCTGAGTGCCCCAAATAACTCTGTGATAAGTTATTTAAACTTCATAGCCTGTTATTTAATACAGTAGAGTGCCAAAAGTTTCTTCCTGTTTTCATGGCTCTCTTCTAATAGCTTCTTCTCTCAGAGCTATGCCTGGGATTTAGTTGATGAGATCCATAAATCCGTATGAGTTGTATGACAAAGGTTTTGGTCTCTAGGTCTGTGGGTCTTCAAAGTATTACCTTGAATGAATATGAATAAGAGTAATTTATTTACATTTATTTAAAATGTTCCTCTTTCTTGACAAGAATATTAAGCAGGCTGGATGACTGTGTTTTTATGTACAAAGCCAGTGATTGTACGCCAATTTATTGTCCGTTTATTGAAAATCAGTACCTTTAAAGTGGAGACTGAAGAGAAGATTCTTGAGAGACCTCTACCTCTTCTTGCCGTGCACCTGTTATTCCACATTATATAGTTCTCTTCTTTATTGTAATTCTAGAATATTAATCTACACAGCTGATATTTCTTTCTGAAAATACTTTTTAAAAAATAATAGTAGGCTTCAAACTGTAACTTAGAGGATTTTATTTTTTTTTATCATTGATAATTGCATATGTCTGGACCAGTATCAGGTCTAGTCATGGCTGTAGATGTATGAAAAGGTATAATTTAAAGGGAGTCATATGATTTGGAAACATTTAACTGAGGATATAATCTCAGAAATATTTATAGGGTGAAACTCATTTACATGTTGGCATATTTTCATACACATCGTTCCAACAAATCATTAAATGGTAAATATTTTAACACTGCCACACAGTGATCATGAAAAAGGGCACCACTTGATCAAAATGAGACCTAAAGAGCAATGAAGGAGAAGCAGAATCAAAAATAGATTTTTCACCTTGAAGGAATGATAGAACAAGCTTGAGATTTTATTAAGAAGTAGTACGTGCACTTTGCTGATTACCAGAAATGGCGTGGCTCTATCATATGCAAATGCAGGGGATTTTGCTTGATAAGGGTTTGCCACGTGACTTGATTAGGATGCAGGAAAACCGAGCAACAATGCAGGAGTTATCAGTGTGAATTGCAGCTGGAATGAAAAATCAGACTAGCATTGGAGAAGGGGTACTACAAGGTTGTTCATCTCTACCATGTGGCTTCACATTCTAGGTTGGCCATAGAGCAGTGCAAAATTGTGGCAAATACTATACATAGAACTAGTCATGAGAGAAGTTTTATGCTGATGGCAAATTTTGCAGCTTATTACTGATTCAGTTCTCAGTGGCACTGATATTTGCCATCTCTTAGCTGAGGGCTGATAAAAATAGGGTTCAATATATGGATCAATTACTCATCAGAGCAAGGTAAAGTTGTTCTTTAAGAGTAAGGAGCTTTTAATGTAAAGTATTCTAGAACTGAGATCCTTACTGAGATGAAGGTTGGACTCAATGAACTTAAAGGCCCCTTCCAACCAAGATGATTCTATGATTCTGTGAAGTATTTATATTGATTTTCATATTGGACCCTGTCCTAAATTTCACTTCCATACTTTGTAACACCTAAAACCCAGAAAGTCTACTCTAACCTTAATCCAACTAGGAAAAGCTGTGAGGCTAAAGGAAAACATTTTAAGCACTACCAAGCAATGTTAAAGTTGACCTATTGAAAAAAAAAAAAAAAAGAAAAGAAAAGGATTTACTTAGAAACACAGTATGGGTCTGACCTGAAACACCAATGTTGATGCACTTCAGTTAAAAGAACATAAGGGAAGAATTCAGCAAAGGGATTCCAGAAGAAAGCTGTTGCATGTGGAATAGTGATATGTAATTTGCAATGAAGAACCTCAAAGAGGTTAAAATGTTTTTATGTTCAACAGAAAAGCTGAAATGAGAAAAGAATTTGCCCCATTAGGTAATGAGTTAGAAGTTTATGAAAAAGGTTAGAGCATTAATTCAAATCAGATCTTGGAGACAGAATTTATAATGTTTCATGTCTTAATTCTGTTTTCTTTAAAGTGTTTTTCCTGTATAGTCTGCAATGGCTGATTTAAAATGCAAACAAGGATCAGTTATAAGGGGGCAAATCTCCTGAATGCCTGCCAGTGTGCATACATAGCAGGCATGCCCATTTTCAGGTGATCGTCATTTGGTTTTTGCAAAGAACCTGACAATCAAAAAGCCACCTTGAAAAACCATCCCAGGATTTAATTGTGGCTCCCTTGCCTGGAATGGTCACACGAACATTGAGGGCCATGTACTTTCCTGAGTGCAAATGACTGAATGACTATGACTAGTCCTGTTTTTCAAAATTTCACTCTCACAGTTTTTGCCTTTCAAAGAAAATGCAGTTCACTGAATTTTGGTAACATTTTGTCTTTGTTATCTAATAGCTACCACTTCATTACATTAACTAAAACAAACAAACAAACAAAAATATTGGATTTGTTAGGATAAAAAACAGCATTTCAGGAAATGTTGATCTTGTTTCATATCATTATGAGATTTATCCTTGTTTAAAGTCAGAAGAATCTGTTAATAGCCCCTAATCATCCTGTTATTTTTCATCACAAATTAACATTGAGTTTGAATTTAAAGAAAATGTTTCTGCAACAGCTCAGCAGGAAGCCATAACAACCTACCTTAGAGTTCCAGGCTTACAGAGAGTAAAGCACTGAGTACAGAGTCTGTTCATGCTTAAAATGCATTCTTTGGGAATTAATTGGAAAGTACATTCAGTGTCCAATAATAAAAAAATTGCAACTTACCAGCTTCTTTCATATTTTGAAGCCATTGTAAATGATGGTTTCTTGTTCTCTTTCCAAGGCAATGTACTCTTGTATTTTGCTCCTAAAACCAGTGGAGCAGAGGTTCTTCAGCATTTTTTTGAAATTGTGACCCATATAAACTATTGCTGATATTGTATGACTTCTACTGATGTTAAGCATGATATCGTTTCATCAATGGGCATTACATATTGTTACAACAGTGCAACTGAGATCAGACTATAACCCTGATAGCATATTTGAATATAGCAAAACAAAAACATGAAACAAATCTACATCTAAAGAGCCTCTGAAACATTTCTGGGGTTCCTTTAATAATTGTCAGCTTCTTCAGTATTAATTATGAGTATAGAAAAACAGCAGAGATTATTTTCTTTGTGTTGCATGCTTTTCTCCCTTTAATCTTGCCTTAATCTTAGTGCTTGTAATATTGACCAAATTAGACATAGAGGCAATCTGTATTTTTCTTCAGAAGATTCTGTAATTATGGCATGTTTTTCAGTGTCAATAAATGAAACTGATATATCAAAGTAATATTTTTGCATCTCATAATGGTGCTTACAAGCTGGAAAAAAAAAAGACAACCCCTCTCCAACAATGTTACAAAGGGATAGCAAATTCATTAATTTTTTTATATTTAAGTAATCCAAATAGACTGATAATCAAAAATGTTGCTCCCAAAAATTCTTCTTGAAATCAAGGAGACTTGTTATATCTACACTGAACATGTCTATAACCTTTGCAAACCTGGGGTTAAGGCACAAGGGATCATCTCACTGTTTTGGTCAACTCACATTCTAATATTGTGAAGCTAATGCATAATCTACACCCTCAAAGAACTACAGATAGGCGAGTTTGATAGCAGACTGCATTGGAAATATCTTCGCTGCATATATTAAGTGAGATCTAATTTTTAACATTCCTACAGTATATTGCTGCATGTTACAATGGTAAAACTGGCAGCCTTGCCTTGTTTTGAATAATCAAATCCTTTACAGTGGTACCCATCTGCTAAATAAAATATGCAAAAAAATGAACATTACTTTTCACTTAATTTTAAATTGAACTAGTTTTAGGTTTTGTTCCCCAACACTTGGATGCTTGTAAGTACTTAGCCTGTTGATATTAAAGGAGCAGGAAACACAACATAAAAGGGGTTTTTTTGTTGTGCTGGTTTCTGCTTTACCAAGCAGTCTGCCTTTTGCATGAAAATGGCTACAGTTTCCTTAGCAATATTCTTAGGAAATCTCTTTCCCTCAGGAATAGGAGGACATTTAAGTACCTTTTAAGCCAACTCACATTTTGCTGACTGGAAATTTATCCATGACAAATGAAGGGGAGTGTTTGTCCTACAGGGCAGGAGAGAAAAGGGTCTGTGTAGGCTGAACAACTGTCTTTCATGAGGTTTGTTTCTTTCTAGAAATATTTTGTTTGTATATTACTGTGCTTTCCAAAATATTCCAGTACTGTACAGGGGAAAGACCCATGGCTCCTCTGTCAGGTCTTTCTCAGGGAAGCAGAAGCGGCTCTTTCCACCCTGCCTGGGCATGTGGGGAGAGATGCCCATGGTCAGCTGTTCCCACTCCAAATAGACACAGAGGAGAAATTGTGGCTCATTCCTGTTCTGTTTCTGGCCTGTTCAAAGGGAAGAATACCAGCGCTGCAATTTAAAGCAGATTATAAAGTAACAATCTGCTTCAAAACAAGAGGAAGGCACTAGGCGGCTGATTTCTCACACTTCCTTCCCATGTGGCCTTTAGTGGGCAAAACGTACTTTAATTTTAGGTATGACGTGTAACCTTAATACAGAATCTGAGCTCTGCAAAGCATTTCTGGCAAGTACTGCACCGGATCCTTTTCACAGATGCACATGCTTTGTTGCACTGTTCGCAAAATAGATATGGATCTCACACAGGATGATCTATCTGTTTAACTCTCTGACTTCATTGCTATGGATAATTAAAATATGGATTATTGGTGTGCACATTTTAAATGCATATTGTCTCTTGCTGTTTACAGATTGGACACCAACATGTGTGGTGGATGCTGCACTAATGAGACTATGGAAAAAGCATAGCTTGTACTTCCTTTTTTTCTTAAAATTTGTAACAGTCATTTTGGGCTTTGGACAAGGAATTAATTTCTAAAATCATGCATTAAACATGAATCACAATGCTATTCCCTCTTATAACCCAAACACATGATCTCTTCTTTCCTCAAATCTGCACTATTCGCACGATAACTATACCTAACTATTATTAACAAAGAGTTTGGCATAGAACTAATTTTGTGCAATAAAAAAAAGATAGGTCTACTTTATATTATCTGTCATTGTTGTGAAAGCAAAATCCATCTGGCAGTAGAATGAAACCCCAGAATATAAAAATAAATAAAATATATTTAACTGCACAGTAATTCACCAGTGGATTGCATTGACTTTGGACTGGGCTTGACAAGGAAAAATGTGACATACTGAAACAGTAGAAATTATAATTATTATTAGCATGATAGATAATAATCTATTTCCAGGTCTTGTAGACAGTAGACCATATTTGAATTTTTTTTGAGTGTAGATAATGGTACTATTCATGCCATAATATAATTTTTTCTTATAGTATTTCAATACCAATTTAGTCCGTAACAGTATGTAGGAAATTTTGAATATAAAAACATTGGTTAAGGAAAAAAAATAATTTTTTAGACTCAGGAAAGACAAAATCAAGTGGTTTTTTTAAGACTAGGCCAATTGTTGTTTTGTTGTTTATTAGTTTAGACAGGGGCAATTGTTACTGTTTTGCCTTTGGACAGTTAACTATAGGAGTTCTGTATCTTTTGAATTACAATTACATGGTTATAATAATTGGAAGCATACATTTGGCATGCGGAATAAAAATATTTAGAAGAAGAAGCAAACAAAAAAACTTTACAAAATGCAGATGAGAGGAGTTCTCTAAATTGCTTATGATGGATTTTTTTGCCCTTCTAACAGTATAGGGAAAATAAATAAATAAGATGTATAGCAAACAATTAAAGTGTAATTATGAGTTGGATCATATTTCAGGAAGTGTACAAATGTATTTCCTAACTTTTGGATGGATGTCATTTTCCAACCACTTAAGCCAAAGTGAGTGTTCCCATTTTCTTCAGGGGAAACTAGATCAAGCCAGGAATTTTAGGTTTATTGAACACTTTTAGAAAAAAGCATTGAGGATGAGGCATCAGGTGCCATCTGTGCTATTCAGCACATTTAAGGATTCAGGGACCAGAACCATTTTAATCTACATAGCTAGTATAAACATTATTTGAGCCATGAAACCAAGTACTTCAAAGCTTGGAAATGATGAAACTAAAGCTGCAACCTTAAACTTTCCCCATTTTTCTGCCTGCTTTGTGTGTCTACATAGTGATGGTGTCCTTATTTATACATTTACTTACAATTTCCCCCAACAAGACACCTGATGTGATCAGTATTTTATATGACTAAGATATAACAAAATACATTTTAGAGTTATAACTGAGAAATCCAAGGCTGTACCAGGAACTCGGAACTTGGAGATCTTCATCAGTTTTCTTTTTATATGAAAATATGCATTTCTTTTTCTCTTTTATTTACGTTTTACAATATTTCCATTTAATATTACTATATACATAGTTGCAATATTTAAATATTTATAATATATTTTTGTGATAATATTAATATATTTATTTTGCACAGAGACTGATAGATAGATAGATGGGTGTACCCAAGATAAAAAGCGTACGGGTTGGTGAATGGGAGCCTGACCTCTGTGACTAGAATGTTTTTCACAGTTTTCTTGGGGAACAATTTCTCATATTTTATTGTTAAAAATATTTATAAATGGTTGTCTTGCAAAAATGTGCTTATTTGTTTTGGCGTTATTTGTAACTCACATAATTCAGCTGAGAGCAGAAATGTGTTTTGATCTAAGCCTACTTTGGCAAAGGCCTTCCTTTTGTTTTCAAAATTTTGAAATAAGTAAATTGGTATGTATTTTCATAGCATAACATTAAGAAAAAAAGCACATAGTAAAACTCAAGTTACTGAGTGTGTTAGCTAAAGCAATAGTGTGAAGTTTCTGTACCGGTCATATGATAGAAACACTCATATTGAGATGATTATGTATTGTAGGAGAGGTTCTATTTGTTGGTCAGTGCACGTAGCCAATAACAACAAATGTTTATATTATTTTTATGGACTGTTTTATGATAGTAACATGGAAATATCCAAACGGATTGTGAGTCAATTAAAGACAGGAACAGTTTTGCCATGATATTTTATTGTAGCATAGTTAAGTAGCATAAAGATTTATTCTATTTTGTAACTTGATTTGATAATCCATTTCTGACCTTATTTAAGATCTCTGATTTTTTTTCTTTTTGTAATTCATTTTCCCTAAGCACAGTTCTCAAAGACAGAAAATTGGAGTCTGCCAAACTTCAGATGAAAAGTTCATTGGATTATTCTTATTTGGAACACCGTTTCACGATAAAAAGTAACTCTTAGAAAGTAACAGATCAATTCTTGAACTTTACCAAAGGAACTTAGAGCATTATCTGACTCTATAATAAATTCTTTTCCCTTCTCTCTCTAAGGTTTCCAAATACTTCATAGTTACATTGACCTGCAAGGTCTATTTGAAAAGGCACATCACTGTGAAAACCTGTCATACTGTGTCAGTAGGGAAATATGCACATGTGAAGAGGTTTATAGAGAAATTCATTCTGCAGATTCTTCTTGACTCGTTCAACAAAATACAAGTTCTAGACTGTTACTGTAGCATAGCTATAAGAGGGCTTTTTATAATTAAATTAGTTTGATATAGAACCACAGAATGGCTAGACTTGGAAGGGACATTGAAGATCACCTGGTTCCAACCCTCCTGCCATGGGCAAGGACACCTCCTACTGGACCAGGTTACTCAAAGCCCCATCCAACCTGGCCTTGAACACTTCCAAAGATAAGCCATCCACAACTTCTCCGGACAACCTGTTCCAGTGTATCACCACCCAACACAATAAGGATTTCTTCATAATATCCAATCTAAATCCCTCTTTCAGTTTAAAACCATTACTTGTTGTCCTATTCCTACACTCCCTGATAAAGACTCTCACAATGTTTCCTGTAGGCCGCTTTGGGTACTGGGGGGGCTCCTCTAAGGTTTCTTCTGTTCTCCAGGCTGAACAACCTCAACTTTCTCAGCCTGTCTTCATAGGCGAGTTTCTCCAGCCCTCCCATCATCTTTCTGGCCTTCCTCTGGACTTGCTCTAACAGGTCCATGTCCTTCTTATGTTGGGGGCCCCAGAGGTGGATGCAGTACTCCAGGTGGGGTCTCACCAGGGCAGAATCACCTCTCTTGACCTGCTGGCTGTGCTTCTTTTCATGCAGCCCAGGATGAAAAGAAGCTTTCTGGGCTGCAGGTGCACATTTCCGGCTCATGTTGAGCTTCTCATCCACCAACACTCCCAAGTCCTTCTCCTCATGGCTGTTCTCAATCCATTCCCTACCCAGCCTGTAATTGTGCATGGGATTGCCCCAGCCCACGTGCAGGACTCTGCACGTGGCCTTGTTGAACATCATGAGGTTAGCACAAGTCCACTTCTCAAGCCCTTCAGTGGGTCCCCCTGGATAGGATCCTTTCTCTCCAGCGTCTTGATGGCGCTGCGCAGCTGGGTGTCATCAGCAAACTTACTGTGGGTGCAGTTAATCCCACTGTCCATTTCAGCAACAATGAGTTTAAATAGTGCTGGTCCCAGTACCAAGCCCCCCTGAGGAAAGCCACTCATCACTGGTTTCCACTTGGACATCAAGCTGTTGACCACAACCCTTTAGGTGTGACCATCCAACCAATTTCCTATCGATCAATTGGTTCGTTGGTCAAATCCATGTCTCACCAATTTAGAGACAAGGATGTTGTACTGGACAGTGTCAAATGCTTTGCACAAGTCCAGGTAGACGATGTCAGTTGCTTTTCCCTTAGCCACCAATGCTGTAACCCCGTTGCAAAAGGCCACCAATTTTTCAGTCATGATTTGCCCTTAGTGAAGCCATGTCGGCTCTCACCAATTGCCTCCTTATTTCCCATGTGCCTCAGCATAGTTTCCAGGAGGATCTGCTCCAAGATCTTGCCCAGCACACGGGTGAGACTGACTGACCTGTAGTTCCTCAGGTCTTCTTTTTATCCTCTTTGAAAATGGGTGCTATATTTCTGCTTTTCCAGTCAGCAGGAGCTTCACCGGACTGCCACAACTTCTCAAATATTATGGATAGTGACTTGGCAACTTCATCTGCCAGTTCCCTCAAGACCCATGGATGAAGCTCATCAAGTCCCACGGACTTGTGCACTTTCAAGTTCCTCAGCTGGTCTTCAACCTTCTAGTCTTCTCCTCCAGTGGGCAGTACCTCAGTCTCCCAGTCCCTGCCTTTAACTTCTGCCACTTGAGCAGTGTGGTTAGATCCCTTACTGGTAAAGGCTGATACAAAAAAAGTTGCTGAGTACCTCAGCCTTTGTCGATGCCCCAGGTGACCAGGTTTCCTTTTCCTTCCTGAGTGGGCCCACATTTTCCCTTGTTTTCCTTTTGTCACTGACATACCTATAGAAGCCTTACTATGCATAGTAATATTTAACAGTGTGGAATTTTTGGAACAAAGAGATAAGGAAGGAGTAAAAATAATAAATTGGAGACGGGGATTTCATCAAACAATCACAATTGTGTTATACAAAATAAAACTGTCCCATCTTATTTTGTTTACTCGGAAGATTAAGAAGGGTAAAGTCACTTGGAAAGATATTTTAAAATTGCACTTAGAAATAGCTTACTAATCATAAAATTTAGATTTCAACATTTACTACAGAAATAGAGCCAGTTGTGAACTATGAAGAATGCAGTATTCTTGCAATCCATAGAGCAGGCAGACAGAGCTGGAAGGTCAACTGCAAAAAAATCCATACAAACATTCCAGTGAAGCAAAGGTGGAAAGTCATTGTCCATTGATTGACCTTCAGCTTGTTCCTAAGAATTAGCCAGTGGCATAACTCATTTGATCAACTGCTAGAAAGTGGTAATTAAAATAGCCTCTCTGATCCCTTTCTGAGAAGATACGACATCTGAGAAGATATCCTGACAAAAAGTATTAGAATGTAAAAGATAAGGTATTTTCATTAGTGAGAACTGGTTCTACTGAGAAGCAAGATCTGCCAGGATCCAGGGCAAATGTATTCACAGTTTAGGTCCCAAACAGCATTTGTAATTTGAATAACGTCATTGTGGAACATACCAATTTTTGATGACCCTCCATGACTGCATGACTCCAAATATCCCAAGATCCCTGATATGAAACAAAACTATAAATACGTGGGCTCTTTCTTTCTCACTCTTAATCCCATCAAGATAGATTTTGGTTTTGCCCAGTTTCCTAAGTGAACTACTTCCTTCATAATGTTCTAAGTTATCTGGTTAAAGTTCAAGAACTGACCCAGTCAGCCTCTAAGAATTACCTTTTATTGTGAGAAGGTATTCCAGATAAGAATAATCCAATGAATTTATCATCTGATGTTTGGCAGACTCCAGTTCTTACAGGATATTCTCGAGATTTTGTAATATCCTAATAAGAAGGCAAAGACAATTTTGCTGATGGCTAGGATGGAACAAGCTTCCAACAGTAATATAAACATTTTGGGAGTGGCTGTAAAATTTGAAGCTTTTGAGTAATCTGCACAGAATTGGTAACTACAATCTGGAGAGACCATTCTGTCAATATTGAAAAATATTGCATTTAATATTATATGAGTTAAAATTATTCACATTAAATGTATCTTTAGAGAACTTTTATTAATATTAACATATAGATTCATCCAACGTGCATTTTGGATTAACAAAATGAAAAGTTTTTAAATCACTGAAGAGTTTCTTTTTTATACAAGCTTTTCCTCTTTCCTTCTGTTTGCTCAAGTACAATAATAATAATAATAATTGTGCATTCCTTTTCACAAACTAATAGAAAACAAAGACCCATCATATCCCTGTTCAGAGTAGCACTTTGACTACAGTTTGTAAACTGACTTTAATATTAATATAACATTTTTGTAGCTTGTATATTTAATAGCTAAACCATAATAGTATACAACCATTACTTTTTCTTCCCATCGTAATGCCATTGTGCAAGCAAATGGAAATTTTTTTAAAGTTTTTCTTGCAATGAACTAAGCAGTTTTTATTTTGTTAGCGGGCTTTCCACTACTCATCTCAGACAGAGCATAATGCAGTAATAAATTAAAACTACATTCTACAGCTTATTCACAGTGGGTCGTTTTGATATGTCACATTAGGATTTAATTTATGTGCATGGCATATGGAAGTACATATAGGTATATAGGCTTGCTTTCCTCAGTTCATGGCTGGGAAAAAAGATAACAAAAAGATGGGTGGAAGTGGGGAAAAAAGCAATATCCACGTGTGCTGAATTTTTATTCTTATCTACTTTTGCACCCAAAATTCAGTAATATAGTAATATCGAATTCTTTATACAAGCCTACTAAAACGTCTCCTTCCTCTCTTTATTGTTTATAGGTATGTGCATATGTATACAGGAAAAATAATATAATCGCAGAAAAACATGAATAAATTTCCCAAACTTTCAGCTTTCTTTTAACAACCCAGGGAAGTATTCACTTATTATAGCACTTGCTTTTTCTGCATTTCTTTTGTTTAAGCATCTTTTGCCACACTTTATTTTTCCTTTAGTTGTATACTTCAGCCTTCTAGGTTCTGTTTCCACAGCCTCTTCATCCAATTAGTAAATGTCTTGCCTACTCTGTAAAAGTAGAACGACAAAACGAGAAAGGACAATCTTTCTGTCATAGCTTAGAGGGAATATAACAGTTTCATTCTCGTCTATTTTTTCACAGCTCTGTATGGAGACACTCTGGCTCCGATTTACTACAGTGTGTAGGCTTTTATGCCTGTTCAGCAGAACACTTGGAAATTAGCTACAAGTTAGAGGCCTTTGTGTTTTGTATCTGGCTGAGTGTAGGCAGCAGAAAGGTAAACAGTACCTGTTTGTATAGCACTTCTCATATTTGCATAATAGTAATACAAATAATGACAGTAGCAGCAAAACCTGTTGGTTTATGAAATAAAATTAAGTATTCTAAAAACAGAGTATGACAAGACATAACCTACCATCTGCAGAATTTTTCAGTCTTGCTGCTTATGTCTAAACACTACATAGCTGTGCTGTATTGACATCCAGGGCTTGAAAACAGCTTTATTGTAGATTATGACTTTCAGAGATATGATGACAATCAATTGATTTCATTCTGCTTGATCAATACCGAGTATTGTGCTCTGGAATAAATAATTCATACAAATAGTACCACCGGAAGAAACTAAAACTATCATTTTTTTAACTGCAGGAAAGATTTCTGTTACAAGTTGCCCAAAAGTGTGTATTTGTACACAAACACATCACAGGGCACAGTGAGAAAAATCTTTCTGTATAAGGAGAGCTACTACCAAAATGAATAAACTTCAATCTTGACATTTCTGACAGTCAGTGCAGGATCCAATTCTTTCATGACGTTTTTATCCCATAAAGACCTGCCATCTTTGTTCTCCTAAGACTGACAACAAAAATGATCCCCTTTGAGAAAATGGCTTGAATGTGTGAAGTCCCTGTTTAGAAATCTCATGCATCTCTGAGGCATTTGAAATGCTTGATTTCTTGTCATAGATATTTTAAACGCTTCACTGCAGTATGTTGTCTCTGTCAACCGCACCATGGCGAGGAAATATTAACCTTTTAAAATTATATTGTAAGGTTTAATTATGTAGTTGGCATGTAGAATCTATGGTGATGGATGAAACAGAGAGGGACATAGATTTTCAGTGTAATTTTACTCTTTGTATCCATGCTGTGATATACTACTACCACAGGATTTCAGCAAAATTATTTGACAATAAGCAAGGCTAATGAATGTCCTAAAATCCATGTAACTAAAATAAATATTGGGTCAAGTTCTTCCTAGGGGGTGGATTATTCATAACCTTCTAAGAGACAATAGCTTTCAAAAAAACCTTTTGTTCTCAAGGTCATTCCAAACTTGATTTTAGCATCAGGGTTTTTTTAATATGAGCTAAAATTCAGCTAATGAATTTTAAGGTAAGGGTTAGATTAAGAAATTTCATAATTGCCTGGTTCAAATGACACCTCTTACCAACACAATATGGTACTTGATTTGATTTGACACTTTTCTGGACATCTTTTCTTTTCTCGCTTCACAAAAATTCATCAATGCTTCAATTTGGTAAAACTGGAGAAGGTCAGTCCACTATTTTAGGAAGGAGTAATCACATTCTTTGTTTCTTCTCACTGGTCCTCCCACAATACCTGTGGGAATTTTGAATTTTTAAATTCACCATTTATTTTGACTCATAAATGATAATTTACATTAGATTTTATTTTACATCAAATTTAAATTCTATGTGTGCTTTTCTTACTCCTTTATGAAACTGACGGCCAGCATGCTAACATGATTGTGTTTCTTCTTCAGCTGTTTCTGAGACCATTTTAATCCAATACAGATGTAAATCTCCACGTCCTTCCTCCTAAATATTTTGTATTCTATTTTGTAACAGGACAATTTGAATTGAGTTTATTGTAAGCTGATCATACAAGTCCTGTTAAAGCATCTCTTTTCAAGCTCTTAAGCAAGAAAGTCAAATCTTTGGACTCATTAAGGGATGATTCAGTGATGCTGAAGGCACCAAGAGTTTGTTAAGTTCTTCTTCTACGTATCCTCTCTCGGTCCTGACACACTTCTTCACCTATGTTGAATAGGGTGTAGACCACATTTTTGTTTAGTAAACACGTAATAATAAATTTTAAACTCTCATTTGTTTACTTATGATTCTTTGAGTTTCAAGAATCTCATGCCCGAAGCTGCTTAGAGAAGTTGTGGTTCGTGACAATTGATCTAATAATTATTTGAACTAACCAATCTTCTTTCTGTTCTGAAATATTTGTCTGAAGCCATTGTTTCTGACATGATATTAAAGTAACTGTTCATTGACTTGGTTTGCTGTAAAAATTTCTTTGCACCTGGTTTCATAACTATTCCATGGAAACTAGTAACTTTCATGCCTTTGAGAATCTGATCCCACAAGATGCAGGTATCGGAGTGGTTTGTAAAGTGGACCAGATGAATTAATACTTTTCAATCTTGACAGGTATTGAGTTTGTACAGACATCTTGTTGTCGGCGTATGTCCACACTGACCATTCTACTAATCCATTTCCAGGAATTATTCTTTGATTCAAAACAAAAATCTATTTTCAGCACATTATTATCGTTACTCTAGCTCACTTGTGAGAGAACAAAGATGTCATATTGATGCACTAGCATCTGCATTTCCAAACAGAAAATAAAGGTTGAATAAAATAAAGCAAGCAATATTCCATAGGTCTCATTGAAAGGTAAAGTTATTTGAAAAACAATAGAATTTTCTTCTTGTGTCTTTTACAATTGAGACGGGAAATCTCATTGAGATATCACTGCAAAAAAAGGGACTCTTACATGCAAACTCTGCTAATATATTGTTGCATTAAAAGGAATTTCAATATTTGTCAGAGTCCAAGGACTTTCACTGATTTCTCTATCAGAGTCCCAGCAAAGGACTTTCATTGAGTCAGATTCACAAAAATCAAAATCAGTTATTTTATTGAGAGTGACAGAACAGATTCGAGATTGTCGTTGATAAATCCACTGCCTACAGTAGTGCTACTAATTAAGGATAATATTGCTCTCAAAATTAATATTAATATAACAACCCGGGGATAACATTCACCAGAGGGTGAAAGGCGCAGCGCTTACCCAAGATGATGTTCCTGCCTGGGGAGGAGGAAGAGAACACAGCCGGTTGACTGGTACGTCAGGTATTGAGATTCTTCTCTCACAATTAACAGTCATTTTTTCTGCTTTTTATCCCTGAAATTACAAGGTTTTCCTCCCCTAGGTGACATATAGTATGATTTGGGTGGAGAGACGAATGTTATAGTCATATACGTTTAGCATGATCTCTATAATCTTCATTAGCATATATAGGGGTGTCAACTTTAATATGCATTTCACAGGTAATGAGGCAGAGGTCAGTCATCAGGCACAGTAGCCTTTTGAAGAAGCAAAGAACTACATAAGTTTTTATTATTTTGTCTTCAAAGATGAAAAGCAGGACTGTCCTGCCTACACAGGGCCTTATTTACATTCCGTGCTGGCCAGGTGACTCTCCACCCTCCCGGGCTGTACAAGAGAGAGCAAGGCCAGTCTTAGTTGTTCTTTGAGCACAGAGACTTTACCTCATTATCCAAATTCCACATNGAAGCAAAGAACTACATAAGTTTTCATTATTTTGTCTTCAAAGATGAAAAGCAGGACTGTCCTGCCTACACAGGGCCTTATTTACATTCCGTGCTGGCCAGGTGACTCTCCACCCTCCCGGGCTGTACAAGAGAGAGCAAGGCCAGTCTTAGTTGTTCTTTGAGCACAGAGACTTTACCTCATTATCCAAATTCCACATATATTGGAGGCTTCTTTATGCAATATTCGTTTTACAGGATATATATAATTAGAAAATGTCATGCTATAACTAGAATATAACAAATCATGAGAGGTACTCTAAGAATAAACATTAACCTCAAGCTAGCACATACCAGTTTATGACCTGTGGGTGATTTCTTGGCTAGAAATGGACACCCCGTGAACACTACAAGTACGGAAGGCCTGTATATAGATATGAAAGACCTTTATTATTAGTTATACACACCTTGTGTGTCTTTTCAGAGCCTAGCTAGAGAGTCGTGCTGTCGCACGGAGCTGATTGCTTAACCACAACATTCTCTTGGATTACATTGCAGCTCTTCCTGGCCTTGATGCTCTCACGGCTTTCTGCCGACCAAAACAGTGACGCTTTAATTGACCAAGGTCGTCTCTGGCTGTTTTCTGCAGCTGGGCATGGGGCACCTGCTGGATTGACTCTCCCCCAGCCCAACTCCACTGTTCCCACAGTTAGATAGTAGCAGTATCGTATAATTAGGCAGTAGCTGCTTCTGTTTTTGGAATGTTCAAAAAGATACAAAGAGCATAGTATTTTAGTCAATAATAAACAGGCTTGGGGCAGGTGTGGGGTGTGTGAACATATTGTTTATCCAATGATTTATTGCATGTATAACTCGGAAGACCAATCAGAAATTTGTTGGCGCGTGATACGGAACTATGATGCTTATAAAAGCTGAACTACCCGGACAATAAATTGGCATTAACCTGATCACATTGGTCTGCGTGTTATTGTCCGAGCCTTCCGTGTCAACAATGACCAACCTCCTTAATGACCTGAAAGGGTAGACCATTTCCTGGCTGGGATATTCTCTATATTAAAAACTGCTTTAGTGCAATTTAGCATATATCTGTTTTTCCTATGTATTCACTTATCCCTCCTTATCCTGTATACCTGAAGGACTAAAAAATTGACTTCAGGAGACATTAGCTATAATTCTTCATAATGCACATTTCAGTTAAGTATGCTTTTTGTGATCTTCACTGGGAAAGGGCAAAATGAGTTATTTTACTTTAGATTATTTGATACTTTTTGTCTGATGGTGGTCCCAACTCTAGTTTAAAAGTGAAAAATCATTATTTACTATCTCACTAATGTAATATTTTAGATTGTTTTCAGTCTAGAGATTAGACATCCTTTAGCATTCTAGGGATTTATTTACCCATCTAACGCAGGGAACACAGTATTTTGGTGATCAGTGTATACCTCTGTTGTGTGAGGAACTCAACTCATAACACAAGTAATTTTAGTCATCTGAAAAGCGTAATAACCTCCAAAAATGTGTTGTCAATAATGCCTTATGGCTATTAGCAAACAGAGTTTTTAAATCTATTGATCCATGCAGTACCTATGTATATGGATGGACAGGCTACGTTACCTATGTAAGATGTATCACATCAGTAAGGCCAATAAGAAACCTCTAGTTATATACAGAAGGATAAAGTCATCTTATAACTTAAGGAATTGCACTACTATACGTTTTTTCTAAAATACATGTTTTTTTAAAAAAGACAGCTTGTTATTTCTTCTTCTGTGTGTCTTTTTTGTTCCAAGGATTTTAAAATTCAGTATTTTACACTTAGGTATTTTCCTTGTATACGTTGACACTTTTAATTTCACTTCTTCCTGTTTTTCACATTTTTAACAATTGGTTACTCTTAGTATAGCTAGAAGAGGAATACGTTCTCTCTTTTATCTACCACTCAGTGTATTTGCAATGCATTTTGTTGCTATCTGGGTGGCATAGGTGCAGAAATTTGTAAATAAATGTTTGTCCTTAGTATATTAAACACATAAAGAGCAATGTTTGTGATATTTGAGTGTGATTAGCTCTTGAAAAATTCATCAAATGTCCTGAGATCCACACTGCTTTTTAAAAATTCATAAAAAGTTTTGAAGAGTGAAAATGGCTTGACAAGTAGGCAGGCCACAAAGAAACTGACACATCAAGGGAAGAAGATCAAACAGGAATATAGCAGGCATATTCATACTGTAGGCTGTAGAGCCTGGCTGCACTCCAAGGAGGTTGAAAGAACAAGTAGACATGAAATATAGAGAAAGAATAGAGACAGGAATCTCAAGGTGGGGAAATGAAAGACCATTTGACATTCAAAAATGATTTTTTAAACATCTTTGACATGTAGTCAATAAATTCACCTCTGCTTTGCTTATTTAACTAGATGCAAAAGTTTTCTTACAATGGAAATGTAATACTGCATGAAATTTTCAGGAAAATGTCTCCTATTTAGTAAGGAAATACTCAGGGGATGTGAAAAGGATCTCAAAATAATCACTGTGGCTTTGATGCAGGGTAGCGAGTCAAATAATGCTTCTATGATGAAGCTGAAGCCCTGATACCCAATAGCTGTGATCTGACCTTAGACCTCTAATGATATAGGTCTACTACACTAAATATGAGTAGTATCATTTAAATACCAGTTATTAAAGGATCCTGTTATTTTTACCATAAATATTTTATTAAATGTGCTGTGGTATTTATGCCAAGAAAATGTATTAGTTACACATGTATGAGTATTCCTAAATTAGTAATGAATGGGAAATTAGAAAGAAAATGTTTCATTATTAACATTTAATTTACTTCTTTTGTATTAAGCAAGCATTTTGCAATATGTCATACAAGAGATAGCTATGTAAGTGTAAAATATGTTCCACAACATTTAACAGTGCTCTAATCGATGGCTATACCTGCCAACTTACAGGGATACTCATCTATTTGTAGCATTTACCTACATATGGCATGTGACTAAGACAGAAAATAGTTCTTTTGCCTTCCACTCTTGTCTGCCACATATCTGTTATGCCATTGATGCCATCCACCAAGGAATTTCAAAGGACAATTGGTGAAACAAAACATAAGACATTCATCTCAAGAGGCCTGATTCTGTTTTATTAGATTCTCACTAGGTTTTCCCAAGCCTTGGAGCAGAGGTAGCAGCAAGGGATCAAGCAGTAAAAGCCTTTTAAAAGTCCATCTTCCTCTCCAGCTGGGTCTCAAATCAATTCTTTTTTCACCTGGACCAGCAGTAGTGCTGTATGAGTGCAAGATGCACTGCAGTATTAAAAACGTGTTAAAAATTAGCTGCTCCTTTCTTATTCTAGGGACCTTTTACTGGGGCAGCACAGCAGACAAAGCATCAGTGAGATTACAAATGCCAGAATATCTGTCTTGGTTTGAAGACTTTTATGTGGGGATCTGGAAGAATATTCAAAATCTTTTATTCTTGAAGGTGAATCTCCCTCACTTTCTCAGAGATTCTCATGCTCTAGTGACTAGGTTCCTCTATGCTGGGTAATTCTCAGTGCGTACACTAGGATGCAAATTAATGACTTTGTCCATTTGATAACTCTGAGAATTCTGTTATGAAATGTTTTTGAAGTTCATTTCTACAGAAGATCTAAATAAGTCAGAAAACATATAAGATCCTCACAAATTTGGAATGAGGCATGTTAATTTTGTCTTTTTCCCTTGTAAATCTTAGTGGTTCTGCTGCAGGAAACAAGCCAAACTGCAGTCCTAGAAACTATTTACTGAAGAAATGTGGTTCTGACAATAACAAAACAAAGAAGTGTCATATCTCAAAATATTTTAAGTCATGTGTTTTAGTGCATTACTTCTGAGTAAAAAATTATTAGAAGACAGAATCCTTATATTTTGCTTTTTGTTTGGTTTTGTCTCTTTTCTTTCCAAAATGGCTGATGCTGCTTTTGGATGTGCAGGTGTGAGCATTTTGCCTTTACTTCAGGTTAGGTGGTTCACAGCTTTAGCCGCAAACCAGCTGTTGGCTTTCATTTTGTGCCTCCGGTGTGTTGCGGGTGCACAGACATGCGGTGGATTTGGGTGACCTAATCCCCAGCTGCAGCTGGGAAGGATGTGGGAAGTTCCAACAGCCATGCTCTCCACCTGCCCTGGGGCAGGGACCTGCTCCTGCAGGGGCAGCTGTGCAGCCCTGCCACCTGCACTCAGGTGCAAGTAACCACCTGCTGCTGGGGGTGGGCATTTCCTTGCCCCTCCCTTACAAAGGGAGGGTTGCTGGGGCAGAGGACAAGTGTGGTTAAGGGTGGATGTTGCTCGTTTGTCCATGAGGGTTTTTTTTTTTAATACTTGTGCTCAGGTAATTTTTCTGTTGTCCTTTAGATAGTTGCCTAATTTTAGTCCTAGAGGACAGTTCTCCACAATTGTTGGGTAGCTGGTGTGAGCACAGATCTCTTCACCTGAGTTGTCAGCTTCAACTTTCTGACTTTGGATCTCCTCCTGAGTCTCTCTGTGAGACTGAAGAGCCCTATTAGGTGCACGTGTGCCATGACAAAACTACGCTATGGTAAGCTCACAGATCAAGCTCCTCGGGTCTTGTTTTCTGCAGCAAATGAGCTTCAAGCCTTCTGATAATTCATAGAATAGTTTTGGTCAGAAGGAACCTTAAAAATCATTTAGTTCCAACCCCCTGGCCATGGGGCACCTTCCACTAGGCCACGTTACTCAAACCCCCATCAAACCTGGCCTTGAACATTTCCAGGGATGGGGCATTCCTTGTACTTCTCTGAAATCTCTTGCTTTTCTGGTACTTATTTATAAATAGGGGGGGCAGTTTTCCTGTTATATCTCTGCAGAAGTGTTACTGTCTACCCCTGGTTTTGTACCTGTTACAAGCCCTCTGCAAGAACCTGTGGGGCTCTAGGGTGTGGGGCTGGATGGCAGCAGCAGCCCCACGACCTGGGAGCAACCTGAGCCCCAGCGGGAAAGGGGTGGGTTGAGGCTGGCTTCCTTGTTGTATTGTTAATTGCTTTTTTGTTTCCTTATTCTTAGAGGAGAATGGCTTTTGTGCCTGGTTGTTACCTCTGTGATCGCTACAATTCGCAGCTCCTCTGGGCTTTTATCCTAAACAGGTTTTTCCTGCAAATCACCTCATCTGCTAAGGTGTCACTGGGGGCTACTCCAGAGAGCTGAGTCCCACTAGGTTAGCTGAACCCTTGGGAGCCTTTTCTTTGCAATTAACTTGGCTGTGTGGCAGGTTTTCATTAGAACCCAGTAATTGGTAACCCAAAGTATTGTAGAATGCTGCAATATTTTCATTGCTTGTGGTTTAGTTTCCCCTGAAATGGTGGTCATGTTGTGTCGGTTATTTTTGGCTGGAACGACATAAAAGCCGTGCTACAGTGAAGTGATTTACCGCAGTTACAACCATGTGTGTAATATACTTCTAGCCTCTTTGTCATGTACGCTACATGTCATGAAATATTACTGTCGAGTGTTTAATACACCAGCGCATAGCAGGAGATGATACCAGATTAATTACACTTGTAGAGTATATAAATCACGGCTTTGAAGCCGGAGTTGTTCAAGTGCATGTGCTACTTCATATGCTACTTCTGAGGATGTCGGGTGAGCTGCTGCCTGGGCTGCTCAGGGCTGTTACTTTCCATAGAGATGAAGTACTTACATTTCCCAGCTTTACTGAGGCTTCCCAGCTTTACACTCTTCGGGATAAAACCAGGACAAGCTTGTTCTAGTGAAATACAATGTCAGGCCACTAAAAAGCTGAAAGGAAATGCTGATGTTAAAATGCAGTTACGGGAGCTCATGTGTGGGGTGAGTGTGAAGTGTGTGTGGTGGTCTGTTTGCCCAATGAGTTATAGTTCTCACTGTTACAGCCCTTCACTGCTGCATTTAGGATTTTTCTGTTCTAGGTGCTTTCTCCATTTTCTGCATCTGACCTGCACATTCAAAGTTCTGAGGGCTGCTTTGTCTTCAGCTGTACTTTTCCACCAGAATTTTAGGGTAGTTCGAATCTGTTCCTCCTACCAAGGACCTTGGGCAAGCACCTTCTACTGCAGCTCCTTAGGCTCCTTTTTTCCATTCCTTGAGACACTGAACAAAGCTGTATTCTTGTAAGTTGTGAACTTCAAAACACCTTTATATCCCCCTTTCCCTCCTTGTTTTATCCCTTCAAGGATTATATTAATATTCCGAACCCTCTAGTACTCCTTTGATACTGAATTTAGACTACTCAAAGGGCCAGATAATGGGATTTAGGTCTGAGCAAGTGTCTGCCAAAAATTGGTGAAGAATTTTTCACTGGAGAAGGAGGAAAGTAAGAAAGAAGGCAGGCCATCTCCTTAGTTAAATTTGTTAGCTATCTCGGGGATATGCCAGAAATTGATACACATGTCAGTTTGCGTCTTAACAGCACTTCCGTCTTGTTACCAACTACGTAAAACTGCACCATGTTTAGAAGAATTTGCATGTATAATATGAATTTCACATTTGATGCAGGGAATGCATGCTAATCTACTTACAGCTTCTTCTTGCTAAGAAAAAGGTGTAACATGCTACTACATGAACTGTTGCACTAGCTGCTTTATTACTGAAACAGAAAACTTGAAGTAGACATACATGACCCATGTGCTTAGCTTTGCAAATAGCTAACGCTTGCAACTCAGTGTTTGGTTATCTCTAGTCACAACATGTATTCTATAGTACCTGCGCAGAGACCCTCACGAAGACCTTTGTGTGAAAAGAAGGGTGATATCTTCACACTTGCCAGCAGGCAAGACTTTGCCATTCTGTAATCTGTGTTTTCCTACTGTGCTATGCCTTTACATCTGTTTTCCACTCATTTTCCTCCTTGTATATTTTTTCTTTTTTCTTTCCCAAAAGACATCTATTTATGACCCTTTTTACATTTCTGTAACCAAAACATAATCTAGTGTGTAACTACTAGTGGCTCCTTTAGATGAAGATTTAAAAAAATAATAAAAGCCTGTATGTGGTACAAGAAATTTCTTATATAACTCTCTGTTTAAGTCGCTGTGGCCCAGTCCATTAATACCAGAATTCTTTTTCTTCTCAGTCTAGGTAGCATCACATCTGAATTTTGCCAAATCAAATCTGATTCTTTCAGAAATCTTTGTGTAATACTTCCCTGGAATTCAGCAGGTATGAACCCTCAGACTCAATGCTACTGTTTTCTGTTGAGTTCTGAGAACAAAACCTTCACAACTATGTAAACATTCAGAATGAAGCGAAGACATTTATTCATTCAGTATCAATGGTGCTAGTAGGTTTAGGAGAATCTTGAAAGTCCAAGGGTAGTCACCTATCAAGGAGAAGAGTAGGATGTGAGCTGACTATGCAGTATATAACTGTCACAAAAACTTCTGTAGCTGGAGCTTCTCCTTAAAAGTATTTATTAATAAACACTACCTGCTTCTGTGAACTCAAATTCTTAAAGTAACTGAAATGGAAGCTTCACAAATATCAAAACTGAGCATCTCTGGAGGAGATATTCCTTTGTTCCCGAACAAATAAATGAGTAAAACAAAATCTTATAATAATTGCCCAGTATGATTTGATTCAGACTCAGGCTTGTGGTTTCTTTTGACCAGCATACAGTGATTTTTACAGTGTGTTAAAAGTCATCAGGGTCTTTATTATTTGCTTTTATTCAGAATTATTTGCTTTTAGAAAATATTTGGACTCGTGTAAGGGTGCTATGGGATCCTTCACATATACATTTTGATTTTCCACCCTTATGTGTGGATTTCTTGATGGCACTTGTGAAACTCCTCCCTGAGTGAGATACTGTGTAATGGGTTGATGGCACAACCTGGGTCAAATTGCCCTGTCTAGAGCCTGTGTGAATGTCTATACAAAATACATGTGTGAACAGCCTCTGTATTAAAAGGATAATAATTTTTGCAGATTTTTTGAGGCATCTTATGTACAACTTACATGCTCTTCTTTCAATGAGTAATGAAGTGTTGAATTTTAATGTTGTTTAAAACCAAGTCAGGAACAAAAAATGGCATTAGAGGTTTTGAAAGTTAGGACTGATTATGTGGTGTTTCAGATCAGAGTATGTATAAGACACATTGTAACGTTTATTCCTAGCTGTGGCAAGTTCATTCTGGTTTTCTAGTCTGAGGATGTAGCGCTGTTCTGTGCTTGTGATACCTGATGTACATGCTTGCCTTTGGCCTTAACTGTGTAACTCTGCACGTCAGTGTGGCAGTATGTGAGTCCTTTACAGATTGGCATATGCCTCACTGCTTTTTTTTTTTTTNTAATACCCCCCCACACTTAGGAAAGAAATACCTTGATGAGAGTGCAAAACTATTATTACATGAAAGATGGTGATATCATTCATATAAAACTGAAATGGTTTCTTGCTGGTATAAACTACCTTCTTTTTTGATCTCAAAACTGAACAAGCTGGATGTCTTGTAGCCTCTGAAGTGACCTTATTTATACTGACATCTGTTGGTCTCAAATTAGCTTTTTGACAGGATGGTATCTGGTACTTTTGTGCAAGTTTAACTACCTTGTATTGGATTCTTCTAGATAAAACTCCTTTCTTGTTTGTTGTGACCTTTTCTGTTTCATCCAGTTCGTTTGCTTTCCAATTTCCACTCTTCTCATAGAAGTGTCTGCTCTCCACTGCTATTGTTTCATTCCAGTGTCACTGATTACGAAAGTTCTTTTGTCTGTCAATATATACCCTATCTATTATGCCTTTCTGACTGAGTGCGACTTTCACCTCCTAATTTTTCTTTTTCTATTACTGATGACTTTGTCCTTGTAATGATGTTGCTTGATTTACTGTTGTTAGCTGTTATTCAGGCTTCAAATCCTGTTTCAAATCTGGCTTCTTTCCTTTGAATTCAAGAACTGAATATATTTTTGGAGTAAGTATCTTCTTACAGGATTGGCTATAAAAATTAATATACTTAACCTGCTATCAGTGCGGCAAAGGTTTTTTGGGTTTAAATTTTTTTAGACCCTTCTAAAATGTAATTTTTATTAACTTAAGTGTTGCTATAGTATGCTAACAATTTATACTTGTGTAAAAAGTCAACACAGGATTGTCTTAAGTGTCTAATTATGAATCTTTACACATGGAGCGAAAGGCCAGCTGTTCTTTTCTCATCAAAATATCTGAGTTGATATTACACTGTTACTGAATAGGCACCCTTAAACTGAAGTAGTAAAAAGTAAAAAAATAACCTCTTATGCAGAGGAAGCACAATAATTTGACTGTTGATAGACTCTAGTATATGTGTGTTCTTAGCAAAATGCAAGTGCTTCCTGAGGATAGCTGATGATAACCGCAGATGCGGAGTTGCAGAGGAATGAGCTTTGTACGAGGATATTTCAGAAGAGCAAAAATAAAATTCCTGGAGTTGAAATACTCCTCAGACAATTTGCCTGACATGTTCATAAAACATTGTTTACTCATTAAAGTTCCTTTAGCTTAGTACTGGAGGCTGCTTTATTTCTGTAATGGTACTCTTGATATTAAATGTGCAGAATCAGAAGTTGCTTATACACTTAAGTAACACAAAAGCAAAGTTATGCTTGTGCTTTGCTCTCCCTGAGCCCTTCTCTGTCTATTTCAGTTTCTGTTAAGAATATACGCAAATAGGGCATATCTAGGATGTTTTATGGTGAGAACCTCATAGTGAAAGTCTCTTTCTTCCTAGCACAAAGTATGATTTAGTAATAGTTTATGAAAATAATACTTTAAGGAAAAGCCTTGGTGCTAGTGTTGAATTTAGCAAAAAAATTTGTTCTCTTGGTTTGAGAACTGATGCTTTTCTTCATGAAGACTGTGGTTTACAGTATTCATCTAGTGCTTAAAGAATTTCAGCTTCCTTGGCCTATAAGCTACATGCCATTGCTCTAAATACACCAGTGAATCTTTGGAATGATGGTGAACTTATGTTCCTTATGGATTACAATGAAGTCTCTATGAAAATGAAGTGAAGGTGCTTTGCTTTTTTTTTTTAGTACGGGCAACCATTAAACTTCTAACCAAAGGTTTTACCGTTCTTTTTAGGAAACATAAAAAAATTAATAGAAGCCTATGCACTCGTACAACCAATGTTCATGATGTATTTTCGCTAGTGGTGATTGAATTCTGTGGGAGTTTTTTTGTGTGTGTTGTGGTTGTTTTTGTTTTTTTTGTTTTTTTAACAGTTGATGACAGTTCTTGAGTTTCAGGACCAATTATGCATTACTTCAGTCTAAACCACAGATTCTCATACAAAGTGTGTAGGTGTAACCTGTAACTGAATTCTTTGGGTTTATAGGAAAGCCACATAATGAGGAACTTGCACTTCAATGGTAGCAGACAATTCTAACGGTCTTTCTTCTAATTAACTTCCTATTCTAGGCCTCCAGAGAAGTTCTGCAGTCTTAAAATGGTGCCTCCCCTCCTCCTATATTGGATAAATGGCTTTCCCTGTGAAATCTACCTCATCTTCACCACACTTGTAAACTCTTTTCTTTAAAAAAAAAACAAACAAACCAAAAAAAAAAACCCCAAAAAACCCAAACCCTCCCTGAAAACAAAAAAACCCCAACAACCAAAACCCACAAAAAACCCAAAAAATCCACAACCAACCAACCAAACTGCCAACAAAAAACAACCAAACAAAACCACCCCCTCAACAAAACCCAAACACACACACACACACACACACACACACACACGCACCCAACATCAACTTCTCATTTGGCAAGACAGTCTTGATGGAAGGTTGACGCTTGCTGATAAAAGGCGAGCCGAAGATTCTTGTGATCCATCTCCATTACCTGGGCTTCAGAAGTTGCTCTGGCTCTCAACTTCTTCTTTTGAGCTCTGCAAATAATGTACCAGTTATCAACAGCTGTAGCATAACAACATTTCACAGCGGACACGTGGGAAGGCCATGGATGCATGGCCTTTGCCCAAGGAAGGAAATATATTGGCATTGGTGCTGTTGGTAATCTCTTATGCCAAAATAAATCTTTGGTATTACCACTTTGACACTTGAGCTTTGGATTTCCTGTTTTATCTGACTTTACCATCGACTGATATTTTCTGTGATAAAGGGTGAATTGTGTGTGATCATATTTTGTTTTCTACTGCTGAAAAAGTTCATCTCAAAATGTCAGAGTGGAGCTTTTTACAGAAGGAAGTATTATTCAATGTGATGAAGAATAGAAACACCACTGCTGGGAAGACAATGGCACTGGAAAGGGAGGTCATGTTTAAAATGAAACAAAATCATAATGAATGCAAACAGGCATTTGTTGGAAACGAGGACTCTTAGCTGTTCTGTGTTTGGTAGGCATCTCTAAAAGGTCAGAATTAAATAACTTTGCCACATGGTTATTGTTGGACTTAAGATATGAAGGCTGAAAAGAATTTTGAGACACAAAAATCACATAATACAATAATTTTAGTATTTTCAGCATTTACATTTGGCATAATTAGAAAGAATTAGACTGAGTTAGGAATGAAATGCCATAATTAACAGCCAAGAACACTCAAAAGGCAGGAGCAGGGCTGAGAGATGCAGGAAGCTTGGAGAGAAGCATGTACTTAGGACAGTACAGGTCCTGATGACAGTTCTGTACTCTCTGGGATGGAAATACGGCTAAATATGGTTGCTTAGGGAGAAATTACAGAACTAGTCAAGGCCAGAAAGAAAGGTCAAGCAGAATCATTCAAGAAAGTAAAATTTCTAATAGCCAGGGGAAGCAGCACTGTTTCTCTTGTGTAACTACTCCTTGGTCGCCGAGCAGTATTGCCAGTCGTTCTGCACCAGCGGTATGTAGATCACTTTTTTGTTTGCCTTTGGAATTATATGATGGTATCAACAGCAAAGAAAACCTTTACATGTTGGAAACAGTAACACTCTTTCCTCATGACCTCCCTTTATCAATGCCCCACACATCCTCTATATGACACAGACTATTATTATTTTTAGCTCCACTTCTCACAACTTGTGCTATGGTGGACAATCAACAGCTAAAATTGCCGTCTGTAAGAGAAAGTGAGATTTGCTCATGGTCAGAAGTTGCTTAATACTCAGCATTTCAGCTTGGTGTCATTGCCACCAAGAAAGTGTGAGTTTTCTAAGTATATTCAAACCATTTTATATTATTCAATTCTTATTCTTAAAAGTGTTAGACTTTTCATTTGTCTACTAGCTGAAAATATATGCCCTGCGCTTTAAGCATGGTGTGTAGAAAGATGGTTGGCAAAATACAGGTCTCTGGTTCTTAAGCTGAGGACTAGTTTGGGAATAGAAGAAATGTTTTTCACAGTCAATTTTTATTGTTTTTTAAGTGCACTAGGGGTGGTTATTCTCCTCTTGGTGGATATTGAGTGGGAATTAGTGGCAAGGAACACAAAACAAAATGTTTGTGTGGAACCAAGCCAAAAGTGTGTGTGTATGTATCTCTCTTAAGCCTTCTGCTCTGCAAGGTTAACTGTTCTCATCTTTTCTGCAGAGTAAACCTGTGTCACTCAGGGAGTCTGTCAAATGCTATTGCAGGAAAATTCTAATGCATAGATCTCTTTTTCTTGTCTTCCCAGAGTGAAAACTGTAGCTTTTCAAATCTGCAGCCACAAAAGAAATACCATATTTTATACAGTGAAAACATACTACGTTTATGAAAGTATAATGCTGTAACTTTAAAGTTATCTTTCAATGTCCTTGGAATTTTCTTTTATTATATTTTCTTAATCCTCGTTTTGGAAAATTTTATGGTATATCTTCAAGGACTCTTGTTAAGAGACATGACATTAATATTAGTTATGTTTAGGTGGCAACCAGCAATCAGTCAACACAGTGATGTTACTAACATAATGTTATATATATAATTATATATATAATCTCTATAATTAGAGATAATCCTTGTAGGCTGTGTTATTAGACAAAGTTCTGTCCGTAAAAGTGTTTTTACAAAGAATGCTTTAGTTGTCAGCTGTGAATAAGCAACATAAACACATCACTAAAGTTTGTGGTAACTTAACAGATGAGATGGTAATAAATAATGAGAAAATCACAGTTGCACAATTCTGCATCATCTGGTAATATTTTGTTGCAGTTACATGTGTGATACTGTGTGTTAGTTTTTTACACTATGGCAGTGCATTCATGGGAGTACTTAAAAACCAGTCTTTGTGTCTAGGTTTATGAGTATCTTCATTTTTCTTATTAATTGTGCATTTCTTGTGTATTTCCATCTTAAGATACAGTACAAAACAATTATACTGTGAGATTAAGTGCCCCTGTGCTACGTTATTGGTATTTTTTATTGTTGAGGATTCTTTATTTTAGGTCAAAGATCGTGTTACTCTGTCTCAGTCAATGGTTAGCTAGTCAATTTTTGACAGCAAAAAAACATTTACCCAGACCAGAGGTCAATAGTACAGAAGTATTATAGATCACATTGCCCTGTCCTAATCAACTGGACTATATCAGACAATTCAAAGTTGTAATAATGGTTTACTCAAGCATGTTTAGGACGTAAAGAAAGTGGAATTTGGGAATGAAGCTATGTAACTGTGATGGGATAAATTATTCTGTGTTTTAGTCAGGGGTATCAAGAATGTTTAAGTAGATTGTCACTGCATCCTGTGATTGCACAAAGGTATTGGCCAAAGACTGATGGTCCTGCCGATATGTCTGTGTCACCACTGACAGCAGTGAAATTCCTCCTAATTTGCACTGACATGAATAAAGGGAAATTTGACCCGTGTTTCTTGGTTATTTAACCAGTCTGTTACTTAAATGCGTTTAGCTGCCCTGTTGAATTCATTGCTGTTGCACTGCTGTTGTGTTTTTTTTTCCTGCAAGTCTTTAATGACTAGTTGCCTGTTACTGCTGTTGGGTGTTAGTCTACAGTGGGCCCCATTTAACTTCACAGCTGCCTAGGTGAAAATATTGCTTGCAAAATCAACTCTGTGAAGTTTATGAAGGAGCAAACAGTCATGCTGTTTAAATATATTTAAATCTATTAATTTCAGAGAATTATACCAATTTACTTCAGCTGAGAACTTAGCTCATTGTTTTATTTGTGAAATTGGTACACAATGAGAATTGATGCTGATACCATGACTCATGGATAGAGTAAGCCATCCATTGGAAACTTGCATGTAGTATTCCTTGAAATACTATAACTATATTGGTTGTGTCCTGTTCTTTAAGAAGTGCATGTTTCAAAGAGCTCTCTAAACTTTCTTATCTCCTTACATGGACAAATTTCATAGTGCTTTACATTACTTGACTTCTCTGTATAAAAATCATTTAAAGCATAGAAAAATAGAGAGGTTTTTGTTTGTTTTTAAGAACAATGACTTTTTTCAGGATCCTTTGTATCACCATTTTTAGTACAGTCCGTGCAATGCTGTTTATGTCTTACAGCTGACTCTTATAGATAGCTTGCTGCAGACATGTGTAGATTATCTCAGCTTTTCTCTGCTAGTATTTTCTTACAGCTTTTTATAGTCACTGCAAAGTCTGACTTGGATTCAAATCTAGTGATTATCAAAGTCAGGAAAGTCATCAGCTGACTGTCAGTTTTACATATGTGTTTGCTGAGGCTCACTCTCAAAATGAAAAACAAATTCTTTTCCAGATATTCTGCTTGATAGTCATTTGCAGAGAAGTAAAAATAGATGCCCTGTTTAGAAATTAAATAGCTCCATAGTCTGGCCTGGTTTTACAGTCCAACATGCATGTGAAGAATCTTTAAGCAAACAGAATAACTTCAGTAAACATGACTTCTTTGAATGGGTAAACTTTACAAAATCTATTTAATTATAATGACAATGTGATTTATTTTTTTCTTTTTGTTAAAATAGTCGTTATTCATACCTTAAACAATGATGCTTGCTCTGATCTCTTGCCCAGTTTGCTGTTACCCAGGGACTTGCTTAATTGTGTTGCTTTGTCAAGTGTTTTCTCCCAGTTTGTACTTTAAATCAAACCTATAGTGTGTACTCTTGCTTATATCTGTAGCACCTTTGTGTGGCATTATTTACGTTATACTCTTCTTTCCCCTGAATGATGAAACCAACGAGAACTAAAACTGGGGCCAACTTTGGCCTTTGGTGGGTTAGCTGAGATGTTTGAGTGCAAAGCGAGGCGATATGCCAAATGACCAAGCTGTCAGTTACCCTGTTCTTCCTTGGATATTGTGTGTCTGGATTTCAGTATCCATCAGAAGAATCAGATGTCTCTTATTCACGCTCGTCCTTACCTACATTTTGTGGAAGTGATGAGGAAATTTTGCTGACATGAGTTTCACATGGGAGGCATGCATCTTAAAATGTAATTTTGAATTGTGTAAGAGATATATTAAAGGGGAATAACTACTTGGGAATGCACCAACAGTCTTAAGTCTAAGCCCACCATAATTCTGAGGAGCCCAGTTTTCTTGGTTTGGGTTTACTTCAGTACAGGCTGGAGGTGGAGTGATAAATGTGAACTCACTTATTATTGGGGAGGGTAACACATGTTCCCTTGGAGCTGCATAACTTTCTTCTATAATTTAACTTATAAGCAGATATTATTTCTGTAGTTATGGTCTGCTGTCCTTCCTCCTATGGATTCAGCTTGTGAAGACGCTGAATCTACTTGAAATATCACAATATAGATCAGACTTACATTCCTTACTACCTTTCACATATCCTTCTGCATAATATTCAGTCATTGTTCTTTATTGCGTTGGTATGGATTGTGGGTTTTTTCAGTACTGTTAAAGATTCCGGTACAATTTTTGGCTGCCAGTGAATGTGGGTAACCTAATTAGCAATGAGTGGTTTTGGTTTACTTGGATTATTCATATCTCACTGTACAGACGTAAACATGAAAGCTTTAAAGCCTAACATCTCTGTAATAAAAGGGTCTGATTTAAGTAATATTTTCAAGACGGAACCTGCATAGTTAAAAGGAACTTGGATAAGAATTGCAGGTGATTCTCTTCTGTTCTAATAGGAGCTCTTCTAATTTTTTTTTTAAGTGTTAAGGTGTAATCATGCAGGCAAATGCGGACTATGCTGGCATGTACATAAGGAGCCCATTTACTGAGTCACTGTCGCTTTAACAGCAGGGAGCTTGACTCCCTGAGGTGTCTCTAAAGCATTTCAGGCTCACTGAGTCAGGACTAAATAACACCCAGCTGGGTAAGAACAAACAGCTGTCAGATAATCCAGCTAATAGCTGGTTTAGTTATCAGTGCCCTTCTCTACCTGCCTCCTCTTCCCCCTGCCTTTCTGAATGTATGATGGGTTTCCCACAACATCATGTTTAAAAGCTTCAATAATCCTGTAATGGCAGCTGATGGAGACCTTTTATATGTTGATTCCTTTTTGCCTTGGTTTCAGAAAGATGGTAAAAGTTTGCATGATGAAATCTTGGTTAGAATGGTTCCTTTTGTGTGCATCTTTTTCAGATAGGATTTCTATTTTTTTGGAGAAGCATAATTCTAACAGTCAGTGTTAGTGTAATTGTTTCTGGAATAGATGTCATCTTTTTTCTCAGTGAGAATACGACTATGCAAACTGAATTCTTCTCTGAGTATGTCCACTTCATAAATATGGCTTTTCATCAGTGATAGTGATACAAAGGCTGATAAGTGAAAGGTGCAGAGCATGAGTGTGACCAGGGCAGACTTGTGAATATCCATGTAGAGTTTCAGAATATATTTTTTCTTTCTCAATCAAAAACCTTTTTTGTTGTTAAAGGCCTGCTTCCATGGGGAAATATTTCTGCCGATTTTAATGGAAGATAGATTCAAATCTCAAGACTGTTAAATAGCTGCTGTTGTTCCCTATTAGTTAACACTAGTATAACGTTTTAAAACATGCATGTAGCTACATAACTATAAAGCTTTTATTACTTGATGCTGTACTCCAAATCAAATTTCTTCATCCTGAAAGGTAGTTGTGCCTTAAAAGAAAAAAATCAGGTTCCGGATAGAATATAAACTTGTAGATTTAACATTTAACCATAAAGGTCCAGAATGAACATAGTTCTATACTATGTTCTATACATAATTAACTTTACTTACAAGAATGCCACATAAATTCAGTGAGTTTTTTTATTTCTTTCATCTTTTATTTATTCTGTAATATAGAACAAACCTAACTAAACATTCAAATAATGATGTTATATGATAACTTGACATGTTTCTATTAATCTAAAGGTGATGAGACTCTACTTTATAAACAATATTAATTTTGACATCTTTAAAGGACTTTTTTGTTCTCTTGAACCAAAAGACCAAAGACTGTCTAAATATGCTGTGGTGTAGCATAGATAGGGGAATCTTAAGGCAACAACATTGGGTAACAAATTCATTTTAGATGCGTATATTCAAGGTAACGCTGACTTGCTTTTGCCTTAAATTTTTCAAAAACCTTGAATACTGTTGGTGTCCAACGAGCTAGCCTGCAGTTGTGGTACCGCTTGGTCTGTATAGCTGTGATTATAAGCGCTATAGTCACTAACTTCCAGATACCTAAGCAGTCCTGAATGTAAATTAAGACTGCCTTGACTGAATTTACTTCTGAGCCCACCTTTGCAGGTAGGGTGACTTTGCACCCTTGCCAAGGGTACTGGCCAAATAGCTTATGATCAGCTTTCTTTAAAGATGTCTCAAGCATGTTTCCTGTTTTCTAGGTATACAGGCAGCCTTAATTCTGGTATTTCTCAAGTTTTGAGTTAGTTTGCGATCTTCCTGCTGTCCTAGCATAGTTCCCTGTAACACGGATTTATTATTTTATTCAGTATATTTTGCATCCTGCTTCATCTGGGTGCAACCGGGCACTGTCAGATTTGCCAGTTTAATCTTCAGCGTTGCTATGAAGCACTTATTTCTTAGCTAATCTGCTTGCTTAATTTGCTGAATATTCTTAACCTGTTGAATTTAAATAGAGGGTTTGCAGCTACAAACCATCAAGTGTAAGGGTACTTCAGAAAACTGACTTAACAATTTTCAGTCTGTCTTATCAAAATTTTGTCTAGGCTGAAAATCTGTCAAGATGCAGTTTGAATCAAATCAACATAGTTAATGCTTAGGCTAGGCTATTTCTCTGCTCTATTGTGCTAAAATACTGCATGCAGTTCTTGAATTTGGTGTCTGATTTGCAGTGCAGAAAGTGGCTTTAAGCAGACCATAGGCACACGCACACAGCATTTGAAGGGAAGGAATACCTTGCTGTCATTCTGTAGAAATACCCTCTGGGAAATGAGAAAGTGGCATTAATGGCTTCCAAGACACATGATCAAACCATATTGTTCTGCTGGCAGAAAGGAGATGGCAGTAGAAAAGATCAGGCGGTGGGTGTAAGTTAAAAGGTGTCGCATAACATTGACAGAGTGGAAGACATATGTTGTAGGCTCATGGAAGCAAAAAGAGGAAAAAGCAGTCAGGAATCCATTGTGTGTATATAATCTGCTAGCAGCCTGCGATGATCCCATTGAAATGCCTTGTACACCTTCTGTGTGAATTTTCTGTTGTAGCTTCCAGTTTCCCATCAGAAAGCAGGGCTTTTCCTGCTTTGGCACCTTTCGGTCTTTCAGTCCCAACAAGTGTTTTGCTACATGGCCTCTTCGTAGCTGAGTTCAAAGCTAATCCTGTTCTTGTCTAATGCTTGTTGGTTATGTCTCAGCTCCTCAGAGGTATTTAGGTGTCTACCTTGCAACTAGGTTCTGTTCCATAGCTTTTCCTTCAAATGCATGTCAATAAGAGGTTTTGTACAGTCGTGTTTTGTTTATTGAAATCTCTCTTCAAATTTAAATCCTCCACAGAGGCTTATTCTGTACCAGCAATAATGCAGGAGAGAATAAATGTCTCTCTGTGGCAAACTCTGGAATCTGATAGGCAATCCTCTGGAAAATGTCTTATTAGTGCTTTTGAAATGAAATGTAGCCTTTACTGTGACAGAGCTGTGAACTTAGAATTGTAAGCGGAGACCAGCTGAGTTTGTAGGACCTGGAAATTTCATTTCTTAACTCATGGTGACAAAGGAAGCAGGAATGGGTTTTCTGGGATCCAGCAGGTTGTGAACAGCTACATGCCATTATTAAAAAAAGGGCTTAAAAGAGGCAACCTGCAGGACTTAAGGCTGACAGGACACACGACTTTCATTTCCAGAATCACGGGGAGTCTAACTGGGTAGTTTTCGGAAATCAGGTCAATAGTTATGCCTATGATCATCTATAGCTAATTTGCAGACACTGTGGTACTTCGGAGCTAGAATATTTTGCTCTGTTGGTGTTAAAGTGAAAAGATCCCTCTTGTACGTGGGGTCTGGGATGGTTCATTAGTTATAGGACACTGTACCTTTCCCTGTCCTCCATTCATATTATAAGGATATCAGTATGTTAGGAGCTATGACCTTCAGTGTTGTGGAATTTGAGTGAAGTCTCTCTGGCAGTTCCACAGGCAAGGCAAACTTTTCATAAACAGGAAGTCCTAACACAAGTTACCTGGTATCTTCTGTGGCTGGTTGGGCACGCATGTGAACGTTGACTCACATGTTGCCACTTCTTACTCCTGCAAAAATATTTGTGTTGTTGTTATGCCAATGAAAGAGTTCATATTGCAGAAATCACTTTGTTCAGCATGTGCATACCTTGAACTCTCTGAAGTGGTACAAACTGAAGATATCTTCACTTCTGGAAAGCTAATAGTTAAAGCTAAAGACAATATGCAAAAGTGAGACATAGAATTAATCTGGATCAAGGCTCTGGGCTCATGTATTCGCTGTGTTTGGTGAGATGCATTTTCTTACTGTTGTCTGATATATTCTTTGTGACATATAATCATCAATTTGTCATCTGCTATCTCCAGGAGTTAAAGTTACATTGTGAATCTTAAGAAAAATAGGAAAAGAAAGTTGGAAGATGTCACGTATATCAAACTTGATATTTCACGGGTTAGTAATGCCCTACCTGAATTTCAGTTCCAAGTAAGAGGCTGGTGCATTGGCTATAGGCTACAGCTCATTCTGGGTTGTGACTGTGCTTTTTGGAATAGTCACGTTTGAGGTGTAACACTAAGTTATTGTGGACCAGAAACAGACTAAGAGAAGGGTTCTGATGAGGTGCTCTTGGATAATATACGTGCAGAAAAACTAGAGGCAGACTCTGAAGCTTTTTGTGCATTAGGGAGGTGTTTTCTTCTCAAATGCTGTGCCAGAAGGTGTCTTGTAGTAAAATGGTAATTATGTTGTGCTGTGCCTAGATGATGGAGGGAAGAAATAGCAGCATTTCCCTGCTGATACAGTTGCTTTGCACAGGAGTTCAGAATAGTGGAGGTGTCCTACCAGTTACAGGGTGATGTTGTATCATTGCACCCTCTTTGAGTTTTTGCTATGTAGTAGGATAATATTTCTTTTGTCCTGTCTTCTCTAGAAGTTGAATTTCCTTGTTTTGCCTCAGAGGGTTGGGTTGCTTTATAATTAGCTAAAAAATTAAGGTGAAGAATTTAAATCTGCAATTTCTTTACCATTAAGAACATGTTTGTATTGGTCTACTCAGGTATGACTTTTGAAGGAGATAAAGAATCAGTAACATCAGTAGTGTTCTGCAGTGGGGTAGAAATCCATGCAGGTGGTTCTCATTTCACCCTTCATTACTACTAACCACAAGGTAACTTTGAAAGCTTCGACCTCTCCTTGCATTTTTTTGTAATCTTACATCAGTCTATTTCCAGCTGTGCCAAGTAATATTTTGTTTTATCCAGATCTGAATCAGTCTTATTCATTGCCCTTATTCTCTATTCTTTCTTGACCTGTTTCAATTTTAGTTAGCAGTAAAATTATTGCCTACACGCTGATAGCTCTGTTGTCATTTTGCCACTGACTTTTTATTATTTTTACTAAAAAAACCCAAACCCAATCTTTTGTGCTAGATTTCACTTTGAAGCCTTGGAGTATTTCCACAGGCTCTTTGAAGATCTCTTGTGAAATGTTTATCTTGCAGACTGACTTCTTACAAAATCCGGGGCTGGGTTTTGGAGTCTGCTGCTGCATGAATACGCAGGTGCGTTCACCCAAGTTCTCCACAACGCTGTTACAACTGTTCCATGAGGAAGGAGACCAGGATGCTGTATTTTCAATACTATGCAGGGTCTTTCAGATTCACAAGAGATATTTAAGTGCCCAGATACCACTAGTGATTGGAATGTGCCCAGAATGCTTTTGAAGAAGCTAGTTTAGTTGTTGGCAGGTGTCTTGGAAACTTGTTCCACTATAATTGAAAACAAGCCTTTCTAGACATTCCTTTTACTCTTCAGTGTTCATTCAGAAGCTGAAATTAACTCGATTTTTCTGGCTTAGATTTCCTGCAGATCTTTCTAATTTCTCATTTTGAAGCATTGATAAATTAGACTTCTGATACCTGAGCACTTTCTTTGTGTACAGTAGAGACTCCTCATTAATAATTGGTTTTCTAACTTTTTTCATCTTTGCAATTGAAGGCTGCTTGGTATTGTTGCTGATGGGTTCTAAGAAGCAGACCAGGATTAAAAGTTCAGAGAAACTGATTCTTAGCTCTGTACATGAGGCTGAAGATGTGTTGCCATGGCAGTGTGTGGTATTGTCTGATAAATTTTTGGAGCTTTTTGAGTATTTTCCCTGTTTATCAGCAGAAGGCCATACGTGGTGATCCTGTAGCACAAGGCTGTGCGAGCTGTGTGGGCATGTGTTGCCCTGAGCTGGTGGGGTGCTGAGGGGGCTTGTTTTCCTGTGTCTGGTGGCCTTGTGCCTATGGCCTCCTTGAGGCGGGCATGTCACAGCCCTGGGGGGTTGGTATGTGACAATCTGCAGTCTGGTGTTGGCTGAGTCTGGAGGAGGCAGGTGGGCACCTGCCTGGCTGTGCCTGGGATCCACCGAGAAGAGTGTGATAAGAAAATATGTGAAAATAACCCCCACATGGCCAAGACTGAGCAGGAAGACATGTTCCCCACTGGTTCTGCCTTAGGCAATCAGAAATGGTCAGCTGTAGACCCAGGGACACACTGGGATGGCGAACATACTAGGATGTCTTTAATAATACTTTTATCTGTATAAGAACTGAAGTTTTTCTTATTAAATAATATGGACTAACAATAACTTTTTAGCTCCCTTTCAGTGTTGTTCCCATTTACTCATAATGAGTTTTTTATTAATTTTAGGAACTCCTCTTTAACTGCAGAATGCTGAAGAAATAAGCTAACTTAAGCCAAATTCTGCTAAAACTCAACAGACCTGTCTTGTTTAACTAATTCCAGGTTGCTCACAATGTCCACTCTTTTCACATATAGTAGTTACATTGTAGTATTTTTGGTACCACAACCAGTAGTTTAACTACATTATTTCAGCTTATTAATCACCTAATTTTCTTCTAGTTTCTAATAAAGAGGTATTTCTTCCATGTTTGCCCCCCCTTTTTTTTTTGCGAAGCAAACTTGATATAGTTTAACTTTCTTTCAAATAACTTTTATTGAAAGCTAATAGATACCCAAGGAGTAACAGTTCTACATTGTCTCTTCAGGCTTTATTGTGAAACATATTTACACAATGCTGAACTCTTCATCATTCCTTAGAAGTTTTTATAGTTATATACATGTGTGTTAAAATATTTTTTTATTTCTCGTATAGTCATGAAAGCATAGATTTGAGGGAGGAATGTTAGCATTTCTGCTGAACTAAATCTTTCTTAACCCCAAACCCAAAATGAGTTCTTGAAGGATTTAAAGATTTGGATTATCAGAATACAAAAGGATGAAAGACAGGGTGGCAAATACTAAGGATGATAACAAAGAACTGCCACTTCAGCTTTTTAATCCAAGTCTGTTTTTAAGTACTTCATACATCCTGCTGTGAAACAGATACTGCTAGTGTATAATAATAAGCGTATTTAAAGAAAGACCCTCAAACAATTCTTTTCCTATCTATTCAAACATTTAAAGGTGTCTGTATTTTTAAGTATTGGCATAGAAGAATTTTGAGTGCATTGCTGTGGCAGGAAATTACAAAATAAGCCACAGTCTTGAAAGGTGATTTTACATTGTATGGATGAATCCTTTAAACAAAGGTCTGATTCCTTTGCAGAACAAGAGCCAGATGGGCTGGTAGGCACCATGGCATCCCAGTTGTCCTTTACACGTGTGTGCCTGTGCAGAACAGCTCTACACAGAGCACACAGCATGAAAAGAGTGCTTTTAGGAGCATTCGTTACTGAGTGTGCTGATCTAGTGATCTGCTCATTCAGTGTATCCCTTGCATTGGAGAAATGTTGGTCTACCATTTTTGTGCAAAGCACACACCAAACAAGTATGCTTCCAGGAAGGATTGACCTGAAAAACGTCTGTGAAGCTGCTTTGTGCGCACATGCGCAAGTCTGACAAGTGAGATTTGTTCCATGTTCATACCCAATCTGTGCAGCCAATGTATGTGTTTCTATATATCAACCTGTGGATAGAAGTAAAATTGGAGCATTACAATACTTAATAGTGCAGCAAAATATAGTCATAATTCTTCATTCAAAAAGCAGATGAGAACTTGCTTTGATGGTAGCTAATGTTTATTGTCCTGCAAGGAAAATGCAAATTGGGGGGTGATGTTTGTTAGCAAGGATTACCTATAGACTATAGTCCAAAATCCATTTCTATGAATATTCTTTGTGTAACAACTCTCTCTGGCTGCTGCTTTACTTTTGGCCTCTCAAACTGCAGTATAGAGTAGGTCCTGGCTACTGCTTTACATTATCAATATTGCTTTGTACCTTCCTGTAAATACAAATATTATTTGGAGAATCTAGTACCATGCATAGACATGTGGCAAAGTTGCCAAGACATTGATTCTTTTGTTTGTCTTTACTTGAAAATCACTCAGAACTGAAATCTAGCTTTACTTGTAAGCAATCTCCAGTCATGTCTTTGTTTTTTCTCAAAGATGATGAATCTTTTAACTGTATTTTAGTGGATAACAGCAGCACAATCCATGTCATGTACTCTAGCTTCCTACATTATCTTAGTACATTCACTCTGTAGCTCTAAGGTAAAAAATTACTGTAGGAGAGCTGACACCGATGCTGTGAGAGTCTTGTATAGTAATTGCATAGTGTTCTAGAAACTCCCCTGTGAGGTTTGCAAAGGAGGAGGGCAGAACTCTGTCTTGGTGGCAAAATATACTCCCAAGCAGGGCTTTCGGCAGTAGAAAACTCTTGTTCACTTTATTGTATGAGTAAATATACAGATCAGTTTGAAGGCAAGATTTCTATGTTGGGCTTATTATCCAAAAAAAAATGAGCATAAGACAGATAATCGTATTCCGATTTAACTGTGCACTTCATTATATGCTGTATATTGCTTTGATTTGAAAAGCTTTGGGGTGGCCATGTTCCTACTCCCAAGTGAGTAGCAAATCTCCTGGTGTTTATGTTACTGTTTATATTTTCTTTCTATTTTTAGTTTGGACGGTGCATGTCAGTTGTCCTTCATTAGTTCAATAGCTTTCTCTAACTAAAGATGAGAAAAAACAATGTTATCGACATCTAAGAAAAAGATGTGGATAAGATTAGCATTTCTCATGTACGCATATATGCAGGCTGGACAAATTGGCTGACAGGAACCTCATGAAGTTCAACAAGAGGCGCACCTGGGAAGGAACAATCCCATGCAGCAATACCTGCTGGAAGCTGTGCAGCTGGAAAGCAGCTTAGCAGAAAAGGACCTGAGGGTCTTGGTAGACACCAAGTTGAACATCAGCCAGCAATGTGTGCTTGCTGTAAAGGAGGAGAATGGTGTCCTGGGCTGCATTATGCAAAGCCCTGCCTGCAGGTCAAGAGAGGTGACCCTTTTCCTCTACTCAGCAGTGGTGAGGCCATACTTGGAGCACTGTGTCCAGCTTGGGCCTCTTCAGTACAAGAGAGAGATGGACATACTCTATATGAGAGCCCAGTGAAGGGCCACAAAGATTAAGGGACTGGAGCACCTCACGTTTATGGGAGGGCTGATAAGAGTTGGGACTGTTGAGCCTAGAGAAGGGGAGGCTCGGGGTGATTTTATTGATGTATATAAATACCTGAAGGGAGGGTACAAAGAAGATGGAGCCAGGCTCTTTTCAGTGGTGTCCAGTGACAAGACCNTTCCCCACTATGAGGGTGACTGAGCACTCAAGCAGGCTGCCCAAGAGTGTTTGCAGAGACTCCATCCTTGGATGTACTCAAAAGCTGTCTGGACATAGNGTTTATGGGAGGGCTGATAAGAGTTGGGACTGTTGAGCCTAGAGAAGGGGAGGCTCGGGGTGATTTTATTGATGTATATAAATACCTGAAGGGAGGGTACAAAGAAGATGGAGCCAGGCTCTTTTCAGTGGTGTCCAGTGACAAGACCAGAGACGACAATGGGCACAAACTGAAACTATCTGAACAGGTTCTACCTTTTTTTTTTTTTTTTT
>VZSF01002918.1:530972-730629 GCA_013398295.1 Chionis minor
TTTTTTTTTTTTTTTTTTCCCCACTATGAGGGTGACTGAGCACTCAAGCAGGCTGCCCAAGAGTGTTTGCAGAGACTCCATCCTTGGATGTACTCAAAAGCTGTCTGGACATAGTGGTGGACAACCTGATGTAGGTGACCCTGTTTGGGCAGAGTAGTTGGACCAGATGACCTCCAGAGGTCCCCTCCAACCTTAACCGTTGTGTGATTCTGTGACATTAAGGCTGCTGAACAGCAAGTGACAGGCAGAGGTTTCCAGTCTTTATTTTCTGGAAACAGGTAACTGTTTTGTTAAACGTTCTAATCAAATGTTACTTGATAATCAAATTAAATGTTGGTAAATTTCTGTAAGGATTCTTAATGCTCAGCATGTGTATCTTGTTATGTTTCTGACTGTACATTTCAAACAGATGCTCTATGTGCTGCAAATATGTGACTTTCTTTGGGTATGTTTGCTAGTGTCTGAACAAACAAACGTTGCTAGATGATAGCAATGATTCCAAGTCCTTCAGGGGCACTTATACAAGTCTTATAAAGCATGAGCAGTTATAAATACTCTTCATGCATGCAACTAAGCTAGAACAGATCAAAAAACTCATGCAGGGTGTTCCGGCCTTCGGCTGACAAGAGCCTTTGCAGCTCCTTTATGTATGTCTAAGTCAGATTTAGTTTAACTACATTGATTGTATGTTAGTTGCAGTACTGGGGGTTCTCCACAGAATGCAAGGTGCTGACAAAGCATTTGGACATTTAGTCTGTGGTTCAAGCTGTCATGATTAAACTGCTATCAGGAGTTCAACTGGCAGAAGTAGTTAACATTGGCTCTAATGCAGTATATATGCTGCGGCAGCACCTTCTTCTGTAGACCATGTATGTTGTGTTTCCAGTCACCTTCAATTCCTGGGGGGCTGTCTGACAGCTTAAATTGAGACAGCTCAAAATAATCTAGAGGATCCTATAAGTTGCAAAAGAGAAAAATTTGTAACAAATTGCATGAGAGATTTAGGAGCCAAACTCTATAATGAGCTTCAACCTGTGAGGAAATCCCTGTTACTTCTCATCCCAGTTGTCTTCTGTTTGCCAAGAACTACAGCAAAGGCTTCCTTAATTTAGGTATGTTTCTTATCTGGAAAGATTTACAGGGGAAATATAGTGGTAGTTTCAAGGCTCTTCAGCTTTCCAGCCAGTCTGAAGAGTCACGCAAATGTTTTGCTTAAAACTTTGCGTGGGGCAGGGTGTAGGATGTTTCAAGCTAACTGCAAGTATCTTTAGTTCTACTAGTAATACAAAACAAACCTGAATGTCCCTATCAATTGCTATTTTTGGTTCAGTGGGTTCACCCTCAGGACGTATTCAGCCAAGGAAATATTTTACAACCCTGAGCAAAATTATGCCACCCTGATATTTATTTTCTTAGAAGGATTTCTGTAGCTTTTAAATTAAATTTTGGAGGTAAAGAATGCATTATTACAGCTTCACATTATGCCCAAATATTTATGTTAAAGTTACAGCTTGTATACCTGTGTAAAAGTACTAAATGAAAACCATCTTCCTCTGGTTTAGTCAGTAAACACTTATCTATCAAGTGAGCATCTGTGGCGGGGGAAGAGAAGTTGCACCTTCATCCACTGAAGAGGACTTTTGCTAATACCACTTGATGATAGGACTTAAAAGGGGTAAACAACAGGACTTTTGTCACTACTGCAGGCTTGTATTGTCCTGGCAGTGCAGGGTTCCAGGAAGCTGAGTGCCATAAGAAAATATGTAAAAACAAACTCCCATATGATCCAGGCTGAGCAGGAAGAGACGTTCCCCGCTGGCTCCGCTTGAGGGTGGCTGAGACTGTCAAACCTTTAGCAGCGGGGGATGTGGAAAGGAGGACCGTAGCACACCAGAGAATGAGGTAGATGCTAGGAATGTTTTTTGAATAAGTTATCTGTATTAGTAATGAGACTTTTTAATATTCATATTGGTAATGAGTTTAGCTAGATTCCTGGAACAAGACTGGAGTTTGGACTACTGGACTGATAAACGCTATTGAACTGCCAGTAAGTTCTTGGCTCTGCTTAAATGACGTATTGCCTGTTGTATGTTTCTGAGTGTAACAAATCACAAGAGGTATGCAACAATATACTGAGAAAAGTTGCTCCTGACTTGCACTCAGTGAAGCTTAGTATTTGTAACTTTTGCAGCATTTCCAAAGGTATGTGGCATAGCTAGTCCATGCTTAAAAGGTCACTTTGCCCTGTCGTCATGTGTATTTTTAAATTGAAAAAGTAACTTTTTGTTTATAGCTCATTTCCATTTACCTTAGAAAATAGAAGGTGATGTCACATTTGTTATTTATTGTAAAAAAAAAAGTGAGCAATATTTTTTTAAGCAAAGTAATTTACAACAGTTGATTTGTTTTGTGTCAGAGTTTTTTAAAGTTATTAGAAATTGTTAGTTTGTCTTTACACTTGTAACAGATTACAGCTTTGTTTCTTACTCAGTAGGAATATATGTAACACCGCAATAACAAATATATTATGAAGACAGGTTTTAAGCTTTCAGCAGGAATTAAGCCCCCTTTTCCCACTTGAGTGAACAAAGAAAAGTTAAGAATATCTGTGTAAGAAACCTAATGAGACAATACGTAGGTCCTGATTCAGTATGACATCAAAATGTGTGCCTGTTTGTATGACTGCACAGCAACATTCACTTTGTGAAATTATGATTAAGTGATGTATTAAACTTGCATGTATTTAGCTAAACATGTAACACTGTTAAAGTCTTAGAAACTAAGTAATCACGCACTGCATTCACATCAACTGTGCTACTTGTAAGCTATCACATGTATTAATAGATTGCTGACAGCAGACTTAAATTAATGTTTCTAAAGTTCATTATTACAAAAATGAATTAAAGTTCTGTCACTACTTGTTTCCACTTGTCATTCTCATTTCAGCAGCACCTTCTAGTCATGGCTTCCGGTATAGTTTGCAAATGACAGCTAAAGAACGGCAACAATCTCTTACACTACTTTAACCTTTACAGTGTATTTGTTTGGGGTAGGCAACCATTCAGTTTCTTTGCTCACAGAATATTAAGGTTACAGACAGAGGAAATAAAAGGAATGGCCAACAATTTAAAATTTGAAAATTTTGAAAAGGTCAAAGTAGCGTGGTTTAGGACTGGCTGTATATCTTCACTTCAGCAGATGACAACTGACCAAATACTAATAAGCTACAAGCTAGGTATATTTTTAAATATCAATACAAAAAGTGTTTCAACAATCAGTTAAAATGACAGCTTTTCTTTTAGGTTTTCTGTTGTTGATACCCAGGAGTTATTAAATTTAATAAAGGCATTTTGATTTTTTTTTTTACTGCTGTAGGGTTTATTGTTACTTCATTCTCTTGAACATGCATGTTTTTATATGGCAAGTATGGTATTGTAGCAAATGCTTTTGAAGATTATTCTTAATGTATGGAGTTTCATTTGGTAGAAAGCAGAGTGGAATTACACCTTGTGTTTACAAAGCATTGATTCTCAGAACAGCAAGTGATCAGCAGACCACTTGCCCATTCAAATACTGTACTTCAATTAGGCACACACATTGACCCATATGAAATAAGCTCTTGGTGTTCGCATTCAAATTAGTAATGTTTTCAGAGGAAAAAAAAAATGAGATTGTCAT
The DNA here is from genome assembly GCA_013398295.1 of Chionis minor. Classification (NCBI taxonomy): domain Eukaryota; kingdom Metazoa; phylum Chordata; class Aves; order Charadriiformes; family Chionidae; genus Chionis; species Chionis minor. The sequence goes on from VZSF01002918.1 coordinate 534,651, forward strand.
GAGATCGATGGAAGATGACACATCACTGGAGATATCCCTCTGCAGTAAGCTAGGGTCAGTTATATCTAATTGATACCTAAAAACCTCAAAGGCTTGTAATCTCACAAGACAATCTGTGTGGTTACTTATCTGTCACTAAGATCATAATGGTTTTTGGCTTGATAGTAAATCTAAGTCTCTTGCAACATTGGAATGTTTCCTGTTCTGTGCATGGTGGTCTGTGAAAACAGTTCACTTCCTTCATCTTGGCAGTTACCTTTTTGTCTTGTTTCCCCATGGTCTTCTGTCCTAGAGCTGTATACTGTTGTTTTCTAATGATTAAAGATGATCCCACTAAAGTTTAGTACCTGAAACTTTGAAGTCTAGTATTCAAGTCTGTCTTCCAGCCTTCTTGTCTCTTTAACAGAAAGAAATAGATACATTCAGGAGACAGCTTGTTGCATTTCTCTAGAGTTGCTGTTGTCTCTTCATTAGCTGCGGAGGTGGACTTAAAACAGGAGCAATTTAGTTCTCAGACCTTTTGAATTTATTATAGGAAATCCTATAATGGAAGTGATGTAGTAGGACAGAAAGGAAGACACTGTTATGGACACCTTAAAGCTAATGGGCACAGAACACATTTGTAAACCCTTACTTCCTATTGTTCCAGATTCTTTTAAACCTGGCAACCTGAAACAATTGATAATTAAGGAATGTTACTCCTTTAAATGTCCCTTCTCTTAAAGACCCAGGAAGCATAACAAGCTGTAATCAGTTCTATGCCACTTAATCAGTTTACAACATAGCATATCTTGGGAGAGGTGTTATTGCTCCCTTCCACTTAGCAAAGTAGTCCTCTAACAATGTGAAGGTCTCTGATGCATGAAGAATTAATACACTCTTCCCAATGAACTGTATCCAACCCTGCTAAACTGCTGACTTTATTTTGGATGTGTGACTTTTTACCTTCAATGTCTCTTTACTTCTGTCTTGAGATGAAATGAGAACAAAGCCCTAATAAGAGAAGGTTATTAAATGCAGATGGTCTTCTATTTTAATACAAACATCTGAGACAATAGCCCAGCTCCTACTGAGGAAAACTGTGTTGTCAGGGAAGAGGTTACCTTGGCAACAAGGTCACCTGGCAGGGCCTGTGGGGTGAGGAGAGTGATAACACGTGATGGGAGAGTCTCAAAGATGATGAAAGAGTGGGAGGTCAATCCCTCACACTTCTCAGTGACTTCCATCAGCTCAAGGTGAGTTACTCCAGGAGTTTCATAAACCTGGCTTTCTGAATACAAATGGTCTGTGTGAATTGTCAAGGGCGTGGAGGACCAGAGGAGTGGGCTTTACATTCAGGAAGTTGTTATCATCAGAAGTTTTGTTTGCTTTTGTGTGCTTTTTTTTTTTAAAGAGAGAAGAGCAGAAATTCTTTGTGAAGCTCATTTGTGGCTACTTGCTTGTAGCTATTTTTCCCAAAGAACTGGAAAGTATGTTACCAGAGAAGGATCACATCATTTAGATGTGGAGAATGGAGACTGAGGATGCAGCCCAGGGTGCTGGGAACAGATGAACTGGCAGTAGGTTCTGGTTCATAGCTGTTGGTGCTAGACCTGTGTTCTTTAGGATTGTGTCTAGCAACCCTAAGATGAGTTAGAGCATAGGTGCTTGATAGTGAGCTCATGGCAAGCTAAAAGAGTGCTTGACCAACTTATCAAATTCCTACAGAAACTTTTGCAGCTAGAGGAAATCTGAATACTTTTGAAGTTGGTCTGGCAATCAATATGCTAGATGGACCCTAAAGCAAAGCCTGTGAAGAAGTTGCTAAGCACAGCTGGCAGACCTAGTGATTCTTAGTCCTTACAGGCTCTGTAAGAGATAAGATATAGAAGTTATAGGAGATAAGGTATAGACTGTGTTTAAAGGTATATGGGATAATGAAAGGGACAGATTCTATCTAAGGAACAAGGAAGAAAAGAAAAGAAAAGGTATGGGAGATAAAAAGTGGTTTGGAAACAGTGATTTGCACTCTTCCATCTTTCTTTTTTCTTTCCATACTGTGAGGAAAAATAGGGAAATTAAAAGGCAACCTACTTAAAGCAGATAAATAATTACAGTGCTGTAATTAGCAGGTGGATCTTAATCACTCCCTATGTTTATGTTTTATCTTTTATTTTCTTCATCGAGCCGTTAGGTTTGTATATTGCTGTTTGGCTGCTAGGCCCTGTAAAAAATTCACTGCACTGCCATCCTTAAGGCACTGTTCTCTTGGTTCAGGATTTTCAGTGAGGCAGAGTCGTTGCTTTCCATCTTTTCATAATTAGTATGCCTGCTAACCATGTCTGCAGTGCAAACTAAATTGCTCAGTTGGAAGCAAATGAGACAATGTAGAGCTGTTATTCTGTATTCAGTGCTCACGTCTGGGTCTGTTTTTCAGTCAAAGAATTGCCAGCTTTTTCCATTTCCAAAGCAACATTCTGCAAATGTGTAAATGACACCACCTCCTCTCTCACATTGTGCAAGACTGTACATCTAACTGCAGTGAAGAGAGAATCGAACTTGTGACTTTGTTAGTGAGGAAATGATGTTCCTGATACTTTTCTCAGTCCTCCTCACCTCAGGCAAAACTAACCTCCTCCTCCACAATCCTGTTGTTAAATGGTGATATAGCAGAAAGACACAGTCAGCGCTGATAGCAGGAAAAGCAAACACTGTATATGAACTGCTAAGTTATTCTAGACTGCTCTTAATTTTTAAGTTCTGCTTCCTTTTTGCGCTGGAATTGATGACGTAGCTAAAAAAAATCTTCTCCCAAGATCATCTACTTCTTAACTAGTGCCATGGATATATCTTTTTCAAGGGTGTGGGAAGGTAATGACCATATCTGCAGTGGTCTGTAGAAGTGATCTCAGATGTGTTTGAAACTGTCTATTTTCATCCCATGCTTATACTTGTGCTACATTTTAAAGGAACAAAGGAATTGTGATATCACCAATTTGACATTTGTTGATGTTCACTGGCTTTACCTATTCATGTCCAAAGATGTATGTATTTTCTTATATTTCCTCCAGGTTTGTTTCTGCAAAATGTAGCTGAAGATTCAACTGTACTTGCTATCTGCACAAATTGGATAGGAGTTCAAGTTACTGTACATGCACCACTGGTTTCATTGATAAACTAGAAAACATTGAGGAATACTGTGAAATTCAGAAATAAAAAGTGAGTGCTGGAAGCTCTAAAAGGGAGATTATAACTAAGGAAGTAGGAATTTAGGCTCAAGTTCTTAGCGCTTTCCTTTTTTAACTTTTTAGCTCAAGTTTCTATCGTGTGTTTGTACATGCTAGTCTGATAAGAGAGTTCAGGGTATAAGGATATTTAATAGAATGATGACAAGAAGGTATTCAGATTTAGGCCAGTGAGTTTAACAACTGTCAGGTTATCTGAGCATTCTGTCAAAGACTGAGAAATTATAGGCAGAGGGCATAATCCAAACTCTCAGACATGCCTTGTCCCGTCATTTTCCACTCTGAGAATTTAAGGAGCATTAGTAATCAAAGTAGCCAGTACTAGCCAAGTACCCAAAACCTGACTTTGTCTAAGCAGTATCTTCAACCACAGTTTATGTGAAGGGGGAAGGCTCATGAATTGAGGAATTCAGTCTGAAAAAAAGTTAGGATTGCAGTTGTAGCCGCAGGTGTACCACAACTAAAGAAATGACTGGCTTTTATATGTGGGTGTAGAAGTAGGCTCCTCTTTCTCCAAATGAGCTGCCACTGTTATCGAGTTATAAAGATGGCAATCTCTTAAGTGGCATTTGACAAAATTACTAAAGCAAGATAAAAGATAACAATTTATTACTAAAATACTAATTGATGTTTTGAAAAGTTGTAACTTTCTTGCTTAAGCGCTTTTGTCAAATGTTAATTAAATACATAGACATTCTCTTGCAAATTTATTAACATATATTACTTCTCCAGTTTTTGGTAATTTCTTGACTGTATTCCCCAATATACTATTCATCCGGTGTACATATCTTTCTAATAATCGATTGCTATGTTCCTGTGCAGTCAGACCAAATAAAGCATTGCATCAGAGGTTTTGTGTAAGAGTCCAAAACATATGACTCACAGTAAGACTGATAAGCACATCTTATTTGTGAAGTTGTCACCCCAACCATGGTCATCAATAGCATGTTCAGTTATGCACTATCATACTGCAGGCTGCCTCGTAGGAAATCTAAAATTGCAATCGTTGATTTTAATTTGGGCAAGAACAAGTAATACCATTTCAAAGGCCCAGCATCTCTCACCTGTAGCTCACTTTTTTTATTTGACGCTTCTTGCATAGGACCCATCTAGGAGTGCTAATCAGAATGACTAATGGTCTTCCTTTCCAAATTACTGGCCCTAACTTAGCTATACCTCAGGCTTGAAGCACCTCTACCACACTTATGCATTCATTATATTTTACACACAGCTAGATCATAGCTTGTGTTTTGTCTGTCTGGCCACTGGAGCTAGTGAACCCTAGTCTGTGTTGAGGTGGTGTGTGTGCTAGAAGGCTGCTTTTCAAAGTACTTCTGGTGTAGGTGGCTTCTTAAGACTTGAACAGTGACATTGGGTGGCATATTTGGGAGTAAGATCAGACACCTTGTTGCCTAGTGTCAGTGGCATACTTTTTAGCTGGTTAGATCTCTGCTGTAGGTCTGTGCAGGTGTCTCGTACACGTATAACATGAAGGAGGTTTATGAGAACAGTATTACAAAGACAAAAGCAAATATAGGTTGTTTACTGTTAAGATAATGTTATCAAGATGAACATATTTAGTTGTAATGCATTGGAAAAGTAAAAATCAACATTACCTTGTAAAAGAACGTGTAACTCTTTTAGTACATACACTTTTGTATGCTCAGCCTGAGTGATTGTGTGCCGATTCTTTGTAAATAGCTGGTAGAGTTGTTATGAAGGACATAGTCCAGGAATACCTGAGATATGGATAATAAATGTAAGAATTAATTTAAATAAAAATTGTAACAACTGATTAAATGTTGTTGTTTATTATATGTTTGGATTTCTGGATATATTCTCTACTAGTTTTAAAATTCAAAAAATTGCAGTGCTATTTTATAAAATAAGAATCTTCTAAAGTTGATTAAAAACTTGTATTAGTAATGATGATATAATAACTGAGGAGAGATCATAATATTTGGCTATTCTGAGCTTTGTCAGCCTGTGTCTTAAGTGGGTTTTTTTACTATTTATATTTATAGGGTTTTTAAGGAACATAAACAAATAGATGCTACTTTAGAATGTTATATTTCTCACCTTAGTAAGTGTTTAAGTTTCCTTTTTTATTCTGTAGGAGTTTGAGGTACTTCACTGATAGTAATAAAATAATTCTAAAATGACAGCAGTTGACGGATATAGGTTTGAAGTTCTGGATTTATATTTTCACAACACTGCTAGACTCCCATCTTTAATAATGGCAACTTTTGATGTTATACAAGACTGCTACTAATTCTTACATTTTGGTAGAAGTGTATTAAGTAGAAATGTACAACTTGGGTCTTGTAAAGGTATTTGCAACTACAAGTGGCTTTAATTGTTTTTATTGTATAATTACTGAAACTAATTTGAAGCTTCAAATATGCATTAGGCAACTTCCAGTGGACTGAGAGAGGCTAGAAGGATTTGGCCCTTTGAAGAGAAAATGATTGCTTGTAGGCAACTTTCTAATATTTCTTTCAGTAGTGGTTATCTATTCTTTCATTCCTTTTTTACCTTGTTAACATTTTCTATTTTCATAACTGTAGCTGTAACTGCTACTTCAGGAGCAGAAAAATCTTGCTTCCTAGGCTCAGTGTAATAACTTGCCAGTTGACAATGAATTACTGTTCTGTCACTTGTGAGTGCTCTTTTCCCTGTTGTTGAGGTAGTGCAGCATCTTCATTCTTTGTATACGCCATTAATCTTCTGTTGAGAAGCAGGTCTGTAGCTGCTACGGATCTCCTGCATCTTTATAGCCTTCCTAGGGTTCTGGGAGACTCTAAATCCCACGGATAGGGCTGCAAAAGTCAGCTATGTGTTTACAGGTTACCCACTTGGACTCAGACAATGTGCTTTTTGGAAGACTTTTCTGTGATTATGTTTTTATTCCGCCTTTTACCCCAAAATGAAAGACTCTCTTTCAGTGTCTTCTGGAGCCATACTTGTCTGTTCAAAATGACCTCATCTTCTTACATCAGACACAATTTTCATCTTATTGGAATCAGCAGTTGGTAAAGATTTGCCTTCAGATAATTAAAAACATTTGAATGCAAAATTATTCCTGACCAGTCTACCGTATATAAGTTTCCAGATCATGATTGGAAGCAGAAACAGTTACAAACATTTATTTTAACCAGAAGCTATTTTTTCTGCCCTCTCCCAATTATGATCCCAGGAGGTTGCTGATCCTAATTTAATTGCACAGAATGGAGCAATATTTTTCATTATGAATGAGCTAATCAAAAGATTTAAGTAGTTGCTTATGCTGTTTAGACTGTATTTAAGTTTTGGGGGAAGTACAGGATACTAATATTGAAAAAGAACAAATGTGTATGCAGACAGACTATGCAGAAAGTCTAATTAAAACAATATTACCATGATCTATGTACATCAAGCTTTTTTCCTGCAGTTCACCATTGGGAAAAATCTCAAAATGAACAAAAATGAACATATAAACTTTCTCTAGAGCACTGTATATTGCAGGCTTGTTCTTTAGGTGAATTCTGCAGTAAGATGTGCAGAACTCAGGTTAAATTTGAAAAAACTACTCAGTTAATTAAATATGCAGCGTAGGATTTTGCTCATTATCTACAGCTTGATCAATGTTTTATGTACAACCAGAAACTAACACTGTATATCTTTGAATTAAAACTTTAAGTGTATAAATCAGTTCAACGACACCTATAGGTAGAGGTGCTAGAAAAAAGTCTATGCAAGTTAAAATTCTATCTCTAACCTCACTTTTGAGGGGGGAAAAATACTATTCACTAATACTGTGAAGTGCATTGCAACACATTTTCAGCAAAGAACACAAGTCACAACTTAGTTTGCAAAACTTGATTCCATCTGTGTGGATAAGTGCAGAAGCTTTTACAGGACCAGCCTCTGAAATGCCTTCCAAGAGAACAGGAAAAACTTAACTCTCTTCCCTTTGGCCTATGTTATATAAAGGTCATATTTTCAAAATGAAATTCTGAAGTTATAGTACCAAAAGCCATATTTATGTCGTCTTTAAAAAGCAGCTGGATTTTCAAAGTGATTCAGCTCTTGAGAATTATTTTTTTAAAAAATCAATTATTTTTGATATGGAATTTAACAAAAGCACATCAGTGTCACAGGACTTCTAATACTGAGTACTGAGGTAGTGATGTTAGAAATATGTGGCAGCATTTTTTTTTTGTACTTTTCATTTCCTATGTGCCTGTTAGGGCTCACACGCAGAAAAAAATGCCTACTTGATGAATCAGTTCTGTATTCAGTACAGTCTGTTTAAACTATGTACAGCACTGGAAGTACACACAGAATAAGGTAAATTAAACAAGCTTCCGTAATGAGTTTTTCAGGAATATGCTACCGGGTACTCAAGGTTTTATGTGCTACAACTGCTGAGCTTCTATTTTTGTTGCCTTTGAGTCCTTTTCCATGAAGCCATCAGAAATTCATTCTGGGAGCACTGTCTCTGGCTGACAAAGCTGCTTGTGACTGAGCTGCAGTTGACTGCCCTCCTTTGAGGGCTAGCACACCTGAACGGTGTCCAGAAGAGCACCACTCCCTGTGGAAGAATCTTTTTTTGGGGGGGAAAAATGCCCACACATGGATCCAGGTTGATCCATGTCATGGATAAGTACAAGGTGGACTGGCACAACAAGCAGTGGTATGCACGGGGAAGGATGGCTGCTACTGAAGGTGAGTGCAGATAAGGCAACAAAATATGTGAAGACTACCAGGTACCAGATTCATCAGGCTTCACTTTCTACTAGTTTCCCTGATGCACAGAAATGTTACTGGTAAAGGATGAATTTTCCTTTCTGGTTTGCTACCTGGGTTTTGGTTTTAATTTTATAGGACCTAGTGAGGTAATGGTGTGTGACTTATCAGGCTGGTATTCTGCAGCCAAAAGTGTGCTTGATATATGCTTCTAAATTGTTGCTCTTGAAGGTGTTCTGATGGCTGGACTGTGGGCCCTGCAGCTTTCTCTTTGGCTTCAATAAATTCTTCTGCAAAATTGTTTATTTTAGAGTATGTTGCTCTTATATTTACTAACACTAAGCTATTTTTCTGTTTTCCCTTTTGCTTTCTGTTCTAATTCAGTTCTCGGTGCTTCCATTTGTGAGGCCAGAAATGTGATAGGCTTTTTGTTCTTCATGGACGCAGCATCTAGAAGCCACATACTGGCTTGAGTTACATGTTGAATGCTGATGAGGGCTAATTTTTAGAATAAGTGGTATGTAGAATAAAGTCAAATTACTATATACTCAGTGTCTATGCACAGGTGCACACATGCAAAGAACTAGCTATTGCCTCCTAATTTTGGGTGTTGATCTAAGGTGTGTATTTTGGAGCTGCATCTAACTTAAAGTTAATTTGAGTTGGCAATGGTAAGTGAAGCAGCAGCCACAGGAAGTGGTTCATTCAACCTGTGCTTTGACTTCCTCTGGGGTTTGCTTGTCTTTCTCCATTTTACTGTGTATCAACCCTACAGAAAATTCCTACTTAGCTACCTTAGGCGACAAACTTATTTGTTATGTCCTTTAGGCTGAACTAATTTTCTTCTATCAAGTCTGAAGCATCTGAGTTTGCACTCTAACCACACAAACAAAGAAGTGTATGTGTGTGTGGGGAGGGATTTGGGAAATTTGAAACAAAATTGGCTTGAATATCTGTCTACACTTTGCGAATGGCCATGATTATTTTGTTTTGATTCAGCTAATTATATTTCCAACTAGGATAACTAAAGATCACTACATTGGATTCTCTCTGATTGAATGTTAACTGCCTTATGAATTTTTAATTTTTGTGATATTATCTGATTGTTTCTTCATCCTGTAATCTACTGATAGGGAAATTCGAAATAATTATTTTTCAAGACAAACTTCAGGATGCTTTTGAGTACATTACAGAAAATTATAGTAGTTTCAAAAGCAGTAAGCAATTGTGTCAAAATTCAAATGGCTTATAACTCACAATTTTCAGAGGATTGGTTTACGCTTCCAAAAGTAAGGTCAGTTGAAAGCCTTTAGAAGCATCAAAGCAGTCCATTTGAAGATTCTGAACATGCAGGGAAAAAAACCACGCACAAACCTCTTCATTGTCTCCTCTGCTGGAATGCAACAGTTCAGGAGCAGTAGAAGAATCATCATTCTCTAATAAAAACATGATCACAACAATTTGCTTTCTTTTAATTGTTCTGGATTTCTATGATATGTCTCAGTGTCCTTGAAAGTTTTTAAAGAACACACAGCTGCAATGCCCTGACTTTTCTTGTAAATTGGTTGCAAGATTTGTGTGAGAGTCAGAAATGCAAACTACTTGCTTAAAATGTTAAACGAAATGTGTAAAGTGTTTAAAAATGAGAATAAATGCTCAAGGCACTGCATTTTCACTGCTTCTGAGATGTGGACTTTATTGTTATTGACCTCAAAACTGACACTGCTGGAAGTAGTCTGTGCTTCTGTATATGTTTCTTTTAATTATTATTTTTTTTTCTTAATGCCATTTTACAACCAAAGTTGCTTTAGGCTTGAGTCTGAAAACCCAATGGCTGTAATTGTTAAAGGACCAATTTCAATGTACTTCCTGGCACACAGATATACAGGGCACACAAAATGACTCACACAGCTGCCACTGTCCGTAAAGCTGGAAGACTAGGTCTTGGTTCTTAAATCTGTATGAGCACTAAAGTTATAAATCTAAAGTAAGTATCTACATAATTCTGTCTTTAACCCAGCTAGGATTAATTATAGGGCAATCTCATCTTAGTTCTGTCATGTTTTTAGAATGCTTTAACAAAACTCTTATTGCTTATGTCAATTCTGTACCCATTTTGTTAAAAAATAATACTGTGTTCAGAAGTTTGTAGTCTATAATTTAAATTTATTGAAGAAAAAAATATAATAGCTTTTTATAGTAAAAAAGGTTTGAAAGATTTTTTTAATTTCATACACTAAAACATGTGGTTTCAAGCAAAATGAGAGATTAAGTCCCCTGTCAGTTGAAGGGGACTCAATTCATGCTTTATTTATGAGAAAATGCAAATATGCTAACTAGAAGATTATTCATCTTGGAATGAATATTTGATCTTTAGTGTACCCTAGGACAGGCAAACTTTTCATCTAGAAGAATCACACCAAAGTGATGGCCAAAAGTCTGGCTGTATTCAAATTTATAAATAAACATTTGTAAATTCTCTTAATTTATGTTGGTAAGAAATACTTTTGTCAGTTGTTCGATAGATTGTATCTGAATGACTCTAGGAAGCAATGGTGCTTCTTGTTGCTTTAGATATCTGCACCTGAAAATACAGCTATTGGGGAACACAGAGTTCCGTTGTAAAGACAACGAAGACAGTCGTTTCTCCCTATTGATCTTACTTCTTCCTGTATACCCGTGGTATACCACCTCCATATGTGAAGGGCAAGAAGTTGCATTAGCCCAAAACTAAGGAAAAGAGCCTTCACTATGTGAGTACATGTTATGCAAAATATGGTTCTATGAAAAACGCTCCTTTCCAAAGACTGACTGACCAACTGTTAGAATCTGCATACAAAGGAAAGTATACTTTGTACATCTTTTCTTATGCTTATTGGTACATTTTTTGATCAGAAGACACGGATTTTGGCTCCAAGTATGTTCTCAGTATTGGACTGCCAGCTGCTTGCATGCTGGTTTTGATGCTTGCCAATGCTGGAAATAAGAATTAAAACAAGCCCGTTTGTTCAAGAGTTGCTTTTACAGTGCTTTTTGAAATAACAGAATTTGGTTTCTTAAAACATGTCATTGGACTTCTTTCTGTGAAGCTGTGTTTTGCAGGACGTCAAATCTCTTCACTTGGTTTGAAGAGAATACCTTTTTTAACCTCATAGACCCTAGAATAGAAAAAAAATTGGTTTCTGTTTTATGTTTCTATGGGATTGTATCTGTTTGTGAACTGCTGTTCAAAAGACTTAGGTCTCACTCCTCCCTGGTCTCCCTCCGTAGCCTCCTGAATGGATATCAAACAGCTTTCACACAGATGGTGTGGATTTCATGTTCTCTGTATGAATCACAGCTCATCTATAACTTTTGGTTATCCAAGCATATTATGTATGAAAGGCCAGAAGTTCATGAATCTTAGGTAAAGAAATAGAAGATGATACATTCAAGATAAACGTGTCCATGTGTATTAATAAACTGTAACTGGTTGAGGTTTGAATCCAAGCCATTGTGCTTTTGAGAAGTTAAATGATTAAGCAAGTAATTTATAGTGGATAATCCCCATGATGAATTTCTTCTTTTCCTATTAACAAATCTTTTATGAAAGCATAATACATCTTCGCAGTTGTACTTATTGTTTTAATTGATCTTTTGCATTCATTCAGGTTGTTGCTTTTGAACCACGAATTGCTTGCAAATTATTAGCGTTTAAAATGCATTGATGAATCTTAATTGAACTTTGACTTTGTTATATGGGACAATAATTTTTTGATGCCTAGGTGGAGATGAAATTACTGGTGTGACGCTGCAATCTATAAGATCAATATTAGTGTATGTTTTATCTTTTCAGTCTGGGAGGCGCGAAAATGTGCGTGAAACCTTTGGAACCACTGTAATTGATGGCATAAACAACAAATGCAGCAGCCTTCTGCTACACCCTTGTTGTCAATTGTTTCTAATCCTTTCCTTAAAATAAATGTTTAGGGTCACTGGAGCAAAAGATTACTGTACCTTTCTGGATAGCTTTCTGTCACTGGGGATTTCCTCTGGCAAAAAAAGCATTACTTGTTCCAGGAATTAACCTAGTACCTGAGAGATGCAAAATGAGTAGGACAAGAAATCTTCTGTTTAGAAAATCTTGAGGGACTCCTCAAAACTTCCTTTTGCTTTTGGTAGCACTCCACAGGTTTCCCTATTAGGGAACTAGCTCTTATACTTCATTTTGAAGCCATTTATGGATTCAAAAGTTTATTCAGCTCTAAGCTTATCAAGTACCCATTACACTTAGGAGAATCACGGAGAGTGGAGAGGTGGGAGGAAAGTGAGAACAGCAGTGTATTTATTTCATCTGTGTAAGCAAAACAAAAACCCCAACCAATGAACAACAAAACCCTATCCACGCAAACATAGCAAAAAAGAACTTTAAGTAAGAATGATACATTGAATATAGGACCAGCCCTTTCATATTGCCCTTGGATTGCTCAGGTGAAAGATGAAGTAAGAATATAGTGCCAGAGAAAACCAATTCCTATGTTGAAGTTAGTTTTATGGACTGTTGTAGTCCCTAGCATATTCCCCTCTGCCTCCCTTGCTCACACACAAAGGTGCACAGTCTGCAGAACTTCAGAGCCCGCAAAATTCATTCATTCCCCTTTATGCTGAAAATGCTGACCAGAAATCAAAGGGGAATAGAGAGTTCAGGCAGGGAAGCGCCATCTGTGGCTCACTGTTTTCCATTATGTACAGCATGAAATATCATCTGAAATTTGAAGCCTGCATCCATAGCGAGGAGTAACAGATGCGATGTGCAGAGACCTGCATCCAAATATCTGAATTTGCTTGCTGTTAGATATTTTTGTTTGTTTAAAGAAAGTGTTTGTGATGCAGTTGCTTAGCTTTTAGAAAAAAATCAAGCGAATTATGTCAACACAGAAAAGAGTGCTTTTGTTTTGGCTTAGCAACTTGTTAAACTAATGGGATTTTTTTCTTTGGGTGATATTCCTCATATATATTCTCAGCATGTCCCACTATAGAGTCCCACGGGACCATTATACTGTATACGGCAAATGTTTATTGCCAATATGATAAATCATTTAACGATGCTCAGACAATCAAACCTGATTTACTAAACAAGTTTCAATCTCTTATTTTAACAAAAGTCTTCCTCAGACCCTCAGAAGTAAACAAACCTTCTTACCATTCCATGCAGGTTTAAAGAAAACAGAAAAGGCAGAAGTTGGTGTGACTGATATTTTTCCTATGACATAAGCTGGAAATTATGCAAGTGACCTATTTAAGATTTTCTAGGGTTTTTCTGGGATTTGCATAATGCAAAGTGATGTTGTAACTATTCTATATATGTGTAACTATCCTGTAATTCAATAAAGTAAGGTTGATTGAACACAGGGAATTTTTTTTATAAAAATATGGTTTGCAAAAGCTCACAGCTTTTAAACAAATTGTGCCTGTATGTTATTTGTTTCTTGTGATTACATTGGCACATTTGTGATGGCAGAGAAATTGTACTAATTCATCTGTTGTGGCTTGCAAGGAATCAGAAGGATTTCTGAACTTCAGAATGAAACAGTAACACTCTCCTTGTGTGTATTTATGTGTTAGAGGAAAGAACTACTACCATGAGGGTTAACTTAAATCAGCTTCACATGCCTGCTATTTTATAGAGAGTAGAATCTTTCTCTATGCCTGTTCCAAAGCAGGGTGTAATAAGGCAAGTTCACTTCGAAGGTAATGTGCCTTCCTGCTTTTCTGTGTTCACATCCATAGGCCATATGGGGTTCACTCAATGGTGGTGAGATTGCCCATGTGATTGCAAGGTTGAAAAATCACAGTTATTAAGGGAGGCCCCTGACAACTGGAGAAAAGCTAACATTATACCCATCTTAAATAAATAAATGTTAAAAGGAACACCTGGGGAGCTATAACTTGGTCAGACTTCAGTCCCTGGAAAGAGCATGGTAAACATCTTTCGAATGTCAGTTGCAAGCATGTAAAGAACAAGCATGCAATCAGAAGTAGTAAACAATGATTTAACAAAAAAAAGTTGTGTTTTTGCCAACCTAGACTTTTCATTTAAAAGTGTCTGGCAATGTGGATGAGGGGAGTCAGTAAAGCTGTAATATGGTTTGACCTTGGTATGGATCTGACACCATTTGCAGTGTTCTTATGTGGAAACTTAGGAAGTATGGGCTGGATAAATGGTTGGCTGAAAAATGGCTATACTGCCAGGCTCAAAGGGTTGGTGGCCAATAATGAGCAGTGTGCTCCACAAGATGATACAGAGGCTAATTTTTTTTTTCCTTAAGGTTATAGCACCATAGAAATATGGGTTGCAAGAGATCTCTGGACCTTGTTATTGTTTGGAGAGAGCTTGGTTCCATCTTTGATGCAAACCATCAAAGCTTTGAGGCAGTTTTGGATTGCCCTTTAACCACTTCTCAATCAGACTAAATAAGCTCGGCTCTCTCAACCTTTCCTTCTAAATTATGTGCCGCCACTACAGTGCTAGTCCTCCAATATACCTTCTCAAGCTTCTGAGCGTCTCTTTTGAACTAGGTGTTTTGGGTCTGTCTGAGGTGGAGTTAATTTGCTCCGTAGCAGCTCTCATAGTGCTGTGCTTTATATTGGTAGCTAGAAAGGTGTTAATAACACACCAGTGTTTTGGCTGCTGTTAGAGCAGTGCTTGCACAGCATCAAGGCTGTCCCTTCAACGTTCCTATCTCACTAACAGGCCATGGGGTGGGCAAAGTCTTGGGAGGGGATGTAGCCAGATCAGCTGACCCAAACTGACCAAAGGGATATTCCATACCCCATAATGTCTGCTCAGCAATAAAAGCTAAGAGAAAGGAGGAGGAGAGGAAGGGTATTTGTTATTACGACATTTGTCTTCAGGAGCCACCATTACATGTACTGAGGCCCTACTTCTGGGGAAGTAGCTGAACATCGCCTGCTGATGGGAAGTAGAGAACAGATCTTTTGTTTTCCTTTGCTTCTGTGCACAGCCTTTGCTTTTGCTTTATTAAACTGCATTTATCTTGACCCATGAGGTTTTCTTTTTTCCGTCGTATGTTCTCGCCTCCCTGCCCCACTGAGGAGCAGAGTGGTAGAGTGGCTTAGGGCACACCTGGCAACCATCTGTGGTCAGCCCACCACACTCAGCCACCCAGTAGGCATTGTACTCCAGATGCAATCTCACCAGGGTTTAGTGGTATCCACAAACTGTGCTTTGAGAAGTTTTGGCAGAATTTTAATAACTTCTGCAGGATATGTTATGGTTGGGGTTTTCCTGTTGTCAAGGCATAGGTTTCAGTTGTTGGGAAGACCATACAAACTATGTCGTGCTTTGAGCAGAAGGCCTGGCTGAGGTCCCTGTTAACCTTGTTTATTCTGTTGTGATCCCATGGAGTGAGCCAGGGAATCCGCTGTACTTGTCACCCCGGCGCTGCTCATTGGAGGTGCAATGCTATTCCTGTTTAACTTGGTGGCAACAAAATTTTCCCCAGATGAAATACGTGGTGAAATACGAACTGTGCACCACCTTTTTCTATGTGCTTTCAGAGTATATGCTGTTTGCATGTTCTTACTTAAGTAGTGTGTAAAGGGATTCTTGACCCTTTGCAAAGCAGAGGGAAGCAGCAACTTTCCCTGGAGAGATTTTCATCTAGGATCTGAAATGACATACTGAGTAGGTAAGGACAAAGTAAAGTGCGAATAAAGCAGGGCTGCAGGTGACATCCCAGGAACAACTTAAATCATGTGTGTATATGTCTGTCATGGTTTGGATTTGGTTAGAAGAGGCCTAGCTGAAAAATAAAGTTACTGAACAAAATTGGTCCTGTTTTACCTCAAACCAGGATACTGTCTCAAAAGGTCTTTTAAAAACCGTGCTTCCATACACATCTTGCAAGCAATGATGTTTGGGGCCTATAGGGATTGATAAGAGCAAAATCTTAGCATGGTTTTGGAAGAGAAATGAGCAAAGACAATAACTCAGATATTCTTGTTGAAAATATGGGTTTTGTGAGGACATTTTGGACTAGCAGGAGATGACAGCTAATTCTAAAGGAACCTGTAGAGAACGAGGTTTCAGTAACCAATAGTCCAGTTATGAACCAGTTATTTGATGTACAGGTAGAAAGGGAAGGGTGAATTTCATAGTTACTAGGAAGAAATTGTATTAGGATTTTATGTAAAGATAGGCAGGGCATAGTGGTGACCCATTCCTGAACAGTGTAGAGAGGAAGGTGGTGAACAGCTGTACAGGTAAGTATTCGAAAACAAATTTAGAGAACTCCTAATTAGCAAGGAGAAGTTGCAGTAGGTAGCAGGCTGTTATAGGGAATGAAAGGAGTTCCCAATTTCTCCCCAAAACAGTAACTAGGATAGTTTAATCAGATTAGTGTTTCTCATGGAACAAAACTTTCTGAAGTGGCAGCTTGTTCTGGGCACAGTGAGAGTTCCTCCTGTCCCTAGTGTGTCCATTAGAGGCAGAGGTGGTCAGGGCTCAAAGTGTGGAACTGTAACAGAATTGTCAGGTTTTGGAGGAGGGAGAGTTTGTGGAAGCCAGCTGAATGGTGTCTCTTAAGTGAGCCTTCTTCAGCTACATACTGTGATAATGGGTACTGGGAAAGCTGTAGGTGTATCTGAGAAAGCTGCAAACAAAGACCAAGAGCACCTTTAATTTATACTTTCTGTAGTTATGTTTCATGTATACTCTTATGCAATGTTTTTTGGTTATAGTGTATGAGTTCTTATAAGCTATGCTTCCTTACCATCTGTGACCATTTTCTGACTAATTTACACCCACCTATAATGTTCCTTAACACAACAAATCAGCTTGTTTAAAGATCTGCTTTTGGGTCTACCTCTCTTTAGAAAGAAAGCTGTAGTCTGATTTTCTGCATAATAATTGCACAGTGTAAATGGAATGGGAATAATTTGTTTTTCCTCTGCTGAACAAAAGATACAGTGTTTGTTCAGGAACTTTTTATTAAAAAAAAAAAAGGCATGTGCCAAGGAATATGTAGCAGTAAGATAACACATACCTCAAGGAACTCTGTGAGGCAAATACCTTTGAAAATATTTCTGCATTTCTTTTTGAAAAGTGTCAAAATACAAAAAGCCAACAGGGAGCTGTCACTAATGCACCAAACAGGTTTTCTTTACAACATATTTGCACATTGTGCCTTCTAGTCAAAAAAGACATAATTAATGCCCTGGAATACTAGTGCATAAGTTTTGAAGGTGAAAATAACCAAGGATAGGCATAAAAATTGCAAATAAGGATCCTGATGTGCAAACATTTGTAAACAAAATGTGTTCCAGTGTGTATGTTCTTACAAATGCTGGATTGCAGGATTCCAACCCACGCATGTTTGTCTTTATTGATCTGGAGACAAAAGGTTTCAGAATGTTAGAAAATTTCTGACACCTTTAATGGGAAAAACATGTGCTTTTTTTAAATGTACTGTATCTTTAGTCACTGTCCAGCTATTTTTGAGTTACTGGATCTCATCTTCTGGTGGACATAGGCAATAATTCCTGTTCTTGATCACACTAAATTTGTACTTAGATGTTTCTTTGAGCAATCCTGGGATAATATTTTATATAAAACCTGTCGTCTTTTTCCTCCCTGATCTCCAATATAATTTTAGCATAAGCAGAAATCTCTGTTTGCTAAGAAATCCTCTGGAAGATCTTTGCTCCAAAGTAGTGACTACAAACCACTTACATGTATCGTATATCTCAGCTGCCTTGTAAAATAAGAAGTCCGTGTATAGAGATATAGTCATCCACCACTAGTATTGTTCTTTGCTATTGGTAACTCTTTAGTTCGTGGCACTCTGATGGTTCCTTGTAAAGTGTGACTGCCTACCTACCTTCCTTTTCCCCTGTTCTCTGGGCAGTGATGGGTTGTCATCTGCTCACGAGGACCCCTTGAGCCCATCTGTATATGGGGCTCTCCTACCTGAGCCACAAGCCCAGTACCTATCGCTGTCTTCAAATCTGTCCAGCCTTACCTTGTCTGCACTGCTTCGAAAAGCTGTTGGGTAGTGGTTGATGATTCAAGAAGTAGAAAGTGCCATTGAATCTTTGTGATTGCCTTAAAAGGAAGTTTTCAAAGGTATACAAATAGGAAATCAGGGTCTCCCCCTCTTCCCCTTTCCTTAAGATATTTAAAATATTTCATGAAGTCTAGTAGACTTTAGGCAACTTGACTGTTGGATTACAACAACATCAATACAATAGTAACATCACATTTTGGCTCAATTCTCAGGTTTGTTTCAGTTTCTTCTCCATTCTAATTAATGTTGATATTTATAAATTCCTGTTTTATCATATTTTTTGGTGGGGTTATTCTGTAAGTGAGCAAGTAGTGCGGGTTTGCTGTTTGTTTTACCCTTCTGGTCAATTCAGCAGTTTGAACTTATATCTCATCCTTTCTTGGTTTGCTTGGACTGTGTTCATCACCATAGCCCTTTAGCACTGAAAGCAGTATCTTTAAGGAAAGAAATAATAAAACTAGAAGTAAGGAGTTTTTTAGATGTCTCTTCCAGTACAGCACTGAGAATAGTATTTGCTTTCTGCAACCCTCTTCCTGCTCTGGTAAGTTGTGCTGTAAGGCAGCAATTACTGATCTTATTTCACCCCGATGTAGCATCATTTTGCAAGATAAAATAAGGGTGAGTAAGCAGTGGTTTTCTTCAGAAAAGGAACAGCGTCACTAATACTACTGCCAGTTCAATGAATGAAGCTCTCCCATTGCCAAAGTTGCTTTGTGAAAGCTGTCTGAGTGAACTTGGGAGACTGCAGGATGGGGCAGCTCACAGGACAGGATTTCTAAGTATCATTTGAAAGAAAGAAGAAATTCGTCTGCCTCCAGAGTTCACCTGGAGAAGTTGCAGTAGCTGTTCTGCAAATGTGGTCTCGAGGAATGCCCCTAGGAAGCTCTGAAGCTCTCCTCAATCTCGTCCTGTGCAGGGAGATGAAAGAGGAGGACAGGATAAAAAGTTGCGCATTTCCAGATAATCTGACACCAAATAAATTTGCATCTTTTCAGCCGTCTTCAGCATAGACTACTATCCAGAGACACAAAATCTAAGCTCTGTTGTTTTTGTTCTTGAAGGAAAACAGTAAGTAATGAGAGTTACCATGGCGGAAATCTGGGTCTCCTGTACTTGGTTTACCTGTGAAAGCTATCAAGAACTGAGCCTAGAACAGAGCTAAACTTATGGTCATTCCTCCCAGTTTGCAAGCATAATGGGTCCTTCCTCTTGGTAAGGATGAGACAAAGCACAGGTGAAGGCATGATGAAGGCTGCTACAGTGCTTCCCCACCACCACCCTGAGGCACAGAGGCAGACATTGCTATGCCTTAAGGCTATGGTGCAATGTTCTACAGCTGCTCTGGAGAAGTGTAGCTAATCACAGCACGTAGCTCTGATACACTTGAACTGTTTTTTTCTCAGTTGCTATTTACGTTTAAAAAAAAAAAAAAGGCAGCCAGTTCTTAAACTGGATCATTGTCATAATTAAGTCAGTGAAAGTGCAAAACGGGATGGGAGGGAGAAGTGTTTCAAGACTGCAGGTAGAATCTTAGCATCTAGGAAAAACTATCTTACTGGTGTTGAGTGTAGTAGACACAGTTCTGTGCCTTTTCCATGATGCCGAGATCTTTAAGGGTTAGATGTAACCTTCACTTTATGGCAAAGGTTCTTGAGTACTTAGATGGATGAATAATCTTTTTGAATTAAATTATCTAGTCACAAGTTTAAATGTGGGCATGCTCAAGTGCAATAATGTTTTCTTAACCATGTACAACTAACAGCTACACAGTGTTCACACTGCTAGTATAGTTTTGCAATACTTAAAAGTCTTGCCTTTAATTTAATATCTTTGTCCAGATCTTCTGCCTCTTCAGCATTTTAAATTTTCATTAAATAATGAATAAAATGAAGTTTATGGTAAAATACAGACTTGGGAAGAAAGTTTGAAGGAAGAGGTAAATGTAACTTCTTGGGAGATATTTATCACCTTTTTCCCCTTCTGTCATTCTCATTTCCCTTTTATTTTCTGATTTCAAACTAGCTGGACCTGGTTCAAATACTCATGTTATTTTGACGATATTTATGGATCAAAAGAATATGATTTCCATGGCAACTGCTCCAGGTTTTGAGCAAATATCAGCTTTGAAGGTGCTTTCTCTTTTTGGGGTTTGTATTTTGTGCTTATTTGATTAACCCCAGGAGGGATTTAGATCTTGTTTATAAACAGAAGACTTAATTTGAAGAAGAAAAGCAAAGTTCAATGCAGGATGGAGTGTTCAAGATATTAGATCCAGCTGTGGAGTTCTATCAAATTCTTGCTTTGTCCTTGACTATTTAAGCTGGTATATCTTTCAAAAAGTAATTTTTAGCATAAGAAATATGATGTTGCATATAATCATGTTATCTCATATTTTCTAAATAAGAGTTCTGAAAGAGTTATTTATAGTTTTGTGGGCCACAGGCTGTCCATTTGATGGTGATGCAGATAGTGGGTAGATTACATGGTGAAAATGTAGCTGCTAAGCTGAATTGGAGGATGTGTTCTAAATGTTTCTTTCTAATATTACTTTTCCAAGTAAGGAATTGCTATAGTTATCACAGATATTATTTTTTTTTGGTGTACAAATGCAATTGAAATATTTTGTGTTGTCAAAAATAAGGCTGCAAATGCAATCTTTCATTCTGAGATACATTTTTACACTGTGCAAAAGTTCTGGGAATCAAACTTAAACAAAAGTGATCTGAAAATATTTTAGTGATTGGTTTCACATGGGTCAAGTTGCAATGTGGATGATAGAGTTTGAAAGAGATTAGTGGAAGTACAAGTACTATAGATACAGGCTGCCTTTGTTGTAGAACGCATGGGTGGATGGGACAGAACAAATTATATCTTCCTGTTGAGAAGTGGAAGTTGCTCACATGTGGTAGCTGGTAGACGAGAGCCTTGTGGGCAACTATTTGTTGCCATCTTGTGTTTCTGTTAGCAAGCGGTGACTCTTTCCCTAACTAAGGGAAACTTTCTCTGTAAGCACTCATAATAACTGAACCTGGTAGTTGCTTGCACATAGCAAAATGCTTCAGGACAAAGTTTTCCCACTTTGAGTGCCTACTCTGCCTGCATGTTGGCTCCTACTACTTGTAGACCTTAATCTTGAAATGCTGTTATATTCTTGTATTCAGTGTACACAGCAATAGATTCTTCTAAATGAGTCAGTATTTATTGTCCATCATTATTAAAAAAAAAAAAATTAAAATCAGAGATTTGTGAAGTGCATATCAAATTTTGATAAGCATTTCATGAATTGTTGAGTAGTCAGTGATACTGAAAAATAATGAATCCATGACTTTAAAGATGGAATAATTCTTGCTAAGGCTCAATTTTTCCGACTGTGATTCAGAAGCACTGTTGTGTGCGTGTGTGTCTATGCTTACGCATTTACATGCATGCATGTGAACAGTTGTGGGAATACCTATATTTGTCAATGTAACATTTATTCTTCATTATACCTTCATGCTGCTATCTTAAGGAATGAGGCAGAGTACTTGTAGGGCACAACAGAATGTGATTCTCATGAGTAACTTTTAACCGTGTCACAATACATATGCATGAGACAGCAAAACTGAGGCTGCACAGTCATTTCCTAATTCTCTTGTATGTATATTAAATGCCTCTTAGAGAAAAAAATTAAGGTATATGTTATGAGCGACAAAACCTCATCATGTCTTACTGGCAAAGTTAGAAATCTTACTTTTAGGCATTGCATCATTAGTTGCTGACTCCTGGGTTATTGAAGTATCTAAGTAGACGGAGACACAAAGATTCTAGAGATGGGTCAAGAGCTGAAATCTGCATAGAAGAAAAAGAAACTGGAAGGGGGCTTCTGCTGTGGACCAGTTCAGTGCCAACATTGAAGATGTAGGCCTATTTCTCCTCCTTTTTCCTCCCCAAAATCCACAAGGTAAAGAAAGATGCATGGAGAAACAGGCAAGAATACTCTGGGGGCAGCGCGCAGTGTTACAGGGTAAGTTTTCCAGTGGGGATGGGAATCTGAGCACCTGCATGATTGTGATATTAGATGATGCTTTATTACTGTTGTGACACTGTTACAAAATGTCACGTGTCATGCAGCGCGCTGCAGGAAGCCGTAAATTCACAGTGCGTATCACTGCACCGCTGGAGGTCAGGAGACCTCAGTGGCAGCCTGCAGAATCGCAGGACTTGCCTTGTTTCACTGTTGTACTCGCTCTATCTCTTCATTCATTTTCCATTACATATTGGTAGTGCACCCACCGAGGCACTAGGTAGTAAGCTGTATTATCCTGATTGGTTTTGTTAAACACTGCTCAGAACTTTTGCAGCCTATAAATAAAACAAAGACACAAGGACAGGTTTTTGGTCTCATTCAGGGAACCCCTCTCTATAAATAACCTGGTTAGGTTGTAGGAAGTTACAATGTTAAGTAATTTTGATCACCAGCCTTGAAATAAATGCAGTACATGGATGTGTTTTATGGGATGCGGGGGGGGGAGAAACTTAGAATACTTCATATTTTTCTATATCACCACCCACACTGTCAGCTGCTGTCATATTTTTCTGGCTTTGATACTGTTATTCATTAAGGAAAATAACAGAGCAAGGTAGCTTTGGCTACTCAGCTCCTCTGTGGGATTGAAGTTTGGGTGCCATTGCATGGTACCACATGACTGGGAAGTCCTGGATATTAACACTAATGTTCTTTAAAAAGCCAGGTAGTAACAGGCCTTTCCAGTTTTATTTGCTAATTTTACTTATTACTTTGTTCCTCAGGGAGCCAGGGCATAACTCAGTTGACAAGGTATTTATTTTTCAGACCTATACAGAAATGGAAGTGGTTGACAAAGTGCTATGAATTTTTCCCTATTCTTTTCTTTTTTTTAATGTAATTTTGTATGAGGTAACCAGGCTGATACTCTCCTGTGGGGGGGGCCTCGTGTACTTGCACAGAGCATTTTGTCTTTGCTAGACCCAGACAGATGCTGCTTTCATTGTACTCAGGTTATAGATACAACTTAGAATGAATGCAGACTGTAGCTAAGAACCGGAAAAACTGACAAAAAAGTGTTTTGGTTAGGATTGTTTCACTAGATCTCACATTTGAATTATGATATTAGAATAAAAGACAATCAGAGACTGGTTTTCAAGACTTTAACTGGAAGTGTGAAATTAAGAGAGGTAACGTTTCAAGAGTCTGTGCAATTAAGCACATGTTGCATCAAATATGATTTCAATTGATCCATACAAGTACACTCGTCTGGTGTATTCTCACAAAGTTTTGTAAACTGTGATCAGCCTACTAAAATTCAAGAGTTGCAAGCTTGTACTGAAATGAAAACTCAGGAAACTTCTTTTTTGCAGATTCACCGCTGATAAGCACGTTTTAAGACACAGAACAGGATAAAACACTTGTGATAATTTCAAATTTCCATGTGAATGTTTCTCATACTTCTAGCTGTGGAATATTTCTGGCCTGCTTAAAAAGTTCACTGCTCATATACTTTTTAAAAGCAAGAATGGGTTCTAAAAAGCTTTGTTAGGGTGGCTTCTTTAACGATGTCTTTTTAATGTTTGAGAATAAGTCAAATTATGCGTAGACATACCTGGTTGATTCAGTCTGTATGTTTTGCATCCTAATTTTATCCTGGTAGAGCTGTATTTAATTCAACTAAGTTACCTTTGATGTTTGTAGGAGTGCTAAAGTAAAACTGCTCTTTTCTGACTCAGGGGCTGAATAACTTTTAAAGGGATGCCAAAGGAATGGTCCATGGTGTGCGATGCACCTCAACTCCTTGTAAGATAAGAGGAAGCTACAGATACTAGCACTTTGGTTACATCAAGGACACCCTGGTACGCTGTTGTTTCAGAATAATCTTATTTATTTCCTTGTTAATAGTTAATATTTTTTTAATCTTGACTGAAGCATCCTAAATTTTTTTCCAAATATATATAAATGTCCTGTTTTCAGAAACAGATAAAGTAGCAAACAAGGTGTTTGCAAATTCCACTTAAGTAGTGTCAAACTATTTCTATTGAGTCAAAAATTCAGTGTTTCAGATCTAAGTGCAACTGAGTTAGCTCCTAACAAATAGAATGCTTTGACTTCAGGAGAGATAACAGCATAGGGAGACTTTAACCTTTAGGTCGTTTGACTGAATGCTGCCCAATTTGCCGTAGATCAAAAGTCATTTGTATGTGATGGTTTCACTGGCCTGTGTGAAATGAGTTAATGGCTTCAGTTTGCTTCACAGAGGAGAATTCTCCATGTTGCAAGTGGCAAAAACGGTTGACAACCCTTCCAGCAGAGATGTCTATGTTTGACTGTGAAAGGAGGCAGATGTCTTCCTCCTCTGCAGGAGGGACATAGACAAGGAAGAGTAGGGACTCCCACGTTGCTATCATCTGATCCTTACAAACATAGAGTGGATGCCAGTGCTGACAAACTATTGAGACAAAAATGCCTCTTTAAAAAAAAAAACACCAAACCCTCAAAAAACTGACAGAAGGAGAAATTGTGACTGAAATGACAAGTAAAGGGTAAATAATGACTAAAGTGTAAGAGCTAAGTCCTGCCCTGTGCTGAACCTGTATTTTTGCTACTCTGGGGGTCCCTGTCACTGTGAAATCAAATACGGGGCAACATGCGTTGCCTGGGTGTAGACAAGCTGCAAGCCCTGCCCAGCAGCCTGGCCCTCTGAGGCATTACCTGTTCCTGATTCTGCCTTGTTTCCCACTCTTCAGTCATCGGCTGCGGCTGGCTCTGAGCAGTGGCCTGCAGCCCAGCTGCGCTTGCGGTGCTACCTGGCAGTGTAACGCTTCTGCCTGCAGCTCACTCACCGCTGTTTTCCACACATGCTATGCCACAACTATTGCCTTCATCTAAAAAACTTTTTTCACTCCTTTCTGGTTCTCTGTTGAGAAACTACCATTTGCTCATACAGCATCACAGTGGAAAATGTCAAGTCATTTTGAGTTTGCAAGGATTGGGGGAGGACGAGAGAAAGCCCCACAACAGAAATAACCTGCATGAGGGTGAGCCAAGCCAGGCGTTTAACTCCTCTTCATCATATGCTGTCAGTATGTAATGCTTTAAATACAGAAGAGAAAGACAGGTGGCAGTCAAAGAGCAAGAGAGGACACCAGCCACTGGGGAAAAAGACCATGTGGTCCCTAGGTAGTGGAGATGACTAGGAGGGAAGGAACACAGCCACAGATATCATAACATTAATGGAGGCGTACAGGCCTGACCCTAATAGGAGATTGTTAAGAGCAAATACAGTGTTCATACCATGTGGTATCTTCTTTCCCTTGCTCCTTTTCTCTCCCTTTCTCTCTCTCTTGTTTTGAATTCATTTGCTGTATGGCTCTAGGACTGTTGTGATTTCTTTTCCCTAGGGATTGGCTTTCTATTACTTTTGGCTGCTGTGTATCTTTCATTTTTGTTTTAGGTTTAATGGAGTCTAGGTGTTGATGTAAAATAGCTCGAGACGGTTGCATTTTTCACAGGTCACAAACTGTTACATGTCCCACTTATGGCAGTGATATTGGTATGAGACTAGGGGTATTAGATAGTTACAGACAAAAATACTCGGATTCTTGTTAATTCTGTAAATGTACAGGGTTAAATAGCTATCACTAGGTCACATGAACTAATTGTTCAGCACTTAAAAAATTAAAATAACAGGACTTTGATTTCTGGACTTACACAGCTGGAGAATCTGACCATGGAGATGCTGTTTCACAGTGACAAAACCTTCTGGTTCACAGCCCTACAAGTCTCAAAGTTAACAGGTTTTTAAGAAGGCAATGTTTCGACTGGCTTTAGGCATTTATTTGTATGAGACCAGATGAGCTTCACCTGGGAGTCCCAAATAGCCAATTCCTTGAGCTCTTACAATGAGGAGTTCAGGACAATGCAGTCTGTTTAGTTATGAGAGCAGTAGTGATATGAGAAAAATAAACTCGTATAAGTCAGTGTCAGATCTAGCACATTTCAACACATCCCCTGGAATCTCTCGCTGTCTGTCTGTATCTGCATTTATACTGTGTTTTTGCTGTTGAAAGTCTGTTTACTTCACAATGTTATTTTGCTTGTAAGGTTGTAATAAGGCTAAAGGACTTGATTCTCCAAGCTGTTAAGTACCTCTTGTGTTGTGCTGTACACTCTCAATTTTTATTGCTTGAAGCACTCAATACCTTGCAAGATCCTACCATTCTAGAAAGAGAAATGCACTCAAAATATTTTGCAATTCTGTGATGGAAGCCACTATAGCCTATAGAAGTGCCAGGTACAAGTATTATCATTCAGGCATTGTACCAGTAGAACCTATTTCTGAATTTCACTTATCCCTCAAAAATTTAGAGAAATGTTCTGTTACCAGAGGTGAGAAGGCTTTTAGTATCTTGATCATGCCATGCTTTTTATTTGCCACTTATTTGTCTGTCGAATGATTGCCCCAACTTCGGAGATGCTGAAAGGTGGAAGTTTTCGTTTAATAATTAGAAACAGAAGCAAAATTTTTTACAAAGATTACATACCTATTCTGTCCATTTTTCCTCCTCCTAAAATGCGAAGTCTACATGAACAATGATCCTAGTAGTAGTTTTTCAGTCTTGTCATAGCTGGACCTTGTTGAAATTTATTTGAACTTTTGACAAGAAGTAGCCATGTTTGAATATTTGAAATGAACTCTCTCAAAATAATCTAAACATTGAAATTGTCTCTTGCTGTCTTTTGTTTGGAGAAAGTTGTTGCCATTGTCAGGTTCAACTGCAAATCAGCTTTTTTAACAAACTGGATGCTCTGATACAAGGGAATTTCATCTCAGTCACCTCGCTCAATGAAAAATTGAGCCACTACCCTAGGCACTTTCTATAGTCAGTAGAGAGGGCAAGCAGCTCCACTGGGCAGTTCATCCCCTACAAAAGTCCTGTTTTAGGATGGAGTGAGTTACTCTCTAGATGTACTTATCTTTCTTGACTATGGAGATATGTAGGTAATAAACGTAGATTAGACACCCATGTTTCAATGTTAAAAAATAATCCGATTTGATTGTCACCCTAAAATCATGTATTATCCCAACCGAATAATACGCTTTTGGCATCTGAGTTGAAGAGGACTGTAATTAGTCATTATCTCTGAATTGTTACTCAAGCAAACCTTTAAGGGAATTGTTCCTGATTAATGATTGTAAGACCAAGATCTGCAAGAATCTCTGTAGAAGAGACTGGGGTCTCTGCTGGTTTAATGAGTTTTAGTTCTGAGGTTCATTATAGCTGAGCTGGCCTTGTGAGCGATCCTGAAAAATTACTTCTCTACAAAGTATGCTGCTAGCACAGAGCTGGATAAGTATTTGTAAGGGGCTCTTGCAAACGTACTATTTTTTTGTTTTCTTAAAGTGGAGTCCACTTTTGTTTCTTTTAGTGTACCTCTTTGGTTTCCTTTTGTAGAATGTGTGAGAAACAGTGCTAGAAACATGTGATTATATTCTCAGCTATGTAAATCAGAGTAGCTTCACTGGCTGAAAACTCTGGCCTACTGTTTAGTTGAAAGATGAAAGCTGTGATTGTTTGAGGTTATTTCTTTACACTTGTATGTATGTTGCTCCAGCACAGGGTACTTGTTCTTGTAGTCTAATAGTGAAAATGGGGAATCCTGTGTGAGTCTAATTTCTACTATTTATATAGCTGAAGTGAGTATGCCAAGAGGACATATGAATAATAATTTGTTAGAAATATTAGGTGTTTGAATTGGGGGCAACTGACAATTTAAAGTAAATTTAAAATATATCTGTACTATAAATGTAGTCAATCTAGTAAAAGTATATATGAAGAGTGGGAAAGGGATCTTAGATAATGGTTGGGAGTTTTGTTATTTAAGGTGTTGACTTTTGACACAGTAAAACAAATCTTAACGGCAAGTTCTTATATCCTCTGAGGTTTCACTCTCTTTTAGTATTTCCTTTGCTTTTGCTGCTAGACAGGTGCTTCACATCTTAACAGTAAGGTTCCAGATGTTAGTTTTTATGTCAGAAGCAGTTGGTCTGGAATGAGATAAGCCAGAGAGATCACTCTAATTTCTTTTTTCCTCTTTTTCTCTCTCTCTTTTTTTTTTTTCCCCCTCCTCACCTAATTGTTTCCCTCCCCTTCCATAAGAACCGTAAGAAGTGCCATCCTCTCTGAAAGGTCATTGTCTAGGAACTTACTGATCATCATTCTGCAGTACGTAGCTTGACTGATACATCTCTGATTCAGGCTGTAGACTATGAAGTACAGCACTTTTTTAATCTGTAAGTTCTTGCTCTTTGCTAAAACCCCACAACGTGTGTGTGAACACTTTTTTTTTTTTTAAACCACAGTTGCGTTTTAACACAATGTGTTAGTGTTACAGTTGTGTGAATTTTATTTCTTTGAATCCATTTTTAAACATCTTGTCACAGAAAAACTTTATCCTCCATCATTTAGTCACCAAAGGATGTTTGGGATTTGGTGGGTTTTTTGTTTTGTGTTTTTTTTCTTATTTAAGACTAGCTTAACACTATTTGCTTTAACAAGATTTTGAGTCTTGTATCAGGCAACAATCAATCTCTTCTGCCTTAATGATGTATTATGATGATGAAAACATACAAAACCAATGACATCATACCTGCTAGCCTGAAATGTTACATGGGAAGGAATTACTTGGATCCCGTTATTTCTATGTTTATTTTGTAAATCATGTAATCTCTGTGCTATATCAGTACTCTATATATGACTATGTAATACTGTGAAGGATGCTGGCTAAATGGTTTACATGAACACTCTGAGCTCAGGTTTGGGCAGCCTGTCATTGGTATTATTGTTTATTCAGATTGGTTTATGTTCTAATCTTACTTAGATTTACACAAATACGAAAGTTGATATAAATGAGCCCAAAACCTGAATGGTTAATTTAAAATACAAGATATTCATAGAAGTACTTAAAAAGAACTAATTTCTCTCCTTTTAACTCATCTTTAGTAATAGTGATAATCTGGATAAACCTTGAAGCTGTCTGATTTTTCAGAGGGCAGGTGGTCTTTCTGTGACAAAAGTCTGTTTCCCATGCATTGCCATGAGGCAATCTTGAAAAATCTTAATCTTTGTTTAGAATAACAAGCAATTTGCAGTGTTCATGAAGTTGTAGAATAAAACCTTGTAAAAACAGGTATGGTTCACAAGATGTGAAGTGTGAAAACGAACAGTATGATATGAAAGAATAAAAATGCTTGTGTTTTGCAGTTCAGCTGTCTTTTAATGAGCAATTCAATTAAGTTTGGCCTTGTTAAGTAGGTGCTTGAAAAATAAGTCAAGTGATGCAGTAATTACAAACACGGAAAAACAAATCCCTCCCTCTTTTAAATACCAATCAAAATATTTATGTGGAAAAGCTGTTATTGTGGAACTTTTTATACATATTATAAAATCATTAGGCAGCTAAGTTGAGAAGAGCTCAATATGCAAAAAGACGGGGTTGGGAGGCTTGAGGAGGTTTTCAATACAAATCCGTCAGTGTCTCAGTTTCAAGACTCCACAGGGGAACAATTTAAAGAGTATGTAAGTTTATAATAGGAACAAATTATACTTTTACCAAATTGCAAGCAAATTGAGCATAAAAAGTGCATAATGACATTCATTGGCTATTTCTTTCCAATTAATACAGAAAACTTACCCAGCTCTAAAGTAGTAGATGATACTTAAGTTAAACATTAATAATGAAAACTGATTTCTGGATAGTGCATTGTATATCTGATCAGGAGAACACTGGCTTTACTTAACTGACGACTTACTGTGTTCCGCCCCTCCCTGTCCCCCCCCCCTTTTGTTTTACTGATAGTCAAAATTTTTTCTCTAGGACAGTGACATTAAGTTAAAGAGCAAGAGCAAAGTGGAAGAGACAGTGTCTACAGCGTTCTATGGAGTGGCATTTGATTTAACTTCAGCAGTGTCACAGGAGTTGATAGCTCATTTACCCATTGCCATTTGGAATTTGTAAAGCAATCTGTAAACAACAACTTCTGTCTGTGTAACTTGTCGGTTTTGTAAAATTCCACTTGCTTTAGCGGTGTGAAAGAGTTGGTCTTTGGTTTATCTCCCTTTGTCTTTCTCACTGTCACTATCGGTCACTGTGGAGCAAGTAATTCAGTTTCATACAAACTTATACCTGCTTTTATTTGGCAAGGCACTGGGCTGCATGGTCAAGTGCATTTGGTATGAAACTGAAGAGCTCAGCTGAATGGGGATCTGATCAAAGCTTTGAGAGGAGGTGGGCTGGGCAGCTCTTTCACTGGGGAAAGTGGAGCCTGTCCCTGTCAGACGTCTACTGAGCACCATCACCTGTGGAAAAATCTGAAAGTCTGGCCTGTGCTTCAGCTAAGAGTTACATGGCGGAGCAAGAAAAATCAGCACCTCTTCATTTGGCATCCTCTTGCCTCACCCTCGGAAAAACAGTGTACTACACCTTTTAATGCTGTCTTACCTCAGGGAGGAAAAGGAAAGCCCATGTGGAAAACTGTCTAATTGGAAGGGCTTCAGGCAGCAATGCTAGACTACTGCAGCAGCAGAATCTACATATTTCAGTTAAAAAAAAAAAGTGCTCCTAAAGGATTTTTGCCCTTCTGTTTTGCATAAAGTAGCATCTCTTTACTGTGAAAGTTGTAAACTAACATTCCTAACTTAGAAATCAATTTAGTCAGCGTAGCTGTATTACTACTAACTACAATTTTCTTACAGGTTAATTCAATAGATAGAAAGATAAAGCGTTACTACTTCAAAGTCAAGAACTGACATTTCTGAGATATACTGTGTGCTGTAGTGTCTCTGTTGCATGGTTTATCTGCTTTCTGGCTATGTCCAGCACTTTCGGATGTGCAGAAGCCTGTTTGGAGAAAACCTGCAGTAGAGAGTGCTGTCGTGTTTGAGAGTCCCAGATGAGAACTGAAAATCTTTGGACTTATGGGTGTTAACTTCTCTGTGTAGAAAAGAAAGGTGTGACATGTTCAGAAAAACTCTGTTGAACAGTAGCCTTATTCAAGGCTACATTCACTAGCTTAATGTCTAAATTATGACTGCCTTTGTCTATTAAGGTATAAATGATTTTATGGTGGTTCTCTTTTCCAAAAATTACCTTGCGTTACTACTGTGACTGTTGATTTCTGATTCTTTGGAAAAAATTACATAAAGTCTCTTATTAAAGACATTTAATTGACATTTTATCCATATAATTTATTTCAATTGCAGGACTTGAATGTCATTTTAACAGCAATTCTCTTCCAATTCCTATATGTTACCAACTATGTAGGCACTACATCCTGCACTAGAATGAGTTCATTTAAAGGAAGATGATGCTGATCAGGGAAGGAATGTTTGCAAAATAATTTGATACAATGGGACTGCCAAATGGATTGCGAGGTGCTTTTGGGTGTTTCTGATGATGCAAAGTCTATGTAATGTGATTAAAATACTTAAGACAACTTGCACTAGAGACTTAATACGGAAATCATGTAGGGCACAGGACTTAAATACAATTGAGTCCCTGACTGCTCTGCCAAAGTGCTTTTGACACTAAACTGAAGCATTAAAACCATTTGATTCTTGCTCTTTCTTCTGAAATTATTACAAAATACTAGTTGTGATTATTGTACTCCGAGCACTTTGTTGCTAGGCACTGCCTTAAGCCTGATGGTAAGTTCCACATATATCATCAGATAGTTGAGATTTTCTTTTTTTTCAAATGTAGGTCAATTTGTAAAGCAAAATTACTATGTAGACAGTGATCAGGAATTTGAAGTCTCACTGTTATTAGTTATGCTTTCCTGTTTTCTCTGTAGACAGATTTTCCCAGGTTCCTCTTCCACTGGGGAAGA
The DNA here is from genome assembly GCA_013398295.1 of Chionis minor. Lineage (NCBI taxonomy): Eukaryota > Metazoa > Chordata > Aves > Charadriiformes > Chionidae > Chionis > Chionis minor. Next base: position 566,568 of record VZSF01002918.1, read on the forward strand.
AGAAAACTGGTTAATGGAGAAGAACCTGGTTGTAAAGTTCAAACCTCACTGTAAGGGTGCTCAAAACATTTGGACAGTGACATAATTAATGGCAACGGCAGCAAGGCCAGCAGCAATGTTAGAACAGCTGAGGAAAAGTGAATAGATGTTGCTCCTTTTCTGTTTTCTTATGAGATGGAACAAGCGATGGAATCATCATCCTTCTCAGGAACAAAAGGTGGAGGTCTACCGGCTTTTGTTGTGATGCATTTGGGTCATTAATAACCAAAAAAAATAGAGAATGGAGTGTCCTGGAATTACTGAGATTGGTTTAAACCACGTAGGTCTTGCAGAGCAGTCTTTACCTGTGCAGCTGAAGTGGACGGCAGGTGAATAGCGTTCTGTTGTCCTTACAGAACTTGTCTGGTCACATGCAAGTTATTTGTGTGTGTAGGCTAGATAATCATACAGTTACATGTGGGTTACCCTTGGGCACACCAATTACCTCTAGGCCCTGTGCTAGTGACATAGTATTCATAACTCTCTCAAAGGTGATGTTGCTGAAGTGACACCTTATTTTTAGATTTTAACACACACAATTTATGTGCATCATATCTGAGGTTCATTTTCCCTCTGGCAGTTGGTGAGGTATCTGACCAAACCGCCTCTTTCTGTCAATCCATGTTTTTATTTTTGGACTTTCTTGAGCAAAATATGCTGAACTTTCTAAAACAATCAATTTTTCTCATGAGTTATTACTGGAAGGTGATAATTGTTTTATCAATACAAGACACAGTCAGTTGCATTTCAAATACCTTCAAAGCTAGTTATCTGATCACACTCTTAGGCAGCTTTGGTTACTGTTTGTGTTTGAATTTGGCACTTAGTGAGTTATTAGTAATAGATGTATAATACTGAATGATTTCCTCTGGTCAGGAGCGGCCAGGCTTTAAGCCCAGCTCCCAGTGTGAGCCAGGCTGTATTTTGGGCAGATATTCAGGAGGATTGCTGGGGAGGAGGATGACTGCCCCACAATCCACACCTGGCCTTGCAGCTGGCTCTGGAGTTCATATCACACAGCTGAGAAAGTTACCAAGTAGCTGATGATACCCTGCTCTTTTCCTCATTCATCCATCCTTGTTGCCAGAGTTTTACACACTGGGCAGAGCCAAGCTTTTTTCCCTTTCCTAAGGTAAAAGTCTCGATACTACTCTTAAGTTGTTCCTAAAAACTTGTCCCAGTAGGGACAAAGGGCAAGGGACCCTTTTCTGAAGGGTTCTTGCTAGCTGGTGTTTTGGGCTTCTCGGGGGTGCCAAAACATTTGTCTCAAGTCATTCCTTGTTTTTTACAGCAGCAAGTATGCTAGTGAAAGCAAAGCCTTCCATCCTTTGACCCCAAATCATGCTTTTTGAGGGCATAACCAGTGTATCCATTTGGAAAACTTTCAGGTAACTGTCCATATGTTTATAGAAATGAGTAAACTATCAGAGTGTATACTTCATGTGGTAGGGTAACAATATGTGTACTCTTATCTAGACAAATACTCTTCTGTGGTGATTCAAAAAGCAATAATGAAAAATAAGCTTGTTCAAAGTAAACATGAAAGTTTTAAAGCCACTTAAGAAGCTTAAGACACTATTTTTTAATAGAATTAAGTACCAAAAGTTGTTTAAAAGACCAACCTGTTCCCCCAGCTCAAAATAACTTGAGGTAGTGTCAGATAAGAGGACTGGAGGTACTGGAAGACAATGCCCAAAATGATGCCCATCTTTTAGAAAGATCTAGATTTTGTATTGTTACTTAAATTGATGATTTGGGGTTGTGGCATTTGTTTCGTTAATGTGGTGGAAGGAAGTGCTTAGCATGGTTAGAATGACAGAATCCAGCATCTTAAAAATGACACAAAGTAGTACCGATTTGGCAGTGACGGGACTGTGTGTTGTGAGCATGACTGACTGTCCTCCTTCCTTCTCTGCTGTGTACTATTGCTGCAAAGTCATTTGCTTTGGATGGTCAAGAAAGTTTAAAGATTTGGCTTGTTTTGTAAATAAAACACTTTTTTAGCAACCTGCCAAAGTTAAGATACATGATGCTTACTGACTTATCTTCAGTGCTATGTTTCAGCAACCATGTAGTAATGAATATATATGAGGAACCATAAATTGGATGGTCTGTACTTTTCTCTGAGTGACTGTATGTATAAATCTGATATGCCCTTACCTGATTCTTTGCTTTCTCAATGCTTACTGCACTGTTGAGGGATGTTTATTTTCTTTTAGACTTCTTTATAAGCCTAATTAAATGCTTGTAAATTCTAATTATGAAAACTTCATCCAGAGGGTTTAGGCGCTGATGAAATTTGGTCTTTTTGGACATACTAAATTTGATTTAAAATTTTGTTTTCATCCTCTTAAAAGTTGAACAATGTTGCTGAAAAAGAAATAACCTAAAGCACAGTCTGGTAAAACTTAGACTATCTGAAACTAAGGACAGAGCTTGGCAAAAGTATTTATTTTCTGCGCTTAGTCATTCTAGCCTTAGCTAAAATCTGAAAATAACACGGTGTTGAATTTTCAATATATATTTTAGGCTTTTCTTACTGTTCATGAAACATAAAAGAAAATAGAGAGCAAGCAGCCATCTAAAATAAATGCATGGAATAGATAGGGAAAGTTTAACCTGATTAGATTATATTGTATATTGTATAGTGTATAGGTCAAGAATATCAGCAGCTATCAGCTTCTCGCTTTCCAAGCTTCAGCTCTTTGCATTTAAAAAATTACAAGCAATCTAGAAAAACATAAATTTCATTTTAGTAGTTGATATAAGTCAGAGCTTGTAATAAAGCACTTACAACCCAGAGACACTTCCAAACAACTTACTGCATGAATCATAAAATGCAATTTTTCAACAAATTCAGGTTTCTTTTAGAAAATGAAGCAAGATGTACATACTTCTGTCTAAAATGAGTTTATGTAGAGAGTTCAGGGTTGTTCCCAGAGGAAATATTGCAGTGGTTTCATATCAGAGTTCCATACATAATGCCAACTTCTAGTGCATATCTCTATTCATTTTACAGTCTTCTAGCTATTATTTTCAGGAATGTACACAAAAAATGTGACCCTTTTACTGATATTTCTGCATTTCACATTGGAATAAATTTTATTTTTGAACATTAAACATAGGAACATCTTTTCCAAGGCCTCCTTGGAATTAAAACTGGCAAGGGATGTCAAGGTCAACAGGAAGGGTTTGGTTTCTTCAAGTACATTGGAGGTAAAAGGAAAACTAGAGAAAATGTGGGCCCACTGTTGAATGAGTCAGGTGCCATGGTGATTGATGATGCAGAGAAAGCGGAGTTACTGAATGCCTTCTTTGCTTCAGTCTTTACTGCTCAGGCCAGCCCTCGGGAGTCCCAGACTTTACAGGTGACGGACAAAGTCTGGAGGGTGGAAGACTTTCCCTTGGTTGGCGAGAATCAAGTTAGAGATCAGTTAAGTAAACCGGATATCCACAGGTCTGTGGATCCTGATGGGATGCACCTGAGAGTGCTGAGGGAGCTGGCAGAAGTCATTGCTGGTCCGCTCTCCATCATATTTGAAAGGTCCTGGAGAACAGGTAAGGTGCCTGAGGACTGGAGGAAAACTAGTGTCACTCCAGTCTTCAAAAAGGGCAAGAAGAAAGACCTGGAAAATTACAGGCCAGTGAGCCTCACCTCAGTCCCTGGAAAGATGATGGAGTAACTCATTCTAGACATCATCTCAAAACATCTGGAAGAAAAGGTTATCAGAAGTAGTCGACATGGATTCACCAGGGGGAAGCCATGTCTGACTAATCTGATAGCCTTCTACAATGGCATGACTGGATGGACAAATCAGGTGAAGGTAGTGGGTGGTGAAGGCTTGAATTAAGCAAGGCTGACTTGAGTTAAGCAAGGCTTTTGATGTGGTCTCCTACAGCATCCTCATAAGCAAGCTTAGGAAGCGTGGGTTAGATGAATGGACAGTAGGGTGGATTGAAAACTGGCTGGCAGATAGAGGCCAGAGGGTTGTGATTAGTGGGGCAGAGTATAGTTGGAGGTCCATAACAAGTGGTGTTCCCCAGAGGTCAGTACTGGGTCGAGTCCTGTTCAATGTATTCATCAGCAACCTGGATGAAGGGATAGAGTGTACCATCAGCAAGTTTGCTGATGACACAAGGCTGGGAGGAGTGGCTGACAAATCAGAAGGCTGTGCTGCTGTTCAGCATGAACTGGACAGGCTGGAGAGTTGGGCAGAGAGAAACCTAATGAAATTCAACAAAGTCAAGGGTAGGGTCCTGCGCTTGGGGAGGAATAATGCTACGCACCAATACAGGACAGGGGCTGACCTGCTGGAAAGCAGCTCTGCAAAGAGGGACCTGGGAGTCCTGGTGGACAATAGGATGACCATGAGCCAGCATGTGCCCTTGTGGCCAAGAAGGCCAATGGTATCCTGGGGTGTATCAAGAAGAGTGTGGCAAGCGGGCTGAGGGAGGTCATCCTCCCCCTTTACTCTGCCCTGGTGAGGCCACATCTGGAGTACTGAGTCCAGTTCTGGGCTCCCCAGTTCAAGAAGGGCAGGGAACTGCTGGAGAGGGTACAGCAAAGGGCTACAAAGATGATTAGGGGAATGGAGCATCTTTCTTATGAGGAAAGGCTGAGGGAGTTGAGTCTCTTTAATCTGCAGAAGACTGAGGGGGGATCTCATAAATGTTTACAAATACTTAAAGGGAGGGTGTCAGTCTCTCTTCAGTGGTGCCCAGTGATAGGACAAGAGGTTACAGACACAAACTTGAATATAGGAAGTTCCATCTAAACACGAGGAGGAACTTCTTTACTTGGAGGGTGGCAGAGCGCTAGAAGAGGCTACCCAGAGAGGTGGTGGAGTCTCCAACTCTGCAGACATTCCAAGCCCGCCTGGATGCCATCCTGTGCAACCTGCTCTAGGTGGACCTGCTCTGGCAGGGGGGTTGGACCAGATGCTCTCCAGAAGCCCCTTTCAACCCTCGTGATTCTGTAATTCTGTGATTTCGTTCATTTTCCTGGAAAAGATTCCTACTGATATGTAATGTTTAGCCTTTAATATACAGTTAGGAAGTGCCATGCTGTGGACACTTTTATTAATTTGGTCTTCTTAATAGTATTGAATCAATACAGTGCTGATGGGGTGAAAGGGCTGTGCAGGCTGTATTGTTTGTGTAGTTGAGGGCCTGAAAATAGTCTGGTGTTCTTTGTAGCTGTGCAGTGGGAGCACAAGGAGCTTGAGAATGTGACTGATAAGCAGCCAGATAATAGACCAATGAGTAGAACGTCAGAAATCCATCAAAAAGAAAGCTGAGATTTACACTAGTCATGTGTGGTCTTGAATGAGAAGCAGCACAGAAAATATCCAAACACTGCAAGACTATAAGAATGAATTGATCACATTCTTAGATATACTTTTAATGATTGGGGTGTGTGTTTGCATGCTAAGCTTCTAAGCAAAATTAACTAATTTAAAGGTGTTTACGTGATAACCTGTAGAAAACACAGTAGGAGGAGAAGTTTTTGATTAAAGAACTGATTACAATATGTAAAAGTGAAGTGTGGCCAGGATTCTTTAAAATTTGTATACTGGATAGTTCGTTTCCACTGAGAGCTACTGAATGACTTGTGCAAAGCATGCAGCTTGCTTTCTGCCGTGATTAACATTTGGTTTAAGCATGGTGCTGCATCGGTCTGAAGTCCTATCTGGCTTTCAAAAGTTGAGATGGGTATACATGCTGGTAGTATTTTGATTTCTACATTCATAATAATGTCTTCCTGTTTTTGTTACTCTACCTCTCCAAGGGACTGCTACTTTGATGTTTTGGGGTTACAAAAGAGAAGGAGAAAACTGAATACCAGTGTGTACTCATTTTTGTGAAACTGTCATCAGGTCCCAGCCCTGCGTTAAGTATAGCCAAGTTTGAGGACAGGTCAGGTTGCTCAGTGACAGTCAAATTACGAGTATCTCCAAGGATAGCCTTTCTACCATCTCCCTGAACACCTATTTCACTGTTCATCACAGATCTGTGTCTCCTAGTTGTTAAGAAGTGCGAGAAAGACATGTCACTGGGTTCTCCTGATGTGTTCCAGTAGTTTTCATTTGGGGGATCTCTCAAGCAACTTGCTTCCAGATAAATAGAGTCCTTTAAAGTTTGAAGTGTTTTACATTGTTTACCCTTTTTACTAAGTGTCTTCCCTAAACAGGTGTATCCCTATTGTGTCTATCCTAAGCAATTAAAAATCAGCTTATGGCTAAGTCTTTTTTCACTGGCTTAGTAGGAGGGCAGTTGGAACAAACAAACCTCCATCAAAGCAAGACTTCCAGACTATTGATAAAACCCTGTAATTATGTAAGTATCCTGGTTTCAACTAGGACAGAGTTAATTTTCTGGTTTTCAGATTTGGTATGAAAAGAATGTCAATAATGCATGTAGTTTTAGTTGTTGCCAGGTGATGTTCATATTTTTTCAAGGTCTTTCTTTTGCTTCCCATAGAAGCTGAGAAGGACCCTAGATGGAATGATGGAATGGCCAATGGAATATTCAGTACCATAGACATCATGCTTAGTATATAAATGGGGTTAGCCAGGGGACCAGTACTCGTGATAGCTGCTTGGGAACATGCCAGTTCACCAATTTACTGGGTGGTGAGAGTGACTTGTGTCATTATTATTATTACCACCATCGTCATCATTTTGTGTTATTGTTCTATTAAACTGTCTTTATCTCAACCCATGAGGTTTTTTTTCCTTTATCTTTTGCCTCCTTTTTTCCCCTTTTGCCTGCCCTTCTGGGCATGTGGCTATAGCTACTGGGTGGGGTTAAACTAAGACAGCAAAAAGAACAATAATCAAATTTCATACTTCATGCAGTAAGCTGATCACCACAGCAGTTCAGAAGAAATTTTTCCTCACATTTAAGCACTAATGAACTTACCGTTCTTCAGTTTCCCTGTAGACGTTGTGTGTTCAATTGCTAATAGATGAAAGTTGCTGGAATTGAAGGGTCTCATTAACCAAATCCTGGACCCTTTTTCTCATGTCTGTCGCTCGTTCAGAGTAATAGGATGGAATTTCCATGCCTTTGTTCAATTTACTTTTACATTCTTTGGTAGTGAAGAAAGTTCAGAATGTATCTATGGCTTTTAATGACTAATGCCAAGAACCTGCAGCAAGAAAGAAGTAAAACTTGAGTGCTGCATGTATTCATTCTGTACGCAATTTTAAGATTCCTATAAGTGACTTTTTAAATTTTATTGTGAACCTGCCCAAAGTTGCATGAGTAAAATCTACAACAAACAAGCTTAAACTGAATTTTTATTGAGTTTATTCTGAGCCTTCTGATTGTGTGGCAATAAAAGACCAGCCTTCCACATGGTTTTGTAAGCATACCTTTTTGGAGTGCCTATGCTAGGTGAGACTGTGAGTGCCTTTTCTGTAGGTGTTTGAGAGGCTCCTCCTCTGCTTCCTCCATGACAGCAGACATTGCTGCATCCAGTGAGATCACAGCACTGCTGCTTCAGTGGACTACTGAAGAACTAGTGGGTACTGTTGCATCTTACAAACACACATCTCAAAGAGAGGGGAAGGACATGGTTAATGCACTCTTCCATCTCCATACGGGCAATGAGTTTCATTCTGTTTCATTCTGAGTGCAGAAGATAGGCCTTGCAAAAAAGGGTTTCTGTGACACCTTGCATCACTGCATATCCTGAACTGGTTGTCTGAATTTAAACTACAATCTTGAAACCTGTTATGTTCTTCAAAACTGGAACTGAAGAATTAATATTGATTGGGAGTTGAAAATTCCATCACAGATAGTGATGTCATCTCACTAGATGGTGCTACAGAATCATTTTGCCTAGAGAGAGCAAAAACGTGCTATGTGTGATGATTAATGGCTACTATATTTGTGAGAAAAAGCTGAATTAGGTGTAGAATTCAGGTCTGAGAAAGTTACAGTTTTTCTAACTAAAACTTTTTAATGCGTAATTGAATCTGAACTGTAATAAATAATTTGAGCTGAGGAAGAAAGAGTTGAAGTAAGAACTAAAAAGAGTGAATTGTCATTGTATTGTATATGTAAGATGGAAATAGTACGCATTTTCAAAGCTGAGATTCAGGAATTGGATAAAGTCAGATAGAAATTAAGGACAACAAAGAAAAGGCAGAAAAGGTGAAATCATGCTTCCTGTGAACAAATCTTTCCAAGATTTTCATGGGACTCATGGTGCTGCATTTGCTACTACCATGATGGAAAATTACTTGTGATGGAATACTGGTGATTTAAATTACATCTTGCTGAATTTTAATGGTCAAATTTAAAGGATGTTCTTTAGTAGACATTTAATTAGAGATTTATTTATATTGCTATAAAATTTGGGATGAGGAGAGCTAATTTACAAACCAATGATAGTAGATTACAACATGAAGATTCATGTTTGAACCTTGAGGTAGTCTCAATACATGCTAAGCACAGAAGCAACATTCCACATTGTTGTTCCAAATATTCCAAATTCTTATCCTTATTGTTCACTAAGGTAAGGTACAAGTAATCAGCTGTTGCCCTGGGATGACAAGGAAGAAGTCTTCTGTTGAAGACATGCAAGATGAAATGACAAGTCTTTAGTTTAGCCAGGTCTCTGAAAAAAAAAACCAAACCAAAACAAAAACAACCTAGTGTAATACATAAACTAAAAAGTCAATGAAGTATAGAGAAGGGGGGAAAAGTGTTTAGCAGTCTTGTTGGAATTGTTTAGCATGATCCTATCAGTGAGATCATCTGGGCATAACAGGTGGATCAAACAGCAAGTCAAAATATTTTGAATATAGGGCATCACTTGATGATATTCATGGACAGACAAAGGCAAAACTTGCCAAAAAAGGTTGAATACCAAGAACAATGCAAACAACTTTCATTGAAAATCTCTGATCTGGTACATATTACACTGCATTCAGAATATAGCTACACTCACAGTTAGACGTAGCTTATACCTTTGAGAGGGATTGTTACTATGAATGCTTAGCATACAGCGCAGTCTCGACTGTGGGTCAGTGACCTCTATGAACCAGGGAGCAATCTGAGGTCCCGCTGACTTAAACATCCAAACTATTCAGTGTGTTGCAAATAGTGATTGGTATGCTGTCCTGTATTCAGTTCCTGAGAGCACCATAAAAACATTAAATATAGCAGAGCAGAACTGGGCAAATAATGGATTTTTTGCTTGACTGCTGAAACAAAAGGAAAGTAAGAAGAAATTAAGAAAAATGAATCAATCTGAAACAGTTTTTCTAGAGGCAGTTTGAGTAACACTGCTTGGGGAAAAAGATTTTAGAAATACTTGACTGAAAAGAATTACTTTTAACTCTCTAATTTTTATAAAGTTAAATTTGACAGTAAAATACTTTTTAAAAATGATAAGTTCTGAAGTTTTATCTTGGAAGTATATAAAATTGCTGGCTTTTCCACAGTTTTTCATTTGAAAATGGATTATGTGCTCCATATAAACAAGTGACATTTTTATAGATAATTCTTGCCCTTGCGAGAACTTGCAGCTCTGTCTAGAAGTGAATATGATATTCATTAATGGAAATATAGACAGAAGTCAGAATGTGAAATGGGCTATTGGAGATAGAATTGCCAATAGATAGCTAACAAGTTTGTCTTGTCTTCTGTTATTAGGACTGCTTCATCATCCTGCTTTTATGGCTCATACACATTGATGCCTGACATTATTTCTATGATGACAGAAATGCAGAAGTTATTTGTGTAAATGGTGTAATCTTACGTTTAGTAGGTAGCTTTCCTCTCTCAAATAGTGCTCTCTAAAACCAGCATAATTTTTATTGAATAGTTTAAAGCTGCACTTAGTGTTATTGATTTTGTCAGAAATCATAACTATTTTGAGTTAAATATGAAGTTTCTGTTTATTTCAGTTAATATGATGTTCCTTTTTAATCATCCTTTATCAAATACTCTTGGTCTTTTCTTTTTTTTCCTGGGTGAATGAAGGACAGTTATTCTCAGGGGAAATTGTTTTGATCTATGTAAGATATTTGGCATATTGTGCTTAAAATATTTGTCTGTGGACAGAATTTATTTAAAGTATTGGAATTTAGCTAGAAGTTAAGACAAAGCTGACCTGACATTCAATGCCAATCTAGGGCAGTAAAAGAGTAAAATCGGATAGCAGCCTTTATCTAGTTTAATCACTGAGGCTAAATTCAGAGTGGTACTGAGTTGTCCAAGCATTAGGCTTTGCATTGCTCTGCCTTGAGAAATCCTTTTCCAGCCTGTACAGCAGATCTGGTAGAATATATCCACTGCTGAAGGGGAAAAAGGATCCTAGCAGGAGAGTAACCTGGGCTGGTGACAGCTTATTATAGATCTTTCTAGGTTTGGTCAGCACTGTGCCCTGTGGTGAGTGTCCAGCCTCGGGGAACCCAACCCCTGAGATCCAGGCCCTGCTCCTGTGCTGGATCTGCACTGCTTCTGGCACCGTCACCCCGTCTGGGTATGGGAACTTGTTTCTACGTGTGGCAGGCATAGAATCATAGAATCACTTGGGTTGGAAGAGACCTTCAAGATCATCAAGTCCAACCATAACCTATACTACCAAAAACACCACTAAACCATGTCCCTCAACACCACATGGTAGCCTGCGTGGAAGAACAAGATTAATCCTTTATTTCTTGTATAGGTAGACTGCTGAGTGTAAAAGTGCAGAGAGCCTAGGAGGGCACTGAAATCTAGAATTTGGAGGTAGGCCAGCCTATATTTGGTGCCTGAAAGGATGGTTAAACTGACCCCAAGCTAAGAATTTCACTACAGATTCCAATTTGAAGGTGAATCACATGCCTTCAAAACCCTCTCAAATCACAATATCTTTTCTCCACAGCCAAATCATCAGGCTAAGGATGCCAAGTGTGGAAGATTTAGCTTAGTTGCTATGGCAAAACTAGAGAGAAAGACACAAAGCTGATGCAAAAGGTGTGTCTAGTTTTCTTTTTTTTTCCTTTTTTTCTAAACCCAGGGAATATTTGAGAAAGAGGGAAGAAGGGGTTATACAGGCTCCCTTTGTGTTACATACATTTTTGTAGCGTGATACAATATATACACACTGGCATTTAATACAAATTAATAGACTCCTGGAGAATTAATTTCCATTATGAGATTTACTCATAATGATTGTCAATTTGGCAGCCTCCTGCAGTGCTTAATATTACATCTGCTTAACAGGTCAGATGATAATACTGTGAACTGTCCAGATTATTTGCTGAACTGTGGAACAAGTGGCTGTGAAAATAAATATATTACCAAAAATGAATATGGCAGTACCTTCCATAGGGTGTGAAATCCCATATCTTCCAGTTTATCAACACGCATATGAGTGTGAGGCATTCCATATATAATACCTAAATGGTTTTCTATTGCGATGAAAGCATGTCTTTTGGGGAAGAAAGATTTATTTTTTTTTGTCTATTTTAGACTAACATCCAGTGTGAATATGATTTCACCATTTTTCTAAAATACCTATCTTTCTGAAATAATGAAAACAAAAGCAATAATTTTTCAGTAGTTCTGTGAGTGAAGCATATCTCTATTAGAGCAAAAGTGAAGGTAAAACTCTATTGCATTTTCCTAGTATCACATTAGGTTTGGAGAACCTGTCTTTCTGACACATCCTTTGCATTCAGCACAAAATGCCTAAAGGAGAACATTTAAACTCTACCCAAACCCTTGTTTATACCTCCTTTCTTGACCATTGTGGACATTGTTACTGTATTTTTCACTGACAATTCTATCCTGTGGTGCTACATTTGGCTTGGAGTTCTCATTTGAGTTGACTCTAACTTGAAATTCTCTTTGTATGGTTTTAGGCCATTACTTTACTTCCCACCCCTGAAAGCTTTCAAACCCATTTTTGTGGCTAATAGCGGAAGAATCAAGTTAAACCTGTTTGGAAAATTATTTAAATACAGGAGGTTGAGATGCTTGCCTTAAACCTTCAGAAAAGATGGTCATGAGTTTCAAGAACACAGACTGCATAATATGTAAGGACTTTCAGTTTTGTGTCTTCTCTTGACTGGCTGACTATTGACTCCTGAGCTGCTCTTCAAAATATGCCAAATATTTTCTGTTGTTTTTACTAGCAATGCGGAGAAAGACTGTGGAAGTAGTCAAAACTAAAAAAGTTTATTTCTTGATTTCAACCAGAAATGTTGTGAGATATCTTTTACAGTAATTGTTCATTGGAAAAATGGTTCTTTTTTAGATGAAATATACGAATCTTTATGAAAACATTTTTTTTAAAAAAAAAGGGGGTGGAATACTTGAATATTTGGGAAAAAGTTACTTTTTAATGGGTAGGTTGTCTCTTGGTTCTAATAAGCATAATGGTAAAAACCTAAGGGGAAAAAAAAACCTAACAAAAACACCAAAAGAGATATTAGCAGGTAGGTATTTATTTGGGCCCAAAGTCCTCTGTTTTTTCTGTAGAGCAAATACCAGCTGGAGGATCTGTAGGCTGGGTGTAGCTGTTCAGAGCCTGCTGTTCCGTCTCCTTCTATCCTGGGGTCTCCGTAGTCCAATGGCTGAGGAAAACTTTATCTTGGGGACTGCAGAGAAAATTTAGGAAAGTTCATGGAGTGGTTTTTGATACAGTGTCAGTGCTAAAAGGGTCATGCGGATGTGTGCTTTATGGCAGAGACAAAAGAGCAGTGTGATTCTATTACATTGCATTTAACTAAAGCTGAAATGAGAAAGAAATGAAGGAATATAGACTTAGAAGTTCTAAGTTTATTCTTGGGATATTGTCTTTTTTTGGAGTTCACCAGTTAGAATCCATTTACAAAGAGGTACGATGATTCCACGATGAAAGAAAAAGAAATAGTATTTTACTCATGTTATCATGTTGTGTCATTGAAGTGGAGCCTGATAAAACTAAGAACTGAGAAACTACACACAATAGTTTCTAAAGTACTCCATGATACTTTTTCACAGAATCACAGAATGGTTGAGGTTGGAAAGGACCTCTGGAGGTCATCTTGTTCAACCTCCCCTGCTCAAGCAGGACCACCTGACAGCACAGCTTTTAAAAATCTGCAAGGAGGAAGACAATACAGCCTCTCCGTTTCCTCTTAGTTGTAGTTTGTTTGTTTGAATTGCCTTGCTATTTGTCTTTGAGGGGAAAAAAAACCCAAATAATATAATTTTTTACTTACCGTCTCCTTTGCAGAAATAACAGTAGTAAGTACTTAAATTTATTTTTTTTTTTCCCCAAAGTGCATTAGTTGGTTGTCTAAAGCACTTGTTGCAATATGGTAGGAAGTTTTCCCAGGAGAAGCTCCACCCTGGCATCACAGACTTCATTCCACTGATTAAGCTATAAGTAAGAAATCTCAGAAGGTTACCTGGCTGAGAATTCTGAATGGTTTATAAGCTGGAAAGCCCTGGGGTATCTGAAGTTTCTTGGTAAAGTAGTTGAGAATGTGATCACCTAGCACAAAGGGAATGATTCTCCCTGGTTTTGAGCTGCAGATTGTATCAATCAAGGAAGCTGATTGACTTGTCATGTTAATAGGTCCTTTGAGCTGAGAAAAATAGAACTTCTAACAATTAAGTATTATATTGTGGTTTAAGGAAAACTGTGTTCTTAATATATGCAAAATCTGAAATTGTAGTTGCTTTTGTGAACCTTTAGAGGTTTTCTATTTCTTTTTCTTTCTTAGTTCTAAATATTCCTTACATTAGAGGTGATCAATATATGGTGCACAACTTTTACATGTCAATCCTATTTATTTATTCTATTTTAAATTTTTTATAAGGCCCTCTCACTAGCCTTTTGAAAACATAAATTGGTTTTATGTTTTAAGTAAAAAGTACTTAATGTGCAAGTTGTTACAAGTGTATCTGGGGGAAGTTCTTGACAGTCCTTCATTATGTTATTGCCTTGCTTGAATTTCTGGTAAAAATTTGTCTCCAGCATCACTGTTAATTTATGCTGTGCTTCTTAATAAATCTGAAATGTAATCATACTTTATATCCTTTGCACCCTCAGAAGAGAACAAATGTATGTGATTGTTTCCATGTTCTTAATAATTGTTTTCTGTTTCTTACATTCCTAGAGTGTTCTCCTCCTACACTTCTTCATGGATCTTTAGAGGCTCTCACCTTTCCTTTTACTTGGTAGGGTCTAAATGAGTGATACTTATTTGCAGTCGTGTTCAGTATTATTTATTCAGTGCCCTTTTTATTTATCTCGCAGACTTTTGTATTGCAAAACTTAAGGTAAAGGCCAGGTAAAACTTGGGTAGTGTCTGACAGGACAAGTTAATAATATAAATATTTTTTCAGAAATATTTTACATTCTTTCTATGTCCAGTGAAAAATATGTAACTGGTAAAAATTTATTTAACTGTAGAAATTATTTAACCTTGCTCACTTGCACCATCATTTGTGTCTAAATTGAGACTGCTCTTCTATTTTTCCATGCTTTTAAATCTGTTGCTGGTTAGCTGGAAACTGACTTGCTGTGGGCAGTAGGAATGTTTTCTTTACAAATAGTAATCTCATAGGTTTGTTCCTTCTAAGCACATGCATTACCTTACAATAATCAAACAGGAATGAGAAACTTGTGGATTGGAGTCTGGTGGTGACCAAAACCGAATGAGTAGCATGGACTGACTGGTCAAATGTGAACAAAGCACTTAAAACCAGAATTGTGACACTGGAAATCATAAGTCAAAATGCATGAGATGTGGTTGCATAACACACGTATTTAATCCATTTTATATTTCTAATTTCTCTTGTCTTAAACAAGAAAATATGAGAGGAATTTCAACAGAACAAAAATATAATTGATGGAGATGATAAGCTATATGGACTCAAGGGATCAGGACAAGTAAATCCATATTAGAGGTGGTGTAGCTGCAATAAAGTAAATTAAGAATGTAATTTTAAAAAAGATAAACTGACAAGTAATTTGTAGGTTTAGTAGAAAATGCAGTCAAGCATAAACTCTTCTCTTTCCCGTGCAGAGTAAGATGCTTATTCTGAAAATTGATAGCCTCTGAGTGTCTACTGCTTGATTTTTTTTTTTTTTTTATCCTCTGGACTTTCATATTCCCTCAGTGAATAATCAAAAGGGCAGTGAATTTTACAACATGAGAATTATATATTTTTACATAGTTTTGTTAATGAAGCATAGGATAGTTATTTCTGTATTTTATTTAAGATGCAGAAGTAATTTTCTTAGTGTTATTGCAGTGCTTTCAGTGTAGAGTGTACATGTATAAGACAGGGTATTGACCAAAGGGAATGGCTTTAAGCATGTTGGGAAATATTTTAGTCATCTTTGAAAAAGAAGAAAAATAGAAAAAATAAGTGCATGAACTGTCTTGAGGTTGGTGCAGTACTTCTTTCATGGATCGTTAGCCCTTCTACAGGAAGTTGGAGTATAGCTACTCAAAATTGTGCTGGCTGCTGACGGTCCCTGGGCGCTGCCTGAGTTAACTGCAGCTGCATCCTGCCCAGGCTCTGATCGCTCCAGTCCAGCATATTGAGCGGGTGGTTCCCTCCATAGTTATAGTAGCTGCTGTAAACTGGTCATGAATATTTCACCTAAAAAAATTAGTACATACCATGTCAGTCAAACAAAGTTTGAATAAACGTGTTAAAACATACATGCAGCGTAACACTTCAGAAAGAAAGAAGTCATTTTTTGGATAGTATTTGTTGTATACGGACCACATCATTACAGTAGTTTGATTAAATAGACAAAGTATCTTAAATATATAGAGCGGAAATTGTACATCATCTTGGCTTTTTATGCTTGGCTATGCCATTTCTCTGATCTGTTGCCTAGAACTATTGAAGCAATAATGCAGCAGCAGAATGCTTCAAAGGCACTGCTTGCTTCTTAGCTGAAGCTACCAGAAATAGTCAATATAAAAAAAGATTTAAATAACCAGTGATTTGCTATAAAAATGGTAACCCTTATTCCTAGAAAGCATGACTACATAACACAGAGAAAACTATTGGTGTGAGGGAGAAAAATGCGTTTAGGTGATTCAGTGAAGAATTTCATGTTCTCCATCACAATCGTCCTAGTGATATGGTACCTATATTTCATAGCAGTGGATTGCAAAGATCATAAACAAAATTAAAAAACAGAATTGGCAAATAGACAAAAAAAGAAAATTATTTGTTTTGATTTTTAACTGGTAAGCCAAATGAAGATGGGACACTCATTCACAGGGAGGCATGAGCGTTATGCTTCTGCATTTTTTCTACAGGTTTAGTGATATGGATCAGAATCGTTACTCATGAAAACAGAGAAAGTCTTTACAGTAACTGGGCCAGTCTGTTTTACAGGTGTGTTGACTTCAGACTAGTGAAATTAGTCAGACTTAGGTTTGGTTTTGGTGTTCCTAAAGTAAAAAAAAGTACTTTAAAGAATTTAAGTGGATTTTATACTGATAATTTCCAGGAATATCTTTTTGCAGGGTTCTTGGCACCTCTTCAATGTGCATTGCAACATGCAGAGTAATAGGTTCTCTGAGCAGCTTTCAGGATTTAGGCATCGTCTCTGTTCCCTTAAGGTTTTGTTGGGGGGGGTTTGTGTTTGTTTTTGGGGAGGTTGTTTTTTGGTGATGGTGGGGTTGTCAGTTTGTTTTTATGTTGGTGTCTGTGGTTTTTTTTTTAACATTCCACTGCTCATAAATGCATGGTAGCGTGTACTAAATGGAATACAGCAATCCTGATGTCTGCTATGACTTTCCATCACAGCCTTTTTTATAGTACTGCCTGAATTTGACTATCTCAGGAGCATTTCATTTGTGTGTGTAAATTGCCAGGTAAGGTTACGGATTTTAAAAGAGAAGATTATAGCTCTAAGTTTATTGCAAGTCTGACATCCTCCTAAAATTAAATCCTATGTGTTGCAGGACATACAATACTCATTAAAAAAAGGTTTGATGTATGTGGTAATGTGCAAACCATAAATGTGTATATGTATATGTGTATATGTGACATTAGTATAAATAAGAAAGGGAATGGGTGGCTTGAAATCCAGAGACACCATCCACAGTTCATAGGCCATGCCTATTGTTCACAGTCTAAAAAAGTTCTTAACTTAATCATTTACCCCAGTGGTAACATTTATTTCCCTCTTCTTTCTGAGATGTTCTAGTGTCAATGGTTACTACATGCTGGTTAATAAATAAAAGGCAATAAACTGGTATTTGGGGAGGCATTTTAAATGTCTGTTATATTTTATTTTACAAATATTCAAATTCATCAGTATAATTAAATTCCTACTTTTCTACTCAGCCTCATGGAGCTTCATCCTGTGACATCATACATCCTTGTGCAACCTTCTAGTGAACAGTCTTCATATCAATCCCATTCCATGAGTGGCGTTGGTAAAGAACATGCTTACAAAACATTCCAACTTGTTTATTTGATCAACTCAACAGTTAAAAGTCAACAAAAGTTTGATTTCAAGTGTACTAAATTTTTTTATCAGAATGTCATTGCTGTCACTGTAAAACATTTACGGTAGAGGCAACATCAAAAGATAAACTGTTCTTGGAAAGAAATGGTAATATCTATATCGATATGAAAACTGGTAATCTTTATTGGAAAAAATATACAATTCTTTATTTTGCAATAAAATACTTCAATATTTCCTTCCTTGCATTTAGCAAACTGCAGACTGATATTTTAACATAGCTATTTTTGAACAGGTTTCTGTATAACTTGAAGGCATACTCAGATTTTTTTTTTCCTGGTTTTAAAGAATGACAGCAAAAGCACCTTTATCTGACATTTAGGATGATTAAATTTTGAAAAATCACTTGGCATATTCAGCATGACTCCACAGGGTACTCTTGCTTTATAAGGCAATGGATCATGTTAGCTTAACTTATATTTAAGATTTGCTGGCCTGATATTATTGTGTTAGGCAGTATTGCTGAAATGGAAACATAAAATTTTGCTGCCAGGAGATCAAGTCTGTGCCTGCCCTATGCTATAAATTAGTTCCATAAAGTTTTAAAATGCAATATTTGCTCTAGCCCAACTAGTGTTGTAAGCCAGAAAATTGTGCTTAAATATATAAAATTAAACCCTAGGTCAAAAATATATGCATTTCTTTTTTTGTCATCTTACAGGTTGTATAAGATACACTGTTATTCTGAAAAGGAAATTAACTTCAATTGAGTAAGTTTACAAATATGAATAACTTTCAATTCTTTGAATCAATGACACTGATGTCAAACAGATTTGTGAGTTTCAAAACTTTCTCATCTGGGTTCCTAAATGGTAAAGTGTTCTTTGTCTTAATGATGTGAGTCCAAAGCAACACTGTAGGCTAGAAAGAAAAGTATATTCCATACTTTTAGGAAGTCATGGTTCTGAATTTTCTGCTGAGAAATCATTATTATACTCACCAGCTGAAAAAATTGTATCAATCTGTCTACTTTTCTGTGCTTAAACATTTGAGCAATGCCAGCTGATGCCATTAGGCTGGGATTATGATGAGGACACAGCACCCAGTACAGCTTCCTTTCTGGCTTTGCCCTTCACCTTCTGAGGAGGTGAGGCATAAAGTTAGCATGGAGGTTCTCACAGAGATCCCCTTTGTGTACCTGCTTGAGGCAGCTGTAAATGCCATTTGAAGTTCCCTAGTTTTATTTTTCCGCAATGGGGAACCCATTGTGCTACTTGATTGAGCAAAAATAGCTTTTGTTAAACATGCGACCTTTGAGGGTCATGGAAAACAATTTTTCATCAAAACAGAAAAGCAAGTTTTTCCCAAAGTTGGGAAATGGACACTTTTCTTTATCCTGAAAAACAGACTTGCTGGGTTAAGAAAATGCTAGGTTAGCAGCTTTTCTAATCACAAAGATGTACCCTTTAAATAGATTTTTGAAAGAGAGAATCTAGCAGGTCATTTGATTGTAGTAGTGTAGGAAAAAGAACAAGGAGAGCAGAAGTTAAAGGGAAGCAGATGGTCTCGGCATCTTCAGGTCAGGAAAACTCTTTTAGCAGCCTGTCCATTTTCTGTTGTCTTTGCTCCCCAACCCAGTACAGATTTCGTATTTTTGAGACAATTGACTGTCGTATATAGTCCTTAGACTATATTAATAATAAGATAGAATTTTGTCACTGAAGTGAAACGTTAATGAAGAGATCAGCCCAAACCTTGGTGTGCCAGTCTGGGAGTGAGGGGGACAGGGCTCGCACTGCTTACTGCAGAACGCACAGAAACATGAGAAGCCCAAGGAATAAGTTCCCCTACCAATTGCAGTGGCCGTATTGGAAGGTTTACTCAAATTTTGGTAGATGAAGGGCTCTGAACAAATTGTTCTGAAGCCTTGCAGGCTCTCAGACGAGGTACAGCAAGGAGTCTGGCTGGCCTCTGTCGCCAAGATGCTGCTGTTTGAGAGGCAGAGCTTGACGGAGAGGGTTGCGAGAAAGTATTGTGGGGAACATGGTGACTGAAATCTCAATCCCGTCTCCTCTGCACTGTATCACAATGCTCTCCTCCCCTCATGTGTCTTGTTTGCAGTGGCAAAGTATCTGTTGTCTGCGAGGGATGTTTTTTCATGATGATTTCTGGAAACTGAACAAATTAAAGCAGCACCATGCCTGCAAAACTGATAAAAAACACTCAAGTGCCTGTAAGTGCTCCCAACATAGGTGCTGACACAGATTTGTATGAGCGGATTTTCTCCTGCCTGACAACAGTAGCGATGATGGTTCAAGTCTACAGATGCAGCAGAAAACAATTTATAATCTAATCAAATATTGCAAATTAGTTGAACTAATAGATTGCTTATAAGGCTTTTCAAATCTGTATTAATGCCTGCTCTTTGTCATGTTTAGCCGGGAAAGACAGACATGGGGAGTGCTTTTGAGAGTGTCTGATGTGCCGTGGTTCAAGCCGGTGGCTGAGGGGAGCCTCAGACTGTGCAGTGGAAATGAGCTGCAGCTCAGGCAGTGACCTCTCTCTGACTCTTTTCTTCCAAGTGCTTTCTGCCCAGCACAGAGCCTGGGCTAATAAATTAGCCAGAAGTTTACAGTGCACCAACAAATTAATGTCTGCTTTGCATTAGGGTTGTTTACAAATCAGTTTGGGAATTGGACTCTTGCAGTTGCAGAGTTCCCAGCAGTTTCACTGCTGGTCCCTTCACTGTTTTGCTGTCTTTATGAGTTTGTTCTGGGGAAGATGGAAAATTTGAGGCTGAAGCTAAAATACCAGATTTCAGAAAGTGTGCAGCTTGGTGCAGGAAAAGATGAAGCCTGGAGAGTCATGCAAATATTTCAAAGAAGCTGAGCATTAATCCAAGTGATAAATTGTTGAAGAAATGTATTTATCTGTTTGATTGCTTATAACATCTCTTATTATTAGATAATTAAATATTCTAAGGGATCAACAGAATTTATGAAAGCTTGTTCACTGAAATAATTGAAAATAAATTAGCTTCACAAATAGATAGCTATTAGGACAAGCACTAACCAAAACTGAAATCCTCTTCTCCCAGCCCCCCCAATTAGTGCCTGTACAAGCTGACACACATGAACGCTGCTAATATTGCCAGTTCTGAGAGTTTGTTTTTCAGTTTCCTTAGTCTTTTGATTTCAAAGGCTATACGAAAACAGGTCGTATTTAAAAGCTTATTTCATCTGAGGAAAGATACGTGATATAATCGCATGTCTCTGTAGGCCAAGAAGATGAGGTGAATATCGAGTACCACAAAGTTCTTGTGATAAAATCAAGAAAGATGGCCACTAACGCTGAACATCTTGTATATTGCAGTTGTCCTAAGTATACTGTTTCGCTTCTCTGAGTTAAGCTGGTAACTGTTCAGACTGGGTGTCCTAGTGTTGTTCATGGTAATAAATGTGGTTTGGCGTTGTTTCAGCAGCAATCAGATAGCCGTTCCATGCTGTAGACTTCACATGGTACGAGCCAAGAATTCATCCAATATAGAAGAGGCAATTTTATCTCAATCTACAAAGCAGCTGCTTTGGGCCAGCCATGCAGATTGTTCTGTGTTGCTCTGTGGAACAGCTGTCTTCCGAACTGTTACTTTGCCAATGTTTTTGTAAGTTTTCTGTCAGCGCTCTGAAGAATGCTGACATTAGTGGCCACTTACTAATTGGCAAGTACTAACATAATATTAGAATGGAATTTATGGAGACTGATTGATTAAATTGTGTCAAACAGTACAGATAAAGGGAGTACATGCGAATTAAGATATCATTCGATCTGAAGGAGGTCATCAACAATCTGGCTCTAAATGTTTTGTGTTATGATTATTTACCTTTTCTTGTTAACCTGATAGTGTGCATCTGTATTTCATAAGATCATTTAGCAAGTACTGATATACTTCAGTATTGAGTCTGATACGGGGGAAAAGTTGAAATGACCAAATTGAATAGTAGGGTACAATTTTCAATTACAATGGCATTATATATACCCAGACATAAAACATATCCTGTGCTTGGTTAAAAAACCCTCTGTCTTCTGTACCCATGATCAGGAGAGTCTAAAAAATCCTTTGATTAATTAAGAGACGTTATTGGATCAAGTGCCAATATCTTGATGTCCTTCAACCCCTTCTCAAAGCTGTTGTAGCTTATGCCAGCTTGAGACTTGTTTTTTGACAGTGTGTCTGTCTGCTTGTTCCTGATCCAGGTGACATTGGCTGAACCTTGCATGGTTTAAAATATATCAATCGCATTCCAATGGTTATCTGTTACTAAAGGAAAAGAAGAACAAGCAGGGAAAACTGTTGGACTTACTCACCTGTATCTCTTAACCAGGTCTATAAATACCAAGGAATGGTGTTTAAAGGCACGGTTATATTGATTATAATATCTAATATTATATTGGAGGAAGCAAGCAATGTATAGCCCTGTAAAACTGCTACTTTCCTGGCTGCCTTTTCTTTTGTCTTCCATATTCAGCTTGTCAACCATCTCTTTTTAGTAGTGCTGAGACGAAAGTACTGCCAGGGATCTTATCAGATGTGTATTCTTCTGATGAAAAACCTTCAATGGCATGTTTAAAATTCCTTTTGATTTGGAATGCCAGAGCACAAGGAAAATGTGTAAGAAAAATCCTTCAGTTTATACCATGTTTTTGAAAAGGTAAAATTGTACCTAGTAGGAGCACTACTGAAAAATGCTGGTGACTTGAGAAATCAGTAGCTTCTTGTGTTTTCTTTTCATGTCAGGTGTTTTTGCTTGAGTATATGATCAACTACTGTCTGGTTTGCAATGTATTCTGTATTATGTATTATGGTACTAGAAATGACAGTACAGTTATTTTCCATGAGAATTTGAATCCTAAGGAAACAATTTTGCAGTCTTTAGTGTGAACAGTAAATGGCAGGGGCTCAGTTTTTTCTTCATTCTTCCATTTTATGATGTTTAAAGTGTCTATTTTGATTTACAAATTGAGTATAATTTTGGGGAATGAACTAATAAGATTTGGGGAACCAGAGTTCCAGGTGTTATATCCATTCTATTAGCAAATTAGCCCAAGTATCCAAGTTCCTTTTAGGAAAGAAAGTTCTCTGACTTGTCTGACAAATATTTAAAGCAGCCCAGAAGCCCATACTGTGGTCATCTTTCCAGGGGAAAGAAAAAAAAAAAAAGCAAAAAACCAAATCACATTTTCTGGTTTGTGTGGAGGCTTTTCCAACTGCTCTGCAATGCCTCAGTGTGCTAATGCGGTAGTACTATATTTCTGAACGTAATACATTGCCATTGAGATGGAAGAAAAGAGACTGCATAATCTTTATAGTGTGCAGCAAATAACTTGCATATGATAATCCAAGCTTATGAATGTGCTTCTATTTTTTTTTTTTTGGTTTCCTTTGGTGTCCTCAAGGCGTGGCTCTTATCTTGGGGATAGCGAGGTCTGTATCCCCCAGTGCTTTATAATCCTCTGTAAAATCTTCTGAGTGTAATTTCCATCTTGGGCTACACATGGATGATGCATGTGCTAGCACCAGGCCCAGCAGTGAAATGCACTGGAAAAAGTAGTATACTGTATCTGCACAGTAGTCCTCCATGGCAATTTTTATGACTGTCCCCGAGCTTGCAGAGAATCACCACACAGCAGTGCAGGCAGAGTGCAAAAGACAGCATGTAAAAAATGTTTTGAGAGTGGTGGCTTGTAATTTCATTCCTGAAATGAGCTGTAAGGATTGATTGTATAACTGTGTGCTTTGCTTTTTGCCTCATTTTTTGATAGTGAAAGAGCTTGTTACGGAGTTCTCGTGCTTTCATTATATGTGCACTAGCCTTTGGCAGGTAGTTTGCTGCTTAATGTCAAGGTTGTGGAGATGACCATTTGGCAATTCAGACAGAGCATGAAATGAGGCCTGTAGGAGGAACTTACAAAATCTCTTGCAAGGTAATGCAAACTTTTTTGTGCAACTAAACATAGTAGCATCGATACGATTGATAATGGGTAAGCTGTACAGTTGAGATCCCCTCCAGCTTAAAAGCATTAGAGTTGTCACCTACAGCAACAAGTTAATATATTACTTCTTTATTAGCAATTTTCAAGCTTTTTACCTTGAAGTGTTTTCTGATTGTATTATTATTGTTGTTAAAATACAGCAAAATGAAACCAACACTGGCTAATGTGCTACATTAGGACATATTATGAGCTTTGACTACTGAAACTTTTTTCTGTTACCGATTGTAATTGAAATGTCTACAGCTCTCAGGCAAACCACGTATAGAAACTTGATTTGTAACTTTAAGCTAATTTATTGAATTTCCTTGCTTCTTATGTTGTTCACTGTGGCTCTATTAATTTTTTGGGATGCTTCTGTTAATACAGAACATCTTCACTAAACCCTTTGTTTGACCTCATTAACTAACTGACAAACAAGAAAGCTGAACAGAAATACTTGTATATAGTAAATCTAATAGCCACTGCAACATCAGTTCTGCTTTAATTAAAAAAAGAAAGTGCAGAATTAAGGTAGATAGATTTATTTTTTTAAGATCTATTTTAAAATTATGTCGTTACAGTGAGGCAGAACCAACAATCAGTTATATTACAGAATGATACTGAGAAACAGGAGCTGATTAATAGGAAACAAAATATGACTGATAATCCATATTGACAAGGAGTTTCAAGGGAACTATCAGAATGATCTCAATGAAGTACCTAGTATTTAAATATCACTATCAGAATAGATTACAGTATTACATCAACCATTTCTAAAGGTCTGAGTGACAATGAAATTGAGATGTAAGACAAAACAAAATGTCAGGTTCAACTTGCAAAGTAACAAGGGGCAACTATGGCACCCTTGAGAAGCAAGTGGTTCAGTGTCAAATGAATAACACATCTAATGAACAACAAACTGGGGGAAAACTATCTAGAAAGTGGCAAATTTCATTGTTTACGTGAGGATTTTTTTTTCTGTATTGCTGTGTGTTGTTCAGTGTCCCATCATCCTAATCTTAGTGTTTGAGATTCACCTGTATCTCAGCCGGGAGCACAAGTCACAGGCAGCTGGAAATTTTCAGAAGGCTGCGTAGCTCTGCCCCCATGGAGTGGCTGGGCATGGATCTGTTATGTGAATGAAACATTAGTTCCAGCAAACTGAAGTTGCGTGCTGCTGATCGTGTGGGGCAGAGTTGTATCCAATGTGTTTTGTTAAGTGTTGGAAGATATGTGCAAGGTGGTTGTGTGACAGGTATACTTCTTTACTCTAAGCAGTGACCAGAAAAGTCCAACTTGTTCTACTTGACTGCTCCATGTAGAGAATTTATTTTCCATTGACTAGGCCATCTTTAGAGGGGAATAAGAAATCTTGTAATTCAGTCATTCAGGTTGTTGGATCGCTTTCTCTGGGCCAGTGACCTCTCTAATGCCAGTTCTCATCAGGTTTATCTGGTTGTTCCTTTGAGAGCAGAGATCAGCACGTAGCACATGAAATAGAGGTTGGATTTAAAAGTTGAGGGGGTCATGTGATATGTTGTAGTCAAATGAGAAATGAAATACTATGCAGATTTCATTTGAAGAATGAAATAATTGTTCTGAAACATTTTTTAAACAAAATATTTTTGTGTTTCCCAATAAGGTTTATTTTCAGTCAAGGTATTTCAAAGGGAGATATTCTGTTAGATTGCTTATGGAGGAAAAAAAAGTTTTCTGACCTGCTCAGGAAAAATATTTACAAAAATCTCATAATATAACCCAAAGAGTGTATTTCATTGTATGTCCAAACAATGCCGACTAGCCTGACATTTGCTGAAGTGCACTAAATCCCTTGAGACTTACTTGAAACTTATAAGTAGGAGAGTCAGTGTTTAGCCTAGAAGCTCAGTACTTTATAATTTGTTGTCTTCTCAACCAAACAGATGCAAAATCAAGATGTCAGTTTAATCAGCCATAATTACATATGGTAATGCACACTGAAAGCTTTTTCATATTTGAATTAAATAAGTTCTTTGCCACCAGCTGTCACTTAAAATGTAATAAAGTCTACTTAAAAGAAGTACAGCCAATGTGACTGATCTAAGGTGTAAACTTTCTCCAGTCAACACACAATCTCTGTAAAGTGCAGTCCAAATTTATGGGTCAGAAAAGCTATGGTGTCTTAGGGATATGGGACATAAGTAACACTTCTAAAGAATATAGAGAGAGGATGTCCTTGAGACTGTGTAGTTAGTAACTGTTATATACTATGTATCACACTACTTTTGCTTAAGTCTCTTTGGGACATGGCTATGGCTGCTGTGTTTTGTCAAAAAATTTCCCTCTGTGCCTCTGTTACCAGAACTCTGAAACAAGGCTGTTCTTGCATTTCAAAAGTACTGCTAAAAACCAAACTAAAAATAAAACCACCAAAAACCCATTTGGAAGAGACTCGTGTCGCTGGGGCTTTTGTAGCAAAGCTTCCTTGGCAAGCAGTTGGTGGCTTATCAAAAGGCAGCATGCAAACCTTTCCTGCATTGTGCATCTCAGACTGCAGGCGAGATTTTCTGATCTGCTGAACAAATTTGTGATATAGAGGAGCAGAAGATGACATAAGGCAAGCGCTATGGAAGTTAAGAAGTATGAAACTCAGTCTTGTCTGACTGTGCTGTAGGTGGTTGTTGGAATTGTGGCTGTGTGCTCACCCAGTGCCCTGGTCGTGGGCAGTGCTGGAACTGCCCAGTTGTTTGCAGAAGGAGGTAATGAACTGACTTGAGACAAGGGGAGTAACTGAGCCCACCCACCTTCACAACTAGGTATTTGACTAATTGTTGCAAGCAATCTCCAAGTGGCACTTTGGGACTGTCCTGAAGATTCCCACAGGTAGCTTCTGCAGTGTCCAGACCAATGCCTATGTTTCAGTGTATTGATTAATATTGTGGGTGGAGAATGTGGCGCTTTGCAGAAACCACCATAGGCAGTTCCTGCTGCAAAGTAGGTCAAGTTATACACGGAGTACTTGAATCAGTAGAAACTGTTACTGCAGATGCAGAAGTAGTCTCGGGCAGTCTTTTGTGTGTAGTTGGGACAGGATAGGTTTTGTGTGTAGTTTAGGATGATCAATAGTGATGTATCATGAATGTACTGCAGTGATCCCGAGGACCATCAGCTACCTGCTCAGAGCTGAGCAGAACAGACTGTAGGGTTCCTCACTCCATTTAACCTTTGCAAGGACTTTTGCAATGGGGACTCCCATCACCATCCAGACAGGGTCGCTGACTGCATCATTCAAGTGAACAGATCCCTGATGTGATGGTTACCCTTTGCCAAGAACTCTTTTTGGTTCTTTGGAAACTCTTTGATTCTGAGGAATCCAAAATAACTTTCCCCAGTGAGGACTTCTCTGATGAAGTTGGATGGTGCAAGTGATGAGGTATGAAGTCCTGAGATGCAGGTACTGGAGCTGACTTAGTGCTCTGTCCCTTTAAGCTGGACTGATATAAGCATTAATGTTTTCCAAAATACAATAGCTGTTCTAATAAAATTGCATAATTTCCAATATACATATATTATCAAAGTACTGTTCTGATGGTAACATTATAGTTTGTTCGCTGTTAACTTTCAAGATAAATTTTTTCGTGTATCTAGTGGTAAGTTATCTTTTATTCTGAATGTTGCTAAATTTTCTGTGCTGTGAATGTGCTTTGCTAAGTTCAAGTATGTTTCAACAATGATCAACTGGAAACACCTTTTTAAATCAAGAACATTCAAGTAGGTATGAGCAAATTTGATTCAATAAATCAAAGAAAAATACACAGATTTCACATTTGATCTGGAATCTCAAATGCTTCAGAACATAGTTGTCTCACTATAAGTTGCAAAAGGATTCTCTATATTGAAGTACATATGATGAGTCAACCACACGTTTTATTTTAATAATGCCTTGTCTAGCTTGTCTGGAATTGAGATGTCAACCCAAGTATGTTGGCTGTATTTTGTTAGTTCCCTTGTTTAGCACTTCGTAGCAAAATCTGTGCTTGGTGTGATGTTTACTATGCTAACAAATCAAAACTCTATCTAGTAAAACCTCAAAATACTTTAAGTGTGGTAGCTTTATCCTTCGCAATTCTGAGCAAATGTTGTAATGCCACAGAGTGCCTGAGTCACTGTGTATGTGTGAACAGCCTCTTTGCATTCATTGCATTGCTCGTGCATGTGAAATTCTTTGACGGAGTAGAATCAGAACTTGTGTCCTCACTTGGTAGACATGTCCTTTGGAGTTAGCATGGGAGTCATGTCTGAATAAAACTTTTAGGATAGTACGTACTTGGAGTAATCACTCTGAAAACATCACTTCACATTTAAGACTTTCTTCTGGAGTTCAAATACCGACACATCTGTAAAGTATCTCTAGCTTCCTACCGGCAAAATGCTGTATGATCTCAGTTTTCCTGGACTCTTGTCTGCTCAAGTCACATCTTCTATGAAAAATGATTTAAATGGCCTCAAACAGACCAAGAACTACTATACCACCAGGTGGTTATGGAAGTGTGATTCCCCTCCAAGCTGCAGCTCTTTTCCATTGTTTGCTTCACATCTGAATAGGGTAGTCTGTTCAATTTTTGTTTTTTGGACAATGATTTTTGACTATATATTTAAAAGAGCAGTGGTATATTCTTTATCAACAGCTCCTCTCTGTTTTTTCTTTCACAAAACCCTTTTGATTACATTTCTCTCTCCCCCCCAGTAGTAGCATATTTATTATCACACAAAGTATGAGAGCAAATTCTCACGTCTTCAACTGTGTGCTGGTATTTACCTAGAGAAAAGTGAGCAGAGAGCTTGCAGTAGCATATGATCCTGAAAATAAATTTTTGTAGTCGTGTTGTGTTTTGAGGATAGGCTAAATGAATGGGCGTAACTATGGTTTCCAGTATAAGTATATTTTACTGGGCCAAGCACACTTTAGACACTTTACACTATCATATAAAATGAGATTAACAAAGCATATCACTAAGACTAATTAATACTTAGTCTTAAGTATTGTTGCTAACTTGTTGCTATTTCCTTGACAGCATTTGGAAAATAAGCAGTAGCTTGGCCCAGCAAGTATGTCCTTACCTCAGTGCAAATTCTGCTACTTGCTGAGAGTACGATAATAGTATCTGCAGATTTAAAAAATAAGATCCTGATGTTTTGTGCAGTATTCAAACCATAGTAGTCCTGGGAAACAAAAAATATCTTTGTCATAGAAATAGCTACTGCTAGGAAAACATCAATAAACTAAGAGAAAATTGGAATCCATAACGTTATTTATTTTCCATTGTAAACATCCTTGAGTAGTGACTTGGAATTAATAATTATTTCATTATCTCCTGTGTATTAATGTACCTTTTGTTTTCATGCTGGCAATATATGGGACCGTGTAACAAATAAATAGAGTATAATTTTATTTTTTTTTTTCTTTCTATACATTTCTGGAAATGTAGTAGAATGGTTCACCTAATGGGAGCAGCTTTTATAATGGATTAGTTGACCAGTTGAGTTAATTCTGTGATTTTATGTATTCAGAGTATCATGAATCAGATTAAGAAGTGAAAGCACTAAATATTGTACCTGTAAAACCTTTACAAGGTTTATTAAGATCATAAATAGAAATTCAAAAGATGTCATAGGTTCAGAAGCTAAAATTCTAATCTTGGCTTAGTCTCTTTGAAAACAATGGCTTTTGAAAACGTTGGAAAAATGTGCTGGTCTGTAAGGTTTTTAAAAGCTGTTCACATTTGCTCTTGAGCAATATTCTGAACAGCATTCTAAATGCTGCTCAAAAATGCCTTAAAATTATAAACTCTTGTAATGTTTTTATGAAGACAACTTACCTGCATTGATGATTTGAATATTCAACATCAGAAAAACCTTTGTCATTTTGTTTAGCCTGCATAATAATGACTTTTGTTTGCCTGCTATGAGCTTTAAAGTAATTATAAAAGGATAAACTTTTATTGGTAATCTATATCTTTTGCAGAGTTGTGTTGATTTTAACTGAACAACAATGACAAAAAGGATATTAGCTTCACTGAACCAAACATTTGCAATTAAATCAGAGGATTGGGGAAAGGATTAACACTAATGAGGTGAATAGTATGGATTACAGGATCTACATTTTGTCCAATTAACTTCAAAATCTTTATATTTAGATAAAGCAATGTTTGGGGTAGATAATGGCTAATAATTGTCAATCATATGTGAAATATGGTTTTGACAGAATACGTTAGCAAAATGTTCATTCAAGTTGTTAAGTAAATTAGGGCTCCACTGTATGTCCTATTAGGCACACTATACTGTAGATGTGCTCTCAAGCACCCTATATACCGGCATATGGAAAGGTGTCCTATTTGCTTTTCTCCCTTTGGAAGGTGGCTGTAGTACAGTTATGCATAATGTAAATGGGAAAATATCTGCAAGACCTCAGTTCAGATGCCACATAGTTCAGTTTTTAACTCTAGTAGTACAAGGCATGCGAGAACCCCTGAGACTTTTTTTGGACCTTTATTTGTTGGACATTAACTTGCTGCATGAAAAGGCCCATCTCTAATTTGTTTCTAACATTAATAGACAAATGAGAAAACTATTTGTGACAAACTCCTATCTCCTTGATAGGTTACTCCCTAGAGATGCTGAGTCTCTCTCTTACCTTCATTGTCTGTGCAAAAAAATTGCTGCAAGATACGTCTGATTTTAGTGTATTTGCTACTAAGTTTACACAAGTGTGTATGGTAGTTTTTGGATGGTTATGACTCAGTTTTTTTAAAGTTCTGTGTATTTTTTTTTTGTGGTTGGTTGTTTCTCTTAAAGGGTAAATTCTTGCAAGGTCTGATGTTCTTTTTAATAACTTAATCTTCTCAAAGCACTTTGTGCACAACTATTGAAAATAAATCTGTATGCAGAAGGAAACTTCTCCAATAACTGAACTTCTTGTAGGCAAAATTTGTTGTTCAACTATGTATATTTTTTTCATCCGAAATCCCTGAAATGTTGCAAATATGATTTTCCAAAATGTCCTATGACTGAAGACTAGTGAACAACATACAACAAACACTTTTACAAGGAAATTAGGGAGTGGTTACTAAGAAGCTGAAGAAATGTAGGTAGCTAGGATCTTAACTATGGAAAATCCCTACGGTTCTTTCCAGAGCTCCTGTTGCTTAATATAGACTTGAATAATTTGTCAATTTTTGTCCTCACTTGAGGTATTTTTAGACATCCCTTAAGAATATTCTTAATGGCATTTTCATATGTACTTATGATAGTATTATGACTTGCTGTTTCTCTTGTTACTTGGAGAATTCTAATATAAGGGAGTACTTATTTCAATTACAAAACCAAGAAGGAGAATTATTGTTTAAGCATATTTTTCCAAAATAAAAACCTAATAGAAAAGCCACGCACAAATTCCTTGACTTCTGGAAGACATTTAAATATTCTAAAACAGTAATAAAAAAGTTCTGCATAAAACTAATTTGAGCAGTTTCAGA
Organism: Chionis minor; assembly: GCA_013398295.1. NCBI lineage: Eukaryota > Metazoa > Chordata > Aves > Charadriiformes > Chionidae > Chionis > Chionis minor. Next base: position 597,588 of record VZSF01002918.1, read on the forward strand.
GAGACACATAGAGAGACAGGCAACTTCACCCACTAATACAGTTGGTCCAGTCTGCCCAAGATATGAAAAGAAATTTCAGCTACTGTGCTATCCAGTGGAAACCCTTTCTGTTGTCAGTTAAAGTGGAATAACAATTAGCAATGAAATAGAATGAAATTGCTGTTACTTTAGGGGGTTTGGATTGTAGATTTTTACTTTTTTTAGGGGAGAATATGTGTTAAAATTTCATGCATAAGATTGATTATGTTTATAGAAATTGACTTTCTTAGATTGCAAATGTTTGCCTGGAGGAAGCTGGATTTGTTTTTAGCTACACACAGAATATAATCATAAAAATATAATGAAGAGTTAATGAATGTGCAACATATTAAAGAGATCAAAGAATAGTGTGGTGAAATGAATTTTTCGGATAATGTTTTTTCTGTTTTCTTGGCTGATTACTTGTGAAAGTAGTTAACACACAAAGGATGAACCATTGCATAATTAATTTATAACAGTAATACTGTATATACCCTAAACAAAACTGTAAAATTAGAATATTAATATATGCACTGGTGATTATGTCAAATTCTATTTTGCCCAAACCATGTAATTATTTAATTTAGTATTTAGCTGTGACTAACACTATGAAAGGAAAATGGAATATCTGAGTGAGTTAAAGTGTTTGTAAATATATGCCTGTGATTATTTTTTTAAATTGTATTAACTTGAGATGATTTTAAGAAGTCTATTTAAGTCTTGGTAAATTCCTTATTATGTATTTTATGTCTTTCCAGTGATAGCATGTCATTAGAGTAAAAAAAGTTTATGTGTTTCTTTGTTGCTTGTTTGGGTTGGGTTTTTTTGTTTGTTTTGTTTGTGGGTTTTTTGAAGAAAGAAACAAGGAAAAATTATTTGGGTCTTACACTTTTCAGTTTTCCATACCTGGTTTTCAACTACCACAATTTAAATTCCCCTGTAAATCGTTGGTAGTTATTTCTATAAAGATGAATCAAAGTGAAAACAAGACAATCCATGAATTTTGTGCTGAGTGCAGGTCTAGATAGAAGACAAGGTGGGAGTAGGGAGGAGTGTGTGCCACATTTGAATTAGAGGGAGCATTGATTTTCTGCAGATAAAAGCAAATAATGTAGAATTGTAAGAAGTTTAAAAAATGCACTCAGTAAATTTTTCAAAGATGCCTATGTAATTTGGCACCCTCTGTTCCATGTTCAAAGAGAAGTTGGCCTATACCCAGTTTTTGTTGAGGGCAAAGCTTGAAATTATAGGGAAAGAATGCCCAGGCTACTGAAAGTAGCTTTGAAAGAACAATACACTTAAATGAAAACAGAATGGGGGCTGAAAGGAGGGAAACAAGTATAGTTTTACAGGTGGTCTTCGTTTTGTTTATGTGTGTGTGGTTATTTGTTTTGTTTGTTTTTAAGGACTGTAAAACCACATTTTACCATCATCTTCATTACAACAATAACCATCCACCTGCCACAGAAGAACTGCAACATTTTAGTCTTTCTTTTTTTCATATGTTAGTGAGGAGAGAGGTGTAGTTTTAATTACCAGAAAATTTCAAATGCAGGTGTAGTGACAAGCAAAAAAGCAACCATCAGGGACATTATAGATATGGTTTCTTATTCAACACAATGGCACAGATAGGGCTTCTCAAGGTCGCCCATTTCCTACCTTCTGTGAGTTCTGTGGTCATAAATGTATACAGTGGACTGTCAAGGGAGCGTGCTCACCTGTGGTCACCTGTCACATGGCTGTGTGTGCTAAGGTCACCTGCAACCTTGCTTACCAATGTCTTCAGTGAGCAATAAATAATAGGCAGTGGCATTGTGAGTTAAGGCCAAAGACAAGAAGTAAATGGAAGGAATCATGGAGGTGCACTTTGAGGAAGATCTTCAAGATCTTAGTGATTTTTCTCTTTCTCTTGTTGACTCGTGCTTCCTTGCAAGGCCTGGAGAGAGGTTTTTTTCCTTAGCCCTAAAGCACAAAAAAAGGTCCTCTGTGCCTAGATAGGGCTTCAGACTAGGAATAGGTATGACAAACACAAATTGTAGCCTTGTGTATAACTTGGCTATTCTGGGATGTGATCAAGACTTCCTTGCAATAGCTGAAAATCATTGTAATTTTGCAGCACAAACAGAGCTGATTTAAACAATCATTTCAATAACTCTAAGAGTGTTTATGTTAAAAATTCACAGTAGCTTAACAAGAAAGAGTTAGAATGGTCACAACTTCTCAATTAATTTAAGCCTTTACAGTTTTGCATACACAAGTCTTAGGCAGCTGCAGTAGTACTGGGACGGTATATTTTAGTGGTGCCTTTAACGATTTTCTTGAAACATGCGACAAAACCACTAAACAGTTGTGATATTGTTAAACAAACAAATTTGAATCTATACCTGTATTATTAAGCAAAATGAGATATTTGTTTAGGCAGAATGTTTTGAACTGCTTCATCTCTGCAGAGTATAGTTTAGTGGCCAATTTGCTCATCAGTCCTATAACAATGTCTCAACTTTTAAAGTTCCAAACACTGGTTTTACCAAGGGGTCGCTGTCATGTTCTTCAGAATCCAATTAAACTGATCAAGGTACCTTGAAAGAGGACTCCCACACTACTAAGCAAAGTTTGAATTAATTGTAAGACCTTTCTAATTAGATAGCATCATTTCTATTTTGACTTCTATTTTCAAATATTTATAATGTAAATGTTCTAAATTGCTCTCTATATATCACATCATAAATATTCAGATCATAATTTGACACCTATTGCTAGTTTATGCTCTACAAAGTGATTGTAAAGTGCTGAAGCATTTTCCTCACCCCAGTGGAAGACAAAACAAAAGATAGCATAACTTTTTTTCCAAAAGGTGTGAAGGAAAAGTCTCTGAGGATTTTAAACAACATCTCATTAATTCTAGTGCCTGTAATATTGCAAAATGCACTGTATAAGACTTCCTGTAACAAATTAGGTTTTATTTTTGATGTGTAAATATGATGATGCATGCAGATTATCTCTCCAATAGTAATTAATTACTCTGGGATGTTCTTGAAATTTAAATATTAAATTATAAAATAGCTCAGAGAGTAAGGGAAAATTTGCCACCCTTTTGCCTATAGGTCTGGTATTGTAAGCTTCACTAAAACTATTGTTCAAGGACTACAATGATCACAAAAGGTGAATGCCGATGCAAATGATGTGCTTTCATTGTCTAAAGGAGAGACTCCTGTTGTCAATAGCTTGAGCGCTGGTTACTCTACACCTTCCCACTCATGGGAGGTGGATGTGAGAACATTCTTCATCTGAGGCTTATTATGATGATGAGTTGAAGAAAGTAATCAGAGGACCATCTAAAGATTAAAAGCTTTACAGTAAAGTGAGAGGGAGTCCAGCAAAGATAACACACAGAAACAGATCCATTTAACTCAGTAAACTCTTCCCATTTACTGCTGACTTCTTTGCTGTGAGGTATGTCTCTGCATCTGGGTCTTTTCATGATTAAGCAGCACATTTCCATTTGTTCAGGATTTTGAGGAGCAACAAGCTGCTGTTGCAACTGAATATATGGGATAAGTTAGATACATACATACATAGATATTTGCATATATAAAATACACACACCACACATGTATATATCAATATGGGGGAACTGGAGATTGTTTTGGTGGGAACATTTAGAAGACTGACAAATTTGGCCATTTTAAAATTTATTAATGAATAGCATATCTTGCTAATAGTAAATTCTTTATATTAATCATAATCACAAGCTACACAAAACTGTTTTAACAATTATATTCTAAGTTAGCTGTGAGTATACTGTACAATGGAGTTAACTATAAGGAGCTCCTGTATAGTTAGTGCTGATGGCTCAAGGTCTTTGGTGGTTCCTAGGTAGCTGCTGAGGTTAAGGTGATAGGCTTGAGAACCGTTTGAGAGAAGGTAACACTGAAGTGGTCCTGTCTCCTTTTTTCTTGGATATTCTGTGCTAATGGCTTCTTTTTTTATGCTGTTGTCTCCCTCCAAAAGAGGATGGGAGTCTCCTCTGCTCTGCCTAGATGCTGCATATCCTGTTTTCTTTCCTTCTGGTAGTCATCTTTTGTGTTCAGATGGATATGCTGCCTCTTTGCAGATCATTGTGCTTATCTTGTCCTTTGTATGGCAAGTTTTGTTACGTGGATGCTTCCTGTGTGCATCTTTATTGCTCCTTTGGTGACTGTCTTGTAAAGGTACTCACATAAAATTGTTTGGCCAGTGATTAAATTATTTTATAATATTATAGCCGTTGTTCAATTATCAGTTGAACAAAACAGCTCAAAACTGTGTGTCTGCAGTTCAGGTTGCAGAGCTGCGCCAAGTAGTCTGAGAAACTGTTTTGCAGAATACCATGCTGCTCCAGGCAGAGTGCTTCTGAACAAACTTTTTTTTTCTGAAGTAGCTGAAGTGCAGGCTGCACAGGAGATTGCAGGGGAAATATTCAATAAATCAGCTTCTACATGGATTATTGCAGTATTGGGATGCTTCTTAATTTGCTATCTGTTTTGGTGGTCTTATTTCAATGGGGGGTGTTTCATCTAATAGCTAAAAAGAGACTTAACAAAGCTAACAGTATTAAAGAATAAAAGTATTGCAGTTAACAACCACTGCAAAACTGACATAGATAATTAAGGTTTTATTTTTAAGGTTAAGGGAGCAGGGTAGAACTAAAAATGAGGAAGTGTGCATGGTGGGATTTAAGAAGTTCAGTACAGTGCTGGGTAGTTGCGTACATCTCATGGTCCTAAATGCCCAAGTATTTTTGATCACTTCAGTTCCTTGAAGAACAATGTTGGATAATCCAAGTTTTAGATGTTGAAAATTACAGTTAGTTTCCGAAGCTGTTGAACTGCAAAAGCATATTCTTCCTAAAATTCCTTATATAGTAAAGATTTAAAGTTTCAGAGCTTTAGAATTTCAGAAATGTTGCAACTAACACTAGTTAAAAAAAGAAAAACCACAAAAAAGCAAGCTAAAACAAAAAACCACACACAAATCACTTTTATTTTAGCTTCTGTACTGTATACCTCACCATTCAGTCTAACCAAAGCTTTGCAGAGTGGTAATGAGCTCCTGAACCATCAGAGAGCACTATCAAGTGAACTGCAAAAAGCTATGAAGAGTAGAGAGTCATAGAATATCTCAAGTCAGCAGGGGCCCCATAAGGATCATCAAGTCCAACTCCCTGCTCCTCACAGGACTAGCTAGAAGTAAGCCCTATGACTAAGAGCGTTATCCAGATGCTCCTGAACTCTTAGCAGGTTTGACCGCTTCCCTGGGGAGCCTGTTCCGCTGACCCACCACCCTGTCAGTGAAGAACCTTNGAAGTAAGCCCTATGACTAAGAGCGTTATCCAGATGCTCCTGAACTCTTAGCAGGTTTGACCGCTTCCCTGGGGAGCCTGTTCCGCTGACCCACCACCCTGTCAGTGAAGAACCTTTTCCCAATGTCCAGTCTGAACTTCCCCTGATGCAGCTTCATTCCACTTCCTTGTGTCTTATTGCTGGTCACCAGAGAGAGATCAGCATCTCCCCCTCCATTGTCCGCCTTGAGGAAGTTGTAGTGTGCGATGGCAACACCCCTCAGCCTTCTGTTCTCCAAGCTGAACAAAAGAAGTGAGGTCAGCTGCTCCTCCTAAGTTTTGCACTTTCACCATCTTGGTCCCCCTCCTCTGGACACACTCTAATGGTTTGATGTCCTTCTTATATTGAGGCACCCAAAAACGCATACAGTATTTGAGGTGGGGCCACATCAGTGCAGCATATAGTACTGTTATTTGAATTTGTTAAAGTGGCGAACAGCTGGGTGTATCTCAGCTAAAATGCTGAGGAATATTTTTTTTTTCTCTTAAACTAAAAGAAAAAATAGCTTGTAGGAATCTGGCATGATGAACCAGTTCAGTGGATCAATCTCCATGCAGGAGTAGGGTCTCAGTCCTGCAGGTTTATCTGGGATTTGAAAAAATATTTCAGTACTGTAACGCTTGAACAGATAAACATTGTTTATCTCTGTGACTTACTGAGATAAAGATTATTTCTCTGTTACTAGCTAGGAAAAATGGATGACAACAATTGACTCTTACTGTTTTGGATAAACTGATTGGAAGGATTTGTGAGGATGTAATGTTACTTTTTTTTGGACAAACCAGTGATCATTTACATACTTTAAAAAGAATTGTCTGTATTTTTCTAAATAAGCAAATAATTACACTTGCTTTTAAAAGATGCTGCCACAGAAGAGCATCAGATGGGATTCTGGAGAAGCATCACAGTAAACTTGTCCTATTATTGTGCTTTTTCTTAGATATTTGCTGCTTGCCATTATTGAGATAAACTGCTAGGTTAAATGGGCCTTTTTTCTGATCTGGTATGGCTGTGCTCTCTTGTAAGGTATGTAAAAGCCAAAGCATTAATGACAAAGTTATCGATATTTATTTTCTTGATAAAGAACTCCCTTTTTAAAAAATAATCTTGAATTTTCAAAGTGGCCCCGTATTACTTATTTAACTTGTAAATTTTTACTTTGATTTTAATACTACTGTTAGACTCTTAAAATTTTTTAATTGGTAAATTTTGAAGAACAAGAAAAGACAAATCCAGAGGAAAGAAAAGAGAACATCAAAAACCCCAAAGTTTCTTGTAGTGGGGGTGGATTGCCTGAAAAGTAAGGAGATTAATTTCTTCCTTTCAACTTTAAAGGCTGATATATACAACAGGACATAAACCAGAAAGGTTGGGATGATAAAATGAAGTGATTCCAGACAGAAAAATTAACTTAATAAGGAATATTGTTCTCGGGGATCATCAAAGTGAATGTTTTGTCGTGGGAGTATGTAACTGAGAAAGCACTGGCATTTTCCTAGTGTATACTGAGTGTTAGACTGAGCCTATTTCTGTGTTGAAGGGATTCACACACACATTTGTAGGAATTTTTGGGGATTGAAGTTTGTAAGAGCAGGGTGTGTCACAGGCAGAGATAGTCTTTTTGGTTTTCTTCGAAGGGAAAATTACCTCCTCAGATACCTCCTCAAACACCTTTAGCAAAGTGAGGTAAATTCAAGGAACACTTTTTAAAGAAAGAAGGTAATACAATAGAAATACCAGGAGTTACAATATTCAAATAAGCATTCTACAATATTATAAAAATACATATGCATAGTTATGGAATTTAATTATGTATGCAAGCTCACCAAGTTTTCTTATTCTTTCATGAAGTTGAGGCTAAAGATTTCAATATTCATTTTTTTAAAACACAAACTGTGTTTAATGGATGATGTTTTGTTACTTGCGTTTATACTTAAACAGTTCCTTCCCCTCCCTGAAAGGAGACAGAATGGCTCCTTTAAATATTAAGCACTTATTTACTGAATGTGATGAAATCTCAACAAATTAATACATTTTACTGAACCCTAGTCTGAATGTCTCATTTCTGTAATATATGAAGGAGAAGGGGTGCTTTATTCTATCAGAGATTTTGCAAAACAACCTTTATTTTCTGAGTGCAAACTCCCTCTGGTTTCCGCTTCATTAACTTTACAAATCTGATTTTGTTCTTATTCATCGTTTGTACGTCATGTTTTTTTCTTTGATATTTGAAGTGCTGGTTCAGTTTCCGTAAAAGTCAAGTGGAAATATGGCCTGAACTTCAAAAGGGCTGAGAGTCAACTCTTCAACAAGTAAAGCATTAAGTAAATGTGTATTTAAAATGCCGTACAAATTCCAGGTGTTTTCTCTTACCATTGTGAAGACTTTTTCCCTGTGGGTAAATATTTATTTATATAACCTTAATTTAAGCCAGTTTCAGTACAGTTTGAGAGTTCTATCAGACTTAAAGCAATAATTTACATTTCCTCATTAAGCTAAAACTTAAGAGGTAATCTAGGCACCCAGGATTTTTTCTTTTTTTTTTTTTTCAAACTGCAGCTTTAGTTATGTCTGCTTATGTACATAAAAATTTGTAATAAAGCATACGTGTTCTTTCAAGGTTAATTTTTATTTTGCTGTCTCAGTCTATCGGGTCTAAACAGAACAGTTTCAAAGCACTCAGAACAGCACTTCAGACCCTCACAACCCTGAAGCATTGTCTGCAATTTATAACAGATTCTGGAAATTATATTTGAGATTTTCTTTGTATTAAAAAAAATATTATCCAAGTATGCTTGCCCATTGTACATGGGTTGCAGTTAAGCCAGGGAGACCAGGGAAATCTATTTGGAGTGAGATTATGTTGCAGTTATCCATCTCTGTCATTTCCATAGGGCTTCAGCATCAACTTTTGATGGAGTATGAATGTTAGCAGGTGAATGCCTTTCAGATAGATAGTTTATTTAGGTTTAGGGAAAAACATGTGGTAGAACTTGCCCTGGACCCTTCCTTGATGAATCATTGTGACTCTTGCTATTTTGAGGACTGGTTTCACAGGGTGAACTAGATTGACATATTGATGTCAGGTTCTGCATAGTTTACAGCTACTGAGGAGGAGAAAAATGAGAAAATACTTGCAGGCTGCAAGACCTCTCACTACGGTGAAAGGCTAATTTTGCACTTCTAAATATGGGAAGGCAGAGTGGTAGGCCTGGATGGAAGGGTGGATTGCTCTATAAACATAGGCCTGCTCCATGTTTACACAACAAATTTGAGAAGAGACTTCGATATCTCCTTGTAAAAGGGTCATGACGTAGTACCCCTGAACCCATGTGCTGGACACAGCAGTGTCTGAAGATTTGCATTTCTGTGTGTATAGATGGTCTGTCATTGAGCCCTGCTTCCTATTTCATGTCATCCTTCATCTGTGGATCAAACCAATACTATGATGTTCAGGTATTGTTTCTGTTGTAGGTGAAATCTCTATGTTCATATCCAGCATTGAACAGATCTAAGAGTTTGGCTAAAGCTTGATTCTGAACGTCATTGGCTTTATAATACTCCTGCTGGAGCATTTGAAATACTGTGGGTAGCTGTAGAAGTCATCTTCAGTGGTCACTCCCCTCCTTTATTCTTGCTATCAGCTTAGTGCTTTGGCTCTTTCTCATTATTTCCTTCCTACTGCACTTCTCATGCTGATTACACTGTTGGTTACTAAACGAGTTGCTCTGTTTGATTGCCGCTGGTCATTATTTAACATGGGTTTAGTTATAAATACATTGGGGATTCTTTTCTGAAATATCTTTAAAAGTGATAAAACCCATGATGAAATTAAAATTTTTCTAAAACCTATGTTACTATCAGGAGAAAATATTGTAATGAGCAATAATTCTCCTTTCCTCATTAATGAAACGTCTTCATTACATAATGGTGGTTCAACAGCCACACCTTGCAGACGTAATTGTGTTGCAGGAAGTGACCATTTGCAGCAGTTGTCGACAGTAAAAGTAGAACAAATACTTTTCTCTATTTATTGGCCTCTATTTATTTATTCTCTATTTATTTGGCCTCTATTTATTTGCCCTAGTGGGACATGCTCCTTATGGTTTCTTGTAGGCAATTACTGAAACAGCTCAGACTGTAGAAAACCTCGTGGATTAGCTTCCTAATGATGAGTGATCAGATCATTTTGTGGTTGGGGGGTGTCCTCTCTGGGTGTGGCTGTGTTATCATTTTGGTGCACACCAGTACTGCTCTTCTGCAGTGGATTTCTTGACTATTCCTCACTACCTTCATTTGGTTCATATTGCAGGGCAGCCCTGGAGCATTCTGAAAGGGATTTCTTCCCAATGACACCAACCCAGAAGGTCGCTGCAGGGATGTGCCACTGGTGGCAGTTCATTGTCAGCTGCAGATTAGCGTTAGTCTGAGATGTGTGCTGTGTGGACACTGGTTACTTAGCAGCAATATTTTCAGTCTAGAGATCTGCTCCTATTGGACTGCTTGGCACTGCAGACATGGCCTGTGACTGCTCCATGAAGTTTTATTGTGGTTTTTTGTTGTTGTTGTTGTGTTTTTGTTTGGAGTTTTTTTTTACCTACGGTTGGCTGCAAGCGAAGGCAGACTAAATGTCAATTTTGCTTTAGTGTCAGGGAAGTTAGCCATGAAATAAAAGACTTCTTGGAGAAATGGAAAGCTCTAATTGTTGCCATGATAGACCATCATCTTTTCATTTATGTTAGGTATCTTCTTTTTGGAAATTGCATGCAAACATATTAATATGCATCATATGAAGCATTCTGCATGTATGTATGTGACTTCATTTGCAGTGTCTTCTATCTCATGAATGAAATGTACACACCGTGTGAAATGGGAAATACTGGCAAGTAATGGATATTTTTATAGAATAGCAGAATAAATAGGCACATAAAACTTAGCAGTGGTTACTGCTGCCTTTCAGCTATAGTCACTCACTGGGGTACACTTTCAGTGGGGTCCAGAAGTAAGCACGCAAAAGCTTTATATGCTTGTAGAATTACTATTATATTGTGGGTTTTTTTGTTAGGGTTTGTTTGGTTTTTTTGTTTTTTTTTTTTTCTGGAATGTTGTTTAACTTGCTTCATTGTGAAAATTCTTTCTTCCTCTCCAAGAAAAAAAAATTCTTAATTTGCAGACTCTTCCACCTAATTTCAAGACCTTTGGTTCTCTATGTCCTTCTTGCTAAATCTCATACTTGATTGGTTACCACATCTATCCAGAAATAACCAATGTCTGATTCAAGTGGTTTTGGGAATTTTTATAACTTAGCTGGGGCTGGGAGGTGGAGAAGAGGAAAAAGCTGCACTTTATGTTTTTCCACATTAAATACTCAATATGTGCGTTACCTTCAATTTGAAAAGAAAGAGATATTGCTAAGCACATTTTCTTTTGATTCTAGTCCAAGTTTGATAGAGAAGAGCAGGTTATTAGCAAGAAATGTAATGTACAATGGTTAAAAATATTTGCTTAAGAAATTCAATATCCCAAAATGTCATTCTCAACTCTAGAAATGAGCATGACTCTTAGGATAAAACTGCTGCAGTGCTCTAGTGTCAGGTCCTACACACTGTGTCCACAAAACCATCTGAAGGCATTTATGCAGTTAGTGTGATGAGAGAATAGATTGTGATAGAAAAATAATCATAAAAATCACTGTGGAAATCACCTTGCGTGAAACTGTTTAACTATTTGTGGGTGTACTGTAAGAAAGGCATTTTCTTGTATCTTAAAGTGCATGACAGCAAAAATGTCACTTCAAGGGAGTTCTGCTCTTAATGTGGCCAGCATATAATCTAATTAAGTATTTGAGCTTCGAGGGTCTGTCTTTGCGCCGTTTCCTTTTATATATTTATATTACTTATTTTCTGTTACACTTTTTTTTTTCTTTGCCATTTCCTTTCAGGGTTGTTTATCTGGATGGTCACGTTATTGCTTCTAGCACAAAATTTCCTGTGTTGTTTTAAGGAGATACTGTTTCAGCTGGAACTGATGAAAAGTGCTGGTTTGTACTTGAATTCACCTTTAGCCATAAGCTCCATTTAAAACACGAATGGAGTATCACAGAAAAAAGTGCAAGCTGCATTTTCCAAAAAATGGCGCCACTTCAAGGCCATAAGAAAGTTCCCTTTTCAACAGCTGAGACTCATTCATTTAATGAAGAGATCATCTGTGTTAAGACAAGCTTGCAAGCTAAATGGTTGTTTCTGCTGATTATTTGATAGAGGCAGTGTTTAGTGGATGAAGCTCTGCATAGATATGCATTTCTTGTTGGACATCACTCTCAACAGTTCCTTCATAGTCAATTATAGCATGAGTGATCACTTTTTGTGGGAAACTGGAACAGGGTTGGTTAGTGTGGGGTGTGTGAAGAATGTACGTGTATGTATATATATATGAATGTTATAGATAAAGTATTCCATTTGATGTTTAATTTTTGGAATTCATTACTATTGCAGATACCGTAGTGCAGAGCCACATCTGTAGATTTAGTCTTTTAGGTACCGAAGTAGGACTTCTAACAGTGCTTGAAATAGCTTGTTATTAACTGTCTTTATTTTCCTGTTTGTTTTCATTGACATCTGCATGCCTAATTCCGTCAATCACAGCTCTCTTTGAAATAGTGGCAATTTTCTATCTGTTGAAAGATGGTGTGTTTTAGAGCAACACTCAAACATATATTTAAAAAAATAATCATTTGAAAGCAGCTTTGAAAGACACATTCCATTAAATACCATTGATTTCACAAGAAAAAAAAACACTTTTCTTCCAACAGTGACAGTAGAATTCTGAAGGATCTTGGGCTGTGCAAAATATTTTCTGGGAATTTTATCCGTTCTCAGTTCATAGAAACATAAGTAGAAACAGCAGAGTGGCTTAGACTTTAAAGTTCAGTGATGGCAGGTGTACTATTTACAGAATGTTTAATTGTGTATAGTGAAAAAAGGGGCACAGATAACAAAAATCTATCTTCTTTGTTCAAAATTGAAGTATGTTTGAATTTTTCTTATAATAAAGACAGTCAGTGGTCATTTAGTTTATATGTAAACTTAAATGACTGGTGAAGTACTATTATGTGTTTCCATGAATATCAAACTACCTGTGCCAACTTTCTTTAGGTGAACAGGGTCTTCATCAAATCTAACTGTAAAGTACTCCTCTAATAAAGAGCATTGCTGCTCCATTTTCAAGATTGCATGTGTTTTGAAATTTCCATAGAGATAAAAAGCCAAAGGTAGCAGCTGAAATTTGTAAAAAGAAAAATAATAGAAAAATTCAGATGGTGTTGAAGTGCCTTCAACATTACAGCTAATGTAGTTGCTGCTATTAAGGGTGGCCTCTTTTTTGATATGTGATATCTTGTGATGATATGACATGAAATTTCAGACATCTCAAAATAGGTGAAAATGTGGCTATTCTTGTGACTCCTCATCATGTGTTTGTTTATGTTTACAAGCCCTTTCCATTACAATCAAAATGTGTTTAAAGCCCCGCCACATTTTTGTTAACAAGAACACTTGAGAAACAGGAGTAAAATTTTTATGAATATATTGCAAATAAATGCTATGTGAGAATATTTTAACCTATCTGCTTTTAATAAATACTACGTTTTAAGCTCAGGGGAAAGAAGAGTTAGAGTGGGGCAGTGGAAGGGATGTGTTAAAATTGGATGTGCTATTATAACTGGTATTCTTTCAGGGATGAAAAAGGTCACAATTAAAAAGGAATTAGAGATTAGACAGAAATGATTTGTAAAATGAACTTGTTACTTTTTATTTTAACTTCACTCACTGCCTGCTATGTTTACTTTTAAAGAGCATATTACACTGATAATACTTCAATAATGCTGTTGTTGCTGCAAATAATTATTTGCAACACAACAGCAGCACAGACACTCTGTGCTTGACTAGCACATGCTGATTCTGTGATTTTTGCTCCAAATTTAACCATAAACAGGGAGATATATCTGCAAGCAGAAGTGGACATGATGAAGACATAGCTAGGTGTTAATTAAGAGGAAAGTAACCCCCTGGTATCGGGACATTTTTGTGATGAGTGTGATGCAAAACTGAAACAAGTGAGCCAGGCCCATGAACAGGCCCATGCAGTGTCATTCATGCAGGATTGTATGTGGTTTCTCACTTTTGAGCAGCAATTATTATTTGTTTTTGCTTAGAAAGGTTTGTTTTTTTGATAAATTATTTTTTTTAAAAATCAGAGATTAATATTTAGTTATGGTATTTGATTTTTATGATAAGTGTATCTGGTTGTACTTACTGTTGTTTACTTATTAGGGACCTTCCAATGTTGGCCTTTGAAATCTATTAGTCTTGAATGATCTGGATTAGAACAAAACTGTGTTTCTTACTTGGTACTGGTGTAGCTCATGTCTCACCTCTAATTTGCTTAGTTTCTCAAGCCTGATGTGAGATGCTGGAGTTTGATGTTGGCTATACAGGTTCCTTTGGAAACATTTAGCAGTATTCAGAAAAGAACTCAGCTATCCATAACCTGGCAATTTAAGGACTGCTGTTGTTTGTTTGGTCTACCTGCTTTTTCTTAGAATTGTTCATTCTAATGAAGCATTGTAGTTACCATCACGTTAAGATGAACTGAGGGAAAGATTAATTTGTGCTGGTGTTATAAGGTCACCTTCATGAAAGTTGTTATTGATGAGTGCTTTTTGTTTACAGTGTCTACTTGGATATCAGAAATTTTGCTTAGAGGAGTTGCTGATAGGCGGTAGAAAGTTTCTGAGTTCTAGCAAAGTGCCAATTATAAACATTACTGAACTTCTTAACAAAGACAATATCAAATTGTTTCAAATTTTCTTTCTGTTCAATCATTATTTCTCAACATTTTTTTGAATGCAGACAAACAAATGCACTGTTAAATTTCAAAATTTTTGCATGTCAAAATCACAGTACGCACTTTTTGGGACCAAGCTGCTGCCCATAGGAGACTTTCAATCCAGTTGAGGATGGGGCTTGAGGAGACCAGGTTAGATAGGTTTTGTGTGGTGTGCTTTTAGTCATGAGGAAATCCAGCTAGGACATGTTCATTTCTCTGTAAATGCAGCACTGTGTGATAATTGCATGGTTGTTTCATATACATTTTTTAATGACATCTGCAGTCTGAAGAAACTGTTGTTACCTGATGGTGAAGTCTTCCATTGTCTAGCATACATTAGCCAGTATGGATTCCTACCATGTCGTCATCTCAGCAGAGAGATGTCTGGGCCTGACCCAGCATGTTGTTGTCTGTGTGACAAGAGCTGTTGACTATCAGGGCCCCAAGTGCACAGAGGGCCTCTATGGGCCTAAATTGCCCCGAGCAACCTCACCTAGGTCCCCCACTCCAAAACCACCAGTTTAACCTGAGGTCTAGGTCCCAAGCATTGTCCAAGCCATGCTGTAGGTGCCCCTGTCTCCTGTAGCCTTTGAGAGAATTCATGGCTGGTTTTCTGCTGTCCCCTGGAGAGGGCTACAGCTGTGTGCACAATTAAGAGGAACCCCCAGGCATTCGCTGTGCCCAGGTGAGTGCCCCTACAGAGAGCGGTGGGAAGTAAGCAAAGAAGTCTGAGGGACAACAGAGCTGGGTATTCATCTTCTCTGTGCTAGGTGCTTTCTTGGGGCAACTGTCTATTTGGTACAGAGTCTACTGCCCTAAAGCAATTGCATAATGCTCCCCTCACTTCCCATACATGTTTCACTAGTTTGGTTGGGTTGTGTGAGCGTGCTTTTTGTTTTTGTTTTGTTTTTATAAGCTACCATTTGCACTCCCGGATAATTATAGGACCTGGATAGCTACCACCAAAGGGTACAATTCAATTTAAAGAAAAAAATATGTTCAGGCTCCTACGTTACAGATGGTCATGCTGGGCTGCTGAAGGCCTCTGTGGCATTATGTGGGCTATTCTAGTATGAAAGCCAAACATTGTTACTGATTTGAGACTTAAATGATTATTTAAATTTAGACTGAAGCAGGGATTAATTTCTCTTTAAAGTATGCTGTCAGAATTAGTACGGGTTCATTCTTTTCTCTCTCTGGTGTGCCTTCTTGTTGGAGAAGACCATCTGTTTGTCAAGGGAAGTCATAAAATAATATTCAACGTGAGACTTGCACTGAAATCCTGACATCTAGTAACTGCAGTTATGAAAACAATTATCTATAATGTGCCTAATTCATTTATATTTTAATTTCAATCCATCAGTGTCAGATAAAATAAGTTATTTTCCCTTCTATTCCTGGGTGGCTCCTATAATAATTTAATGTTGTCTGCATAGTAAAACGGCAAGTTTTGAAGTTCTGCTGCTAGCCAGGGGCCTTTTTTGTTGACAAGGGCTGCCCAGATGAAAGCTGTTTTTAGAAATAATTAACTTAATATTTCTGTAGTTAATGATTGTATTTCATTTATTTAAAATGATTTGCCTGTCGCAGTTGTTGGAAGCCGTATGTGAAGGGAATATGGATTAAGGATAAAGGAAGAGAAGTTAAAAATGCTGTTTGGATATGAGGACAGGTGATGAGAGTTGAGAAGAAGCAGATTCTGTTGGCTAATCAGATTGAGAGAGTTTCCTTTGTAGGCTGCAAAATTAGTAAAATATATGGAAAATTATCAAAGCAATTGTGTGCTGTTCCAGGTCTTCTAATTTGACTCATCCCATTAAATTGGCAATTGCATTGTTCTTTCAAAAATTATGTATTTGCCCCACTTTATTTGCCAAGATTGACTACCAACCTTTGAAAATATGTGGCTCAGATCCATAGCTTTATAAGACACCCCTCGATATTATCTTAAGCACTTCTTAAAGTGTTTCTATAATGCAGGTTTTCTGTGACTTTCTGAAAATATGGCTCAATATCAGGGAGGTGCTTTTAGAAGAATCCAAGTTGTCTCCTTTTAGCAAGAGTCAAATATCAGAAAATAGCATCCCTAGCATGATCTTAAGATGATGATCTAGGCTTAAGTCGAGACATCATACTGTTTCTACAGTGGCTTGTATGATGATCTCTTTAAGTAAATTTCATTTCAGGCTGCTATTTCACTAACCTTTGTGCTTGTATATTTTTAACTCCTTTGTTAGGCGTAGCATTCCTATAAAACCATTGTTCATCTGAGTCTGTTGGCCCTGCCAAATAGCAAAAGAGGCACATATACTCAAACATTTTTGCCTGAGAACACCAGGATACTAAGTTAGGTTTCTAGAAACAAAAGTACAAAGCTTATCTACCTCTTTAAGTAGTATCTTTGTATCTTGAAATTAATTTTGTATTGAAGTACACCAAATACTATGCTGGATGTTTCTTCATAGCTTCCCAGCTAAAAAGTGACAAAATAATACAAAGTTCATGGTCCATTATCTGTATAAATCCATCTTTTAAATGTTTTCTCATACAGTAAAGTGAAAATTGACCCTTTTATTGCCACCTAAATGGCAGCTACAAATAACTTGCTGGAGCATAACCCTGCTTAAAACTCCCATTTGAACTCCAATTATTTTTACAAATCAAGACTCTTCTCCTCAAAAGGGCATACTTTCCATTGATCTCATTATTAGCCTAAACACCTTTGAAGATGTGGGCCCAAGAGTTTTTATCATTTGCAAAACTGCTTGGGTGTATTTGAAACAACCTGTCCTTTTCAGGCTAAGCTGGCTATGATTTAGTCCTTCAGCAGTTTGCAGGGAGCCATGAATAAACAGGCATGAAGTGATAAACATGGAAACAAAAGAATCCTGCCTTGTTTCATGTCTGCTTTTGATCTGCTATTGGCAGAACAAAGGAATGTATTGTAACCATATCCTCTTTTAGACAAAAAAATGAAAATATGACAGCTATATCACACGGATTAATTCAAGAACTTTTAATGGGTGAAATATTTTTCTTTCTATTGCTTCAGACTCAGGTGATTTCCTTCATAATGTCAAAGGCTTTACACAATTTTATTTTTGTAGAATATTCAATGACAAATCCTTTAATCTGAAAGCTTGATTTATAGAGGACTGTTTATTCCATTTCATTAATTTGCGCTGTGCAAACTCAGAGGTTCTAACTTCTGTTTTACAAGAGAAAAGTGAAGTGTATTTTATCTGTTGGTACGCTAAGCTTCTTTTCTTCACTTTTCTCTTTACTGAAAGTAATGCAGCTATTCTTGCTATAAAATATCCTTGTGTTACTAGGAAGCAAATGTGTGGCAAACAGCTTTGTTCCGAGGTGCTGAAAATGTGACTTGTTTTCGGTAACTAGCTAATTGGGCTTTAAGGGTACAAAAGCTCTTCATATAGATATGGTTAACTTAGGCAAAAGAATATGATGAATTGAGAGTTTTGTAACTTTAACTTTCTGGCTTTCATGTGCATGAGCAAAGACTGTTTTCTGTGCAGCTTGAAGATAAGCAGAGCTGCTATGAAGGCTTAAGAGACAGACGCATAGGTATTCAGTGTGTCATATCACGGTCATCCTGGGCAGTGCAGCTGCCTCCTCTCCTTTCTGTGGAAGAAGAGAGATCCTGTGCTCATTTGGGTCTCCCTCTCAGAGGGAGTTGGGACTGTGTCAGGTGTGGGTGTAGAAGGACTAAAAGTTGGCTTTGATTTGGATTTCTGCTCCACCAAGGAACAGTAAAGTTGGTAGTTTCTCAAATATTCAGACAAGCAGCTCTCAAATGTTTTTCTGCACTGTTGTCTTCATGAATGAAAGGAGCTTATTGTAAAAACCTTCAAGAGAACCTTCAAGTTACCCTCTGTTAAGACTGCAAAGAAATTCTGCAATGCCATGGCAGTCTGAACAAACCACCAGCAGAAACAGAGCTTAATTGTTGAGCGAGTGATTTTACAGTACAGTGCTGTTTCTCATCACGTTCATCATGACTTTATCCTCTTTCCCTCTTATGCTCCACAGAGTAAAACCCACCTCACTACCTAAATTCCATTATTAAATAACATATTCCTTCTAGCACAAAATGCCAAATTTTCAAGAATCCTCCTCTAAAAAAGTACCAATTCTATCATCAAAATGGAGAGTACCCACTGTGTAGCTGAACCTATAGCTATGACAGAAATAGATGTTTTTGAAAATGGATGTAGACCAACTGTCTGCTGTAAAGAAGGGATGCCAAATACATATTTTGTCAGTAATTCTCCAAATTTAAAAAAAAAAAAAAAAAAAAAAACCAAAAAAAAAAACCCCAAACCCAACAACCAAACAAATCAACCCCCCAAAAAGTATTTTCATGTTAATTCAACTTTCCATTTATGGTGGTCATTTTTGCAAGTGAAGAACATAATGAAATTTTCTTGGTTAGAAAATTGTTTGGTTTCTTTCCTTTAGGTCAGAAAGAAAATATGATCATCTCTTCCAAAAGGTAAAATAAGTGTTCTATCTGTTTCCTCATCTGATTTAATGTACTTTTGGCAAAACACAAGCATGTGAAATAATAATTTCTTCTGTCAGACATCAAAACATCACTCTCAGTTACATCATGCATAGAAATTCGAGAATACCTAATTAATCAGTCTGATCTTTGCATTCCCTGAAAATAAATGCTTCCCATTCCATTACCTGCTGCTTTTTTTCTACAGTTTCAAGAGCCAAACTCAGAATCTGATGATTCCGTCTAACTAGACAGGTGTGGGGCTGGGCTGTTTGGGTTTTTGTGTGTTTGTTTTCCCCCATGTCAATGTATGTTTCTGTGTGTGCTCCATACTGTTAACCTGCATTAAAGAATTCAAACTGCAGTGAATGATTCTATTTAAAAGAAGTCAATAACCTAAGTGGCTTTAACTACACTCACTGTAAGCTTCTTTGTCTAGTTTTGCAGAGAGAAATACCTACCTTCTGTCAAGAAAAGATTCTCAAATACTGTGATATTGACTCAGTATTTAGGGACAGTGCATTTAGAATGAGAACAGATGATGTGTATACTTTGTTGTCTGCTTCTGGCACTATCCATTCAGTTAGTGGTCATGGCAGGAAATACCTTCAATAGTGAAAATCAGGGTTTTGTAAAATACTTAGAGGAAGAAAGAAGAATGACACTTGTCTTGCCATTTCAGAATCAGTTTAGTCTAGTACTACAGCAAGGGGGAGAGTTTTTTAAATTGAGAAATGTTTTAGTCTAAAAGAAAGGCAGCATGAGGATCTGAAGTGGTGGAAGTTTTTATAGATTCAGCTTGTATTATTTACTGATACCTGCTTATCGGAAAGTGTATGTTATTTAATTTTACTTAAATAACAAACAAATAACAAAGGAATAAGGTCTATAAATAGAGATGGCTTAGATTCATCTTTTAAATATCTTGTCTACTTTTTTCTCCAATACTAAAAGCTGTTTTACTTTTGAAAGACCTACAGCACTATACTTTCCAAATATTTTTCTATTAGGAATACCCTTTAAATACGCTTTTGATTCTATCTTAGTCCTTTGATATCCTTTCCAAATTTGAAAGAAACAGTAATTTCTAACATCTTTAAATATGATGGTCGAGTCCAAGAGAGAAGGTTTCAACAGATGGTTGCATAAGTGCGGTGTATTGTGGCTTCAGGATAGTTCCTTTAACTTTTTATGTTCTGGTCTCCCTTCCTACTGTTCTTCTATTTAGACTGTAAAAAATTCAAGGCCAGGCCAGTCCTGGTATGCCTTTGTTCAGATTCTGACATGGTGAAACAACTTTGGTTGCAGTCTATAAATTTGTCTGTAATCAAGAAATTAAAATGTACGGCACCACCCCCCACCCCCTTTAAATTTAAGTAAGAAGTAGCTATTTCATCTCAGTCTGGCCTAGTTATGGTTTTGGTGTGACTACTGAAG
This sequence comes from Chionis minor, assembly GCA_013398295.1. Lineage (NCBI taxonomy): Eukaryota > Metazoa > Chordata > Aves > Charadriiformes > Chionidae > Chionis > Chionis minor. Next base: position 617,832 of record VZSF01002918.1, read on the forward strand.
GTAACTCAAACATTTCCTTCTTACAATTTAAAGTACATGGCCAGCCTACCTAACAATTTTTCATACAGATTCTGTCCTTGTGCTTTTACCATTGTTAGAATTATATTTACTCAGCCAATGTGTTTATTTCTGTACACTCAAGTGTCCCCAAAACAATAAAATATGGTTTGACATGCTAATGATTTGACCTTTTGTCACCTTTTTTCAAATCAAAAGAGAAGGCTAGTAAATTATTGTCTCTGATTTATGGTAAGGAGCCTTTGGGGAATGGTCTCACTGCTCTTAGGACGTTACTGTGTTGTAGTTTTGGTGGTGCCCTGCTTGTTTTTTTTACATTCAGTTGCATTGGTAAACACCAAGCACATGATGTTATTAAAAATCAGAAAGGAAATGTGGTATTCCTTCTAGTTTTCTTGGAGACTTTCTCTTTACTACCTCTATTCCCACTTTTTCTTCTGCTCACCCACATTTCTCTCTGACAATGTGACGGGATGCATAGCAAGGCTCCCAAATAGCAGGAGGTAAAATACTGGGCCACCCATTAAAAAATAATTCATAGATGTCTCAAGGGAAGGGATTCCTAACATACAGATGCCAACAGTTAAATAAAGCTTGTTTGGCTTTGTATCTAGCTCTTTAACTTCCTGTAATTTGTTAACAATTTTTTTATATGTCCCTTTTGTGAATTTCAGACAAAATTTTGGAAGCAATTGTGTTTGAGTAATCTCCCTTTTACTCTGCTATTCCCCTGATATATAACTATTTTACCGCATCTTATCTGAAAAGAAGCCTAAATCTAAGGCTTTACATCAGTGTATGAGACTTACGATACCCTTTTTGTCATTGTATCACTAAGGGGCTGCTGTGGCTTGCGCTAACAACGTAGGAAGAAGTCTCTGCAGAAGTGGTTATTGCTTACATAGACAAAAGACGAGGATGATGAATTGTTAAGTACTGTGTTTCTTTGAGATAAATCAGCCCTAGGCCCCATTGAAAAATTTGGGCAAAATTAGGTGAGTAACGCTTGGTTGCACAAACCAGTCTGTTGCTTGTAGCACTAAATCTATCTATGTAATTGAAGATCTGAATTTTGTACTTTCTGCCTCTACCTCAAGTCTAGTAGAATACTCTGTAATGGGCTGTGAACTTTGTTATCTATAGATGATTTATAAGAAAATCAGTGCATTTTGACTCTTTCAACTTTGCCTTGCTATCTCACTCCCGCTGAATGCCTAAACACCACTTGTTTTTTCTTCCTCTGTGAGAATCAATATGTTGCTAAAGAAAGTTTTGTGTAAAATGTGAATTTTTCAAACTTTAATAATGTCAGATTATTTTCTTCAGTGTAAGTCAGATCTCAGAAATTATTCTCCTCTCCCNTATCTAAATTAGCCAAGAACTGCCAGGTACACAAGCAGAACCTGCTGCTAAGCAACAAAGCTGCATTACCTGGAGAAGAATATTACACTGCACTGAATACTGACAGAATTGGCAAACGGCCTCAAAGGAAGAGGATCAGTCACCATTCTGTTACAAACCTATAAATACAGATGGTAACAGGGATTAGCAGTCTAGAGGTTTTCTGGTTTAGTAATTTACAGCCCATGTCTTTTCAAAACATGCATTTCAATTGAAGTCTGACTCATCATAGCCCTTTAATATATTAAGTGTTATGAAATCTACAGACTAGTGATTTTGAAGAATACAGGTACAATCTATCAGGCTATGAACATTTAGTTTTTATAGCATTAAGAAAATTCTTTAGAAAAGCAAAACTTGTAAATGTTGCAATTGTCTAAAAACTAAATTTAAAATCTTTTTAGTTTAGTACTTAGTGAAGTGTAGGTCAAAAATAAAGACCATTTGCAATGATAAAATTATCCCGCTATGGATATCTGGATATTATTTGAAAGTAGATGGAATATCACTGAAGAGGAAAACTGAAAATATATATTTCTGGGATTTATTCAACAAGCTTAGAGCTGGTAATAGGCCATTTTATGTATTTCAGTATATACTACCTTGTAATGTCTTATGCATTTTTCTCTTTATAGATGAGTATTCTTTAGCTCTATGATGTTGGTCTGGAAAAAACTCAAATCTATGTCTTTGCTTTCATGAATGTCTTTGTTTTCAACAACAAGTTAAAATGATGGACATACCACCTCCCCTTTTTGCATCCTGGTGTGCTGTGCTGATTAATCGTCTATAATGTCCTCCAAAATAATAATCATAATCTCTCAGTTAAATGTCATGCTGCAGTCCAATTCTGTTTCTTTTTGGCCTTTTTCCCAAGGACATAGTGAACAAATTATTTACTTCCACATGGAAGCAGCCTTTAATGTGTTGGCTCAATCATGATGTGCAAGAAGATACAGAAAGTTGAAGTGGAATTGAAGAGCCCAACACAATTGTGTTAAATATTGACTAAATTAATAAATACTTATACTTCCCTACGCTGTTTCATGCATAGCCAATGCTCTGTGAAGAATGCTTCAATTGTGTTGTGTTAAGACATACAGACAACCAGTTCTTAGACCTACTTGGCAATACACACCCTGTTTTTCAGAAAAATCTTAGTGCCCTCCTACTTAGTGCACTTTACTACTGCAGAAAGAGCTATTGAGCCAGTAGGTCCATCAATCTGTCCTGCATTATCTTTCAGAGTACTCGTCCTTCATATTTGCTACCATTGCCAATACATGAAGGAATGTACTTCCCAAACCTGCAGGTCCTGGGGCTACATCTCCCCTCTGCTGCTCAATACCCCAAGCCACTCTAGGTGCTCTCCAATCTGATGTGTAAAGTCGTTCAACCAAATATAACCTTCTTTATGTAAATGTGCGTTAGGAAAACAGAACGGCCATCCATGTGTGTTGTGTTTTCATGTCTATCACCATTTTTGTATGATTGTAGAGGACTTTTATGCATAAGGTATCCTGCAAGTATCAGGCATCAGTCTGTCCCTCAGCAATGGCAGCCAAGCTGTAATTTACCTGACACACCTTTGTGACTTTCCTCTAACTTCCAGAGTAAATGGCTTTCTCACATGGCTCATTCAAGTGCACAACCCAGGTTATCAAGTAGCTACTGCTTCTCAGCCAAACAGAATTAAAAAGGACACAAAATGCCTCCTACCCATGCTACCGCTCTTTATGTGCTTCTCTCAGCATACTGAACCATGAGTCTCTTGGCTTCCCCTTTGACTCTTGTGAAATGAACTCACAATCTAGTCTCCATACATCCTTATGACTAGCTGAAAAGGAGATAAGGAAGAATAATATTAATTTTAAGTAGATCATATGGCAATTGGACATCCTTTGACCATGTAGCCGAATTTATCAGTGTACTAATTCACCAGTGGGAGTTGATGTAAATTATCCTGCTCTGAATGAACCAGTCTTGAAATCATTGGTTTCAAAGCATTTTAACATGAAGTACCATGAGGTTTGTGAGACTCAGTTTTCATAAACAAAACAAGGAATTATTAGTCTGGCCCTAAGTCTTAAAAATATTCTGTAACATTGAGCTGAGCATTGCCATTTATGCGTCAACTAAACAAAGAATCCCTTTACTGTATGGTTGATCTTCCCCAACTGCATTTGCTTGTTGTCATAATACCTTTGTTTAGTTTGATTAAGGTAGAATTAACTCAATTGCACAGATGTGCTGATGAAGTGTATTTAAAAAGAAAGTGATGTGAAGTAAAGCCTCTGTTTGTGTGGTTGCAGCCTGTCCTGGTTTGAGGTAAAACAGGACCGCACCTTGTCAGAGACTTGAAAACTAGGTGAAAAGGTGCAATGGCTTATAACTATAGAGAGAACTCGGGGTTTTTTTTGTCTTTAAGCAGGGGTTTAGGTCTAACTCAACTGTTTTTCCTGTCAGCTTTTATTTAAAGTCATTCACCATCAAAAACTCATTGTTACCATCTTCATGTAACCACTCCCAAGCTTAGTTTTCCAGCCATTATTGCATGTTCTTGGTTTAGACCATTGGTATCTGAACTGATTTGTTTTCCTTAGGGTGGGGAACAGGATCTGTTTTGATTGCATTTGTACCAGACAGCCCCACAATCCCTCACGGGTTTTCTAGCCCACAGGATGGACTCTTAGGCACTGCACAATACAATGCAGGAGGAAAATTAACTGTGTGCACATACACTACACCTAAACTTTCAGATATCTGTTGGCATGTGTGTATGGGGTGGATCTCTCATCACAAACAGTAATAGGTAGGAAGAGAAGAACATCTTGCTACATAGAATTCCTGCCTACTATACTGAGCTGTCACTGATGTAGTATTTCACTGTTACAAAACTCGTCATACAGTTGGGTTCAAAGGATCAGGTGTTTTCTTGATTTCAATGCAGCCTTACTTTAAGAAGTTTCTACTTGTGATACTTGCATTGCAAAATTTGGTGTTTATCCCCCATAAGCAGAATGCACAGAGTTTTGAGTTTAGGGCATGCACTAGAAGTCCTGGTTTTATCTTCTCATTACAGGCTTGTTGAAATATTTTTAAAATGAGCCGCCTTTGCCTTCTGCCCAGCAAAGGATCATGCATCTTTATATGGTAGTATACCACTAATTCTGCATTCTCAAAGCTCAGGCTTTCTTACAAAGTTGTTTCCTGAGGAGAAGAAATTTTCAGCTTCTTGTAGGTGATCTTTGACTCATACCTCTTCCTTACTGCCTGAGTGAAATTCAGTCTCTTAAATGAAGCTACTCTTAAATCTTGCTTCTAATTCCTTTAAAGAAGAGCAGCTACTGTGATAAGCTGATTTAAGAAGTTTTTTTAAAGTATATGTCTGAGTGTGTGGCAGAAGATATCGTTTTCATTAGGCACAGGTGTATGCAGCTTTTATATGGGGAGCTATTTATTACCTTGGTCAAACAGCAGAGTTGGTAGTAGATGAGAGTGGGAACAAGACCCAAGTGATCCAGCTTGCTCTCCAGTTTTCACTTTCAAATATTTACCACTTCAGAGAGAAAACAGATTAGGGCATGCATCAAAAATAGAACAGGAAGTCTGCAAGGGACTGTACACAGTTGTCAAATCTTTGCTTTGGTTTGCTACAGTGTCATGTCAACTTCGCAGAGCTTTTGGGAGATGTGTCTATAGTTGATACCCTAAGCAAGAGATAGAGGCAACGCATGCTATTACAAAGCTGCTTTCAATGCTTGTATTCCATACTCAGTCTACAGTTACAACATCTAGGGTCCAGGTTCGAGAAGGCAGGTGCATAATGTTTGAAGAGTTTCATATTCATCTTTAGTAGGAAAGTGATATACCCCACTGTGGCTGCACTAAGCAGATTTTCCCCTATTAGAAGACTTTTGAGCTACACTGATGAGCAGTGTAACAACATTATTATAAATTAGGATATTCCCAGCATTGACTATTATTTATTAACTAGACCTATACCCATTCATTATGTCATATGCACCAGAAGCAATGGCTTTTCTACGTAAACTGAAAATTGCTACTACTTTTTGCTCTACATACATGTTGCAGTGTGGCTTTAGTACAGCAGTATGATAAAAATGGGTGTCAGCTGTTAAGATGTCTGGAAAGAAAGAAAGAAAATATAAGTATCAAAAGTAGACATAATTCTTTAAAATAAATGGGAAAATGCTGACTTTATACAAGCTCAGATTCTGGCCTTTCAATCTTTATCTTTCAAAAACAGTAGAAAGTTTTCAAATAACTGTGGCTGTGAAGTTCATGATGCTGTTATTTAACTAAGTTTCCCCTCTTTAAATGGACTATGAAAACAACAGTTGGTGTTTCTCTGTACCTTTATTCAAGGGCTCTATGAAGACATACAGGTCAAGGATACATAAGATGCAGGTATTTCTGCTCTTTCTCTTGCAATTTGCAAGGATTTTTTTGCATTTCATTTTGATTTCTGACCTTTTTCATAGACACTGGTTTATGTTGTGACTGTGATTCTGATAGATGGTGACATTTTTGAAGTTTGCTGGTGGGGTCACTGAAGGGACATCATCTTTAAGTAAACATTTAATATTATTTTTTTTTGCTGTTGTTGGTCCTACAGTATGCTCTTCAGATGGGCATTATAGGGAGTGGCTTCCAACCATGAAGAAACATTCCAAAGCTATCAAAGTCAATCTGTTTTCAGATAGATGAACCTGATAGCTTTCCAGTGTCTAGTTTCTTATGGATGTTCACATGGACAGTACTGCATCCAGTATTTTATTCAGGCCACTGTCTGTTTACAATCTGAGGATGATGTCCAACAAGACTACTTCATCCTTCTGTGACTTTTACAAATTATTCAATATATACTGCATAGAAAAAGTCTATGTATTAGGCTATCGTCATGTTAGTACTATTGTTCTGAATCACTAGTGCAAAATTTTCAGTATTTTTAAATAAACACAAAACCTATTCAGGACTGCAGGCTTTTGTAACCTTGGAAACGATGATATATGTTCGTTTTAGAAACAATTGACTTGTTACAGCAGTGTCCAAATGTTTTCGATAAAAATTACACTGTTTCATTTGTTAAAATATATTTACATGTCTCATCTGCTGTCATTATCACTCTTAAGCTATTATTAATAGTAGGAGTACATTTAATGAACACTTCTCTGTTTTTTAGCACCTAAGAGCTTCACTGAGAAGTGAAGCACGAAGTCTTGGATTCTATTTAGAAAGACAAAATTTGCTTTGGAAAGATCACACTCCAAGGCCTAATAGAGACAGGTAAAGATGTTACTTGCTAAAGATAGATTTCAGAGGGCTTTATAAGAAGGGTCCCATTTATAGTCAGCTCATGGGAGGATTAAAACAGCTTTGAGAAGGTTGTAACAAGTAACTAAATGTAAAGATAAATTGGGAATTTATTTTCCTTTTTTGTTTGAAATTACGAGTATTAATATTACATAACATTGATTAAACTATTCCAGAGAGAATACTTTCAACCTTATTTAATTATTGACATTAAGTTTTAGCATTTATTTAAAATGGATATGTGTGAAAAATCACAAATTTTTTGGAGGAGTGCCATCATCTCAGTTGTACTGGTAGTTATGCCTATTCAGCAAGACACGATTATTCCATGTGCAGACAAACAATAATGATGATAAAATCAATTAGCACTCTTTCTTTCTGTTTTGAAACAAGAGTAAAATATATTTATAGTTTTCCTTAGCTGTAATAATGTGTGTATATCAGAGACAGAATGTCATCATACTGCTTATTAACACATGTGGAGCCATACTCTTCTAAAATCCGAACATTGTTTTTTCACCGTGCTATCTGACTTAACCTCTATTTCACAGCTACATATAGCTGCTGACAAGAGACCGAACTTTAGCAGGAACAGCAAAAGCAGCTATGTGGGAAGACTGGGGTCTTTTAAAATGTTTAAAGAGTTATTTTATAGAGTTTTTGCAAAGCAAGTGTGAACTTGATAAATACTAGAAGAATACAGTTGTCACTAGATGTACCTTTGTAATAGATGTGCTTTGCTGTTCGCTCTCTTAATACCATGTTTTCAAAAGGGGTATTCTGCTGTTGTCTCCAGTGAAGGCAGAATTAGACAATAAGTGTGTACGCAAATGCTTTTGACTACGAAGTCATGTTTAATTCCTCTGGAGCTTTTATTGAATAGTGTCCCTGACACTATCAGCAAACTTCTTTCAGCTTTTTGGGGTATGTCAGTTCTTCCACACAACAGCTTTGATTTGATTTTTTTTTTTTCCCCACACTGGACTGAAAATAAAACATTTGGAATATTTTCTTGCAATAGAATTGTGTCAGAACAGATGCTCTCAATTCTGAAGCCTTGGTTTTTTCTCTTTTTCTTCAAAAGTTTCAAAAGATTTCTAAAACTTCTCTGCTAAAAAAACATTGCAGGAAAACAAAATGTTTCCATTACAGTTTTGGTTTCAATGAAAGTCCATAACACCACCATCTATGAATTTTGCAAATTATTTAAAAGCTTTGCCTGGAACAAGAGTTTTCTTCTTGGAAAGACTTAAATCACCATGACACAAATAGAATTTACTCCAGTAAAGATAATGCCAAAATTCACATGGAAAAGGGGAAAAAACCTAACAAATAATAGCAAAATGAAAATTAGTTATTACAAAGTAAGAAGGTAAGGCTTAGTATTATTGTGTTGTCTATTGTTATTTTGTTGTTTGGTTCAATGCTATTCAAATTATTCATTAAATTCACATCAAATACAGTTATCGATATCTAGCTGAGCATCCTGTTCCTCTAAATTTCTGGATATTGAAACTGTTTTTAGCCCTGGGAGTAGTGTGTGACTCAACATAAGATTGGGAAGGCTGCCTGCGTAACCAAGGGGAACCAATTCTTTTGGGATTCACATCTTTGAATAATTGTACCATGCATTCCTACTGCATATCACTGTAAATGAATGCATGAGACCATGTCCTGTGTAGAAGAGACAGCAGGAAAAATATTTGAAAATCTCCCTTCCTGTTTTAATGTCACGGACAATCATAGAAAAAGGCAGTGCACATGAACAACTTATGTACTTAATGGTTTCCCCTTAAAATTGTAGCTTGATGTTAATATGTCCTGAAATAGCTTTTAATTCTTCATTATACTTGTAATTATGTAAATTTTTAGAATACTATTGTTATGCATAAATATTCATTTCCTTATATGAAGGTATTAACGTACATAGAAGTCAGATTAGCATACTGCAGTGAATCATAGCTGAGAAAAACAACAGTGTAGCTCAATGTGTTTTTGACTGGAAATGGGCAGTGAGAGCCACCATGGACCGAAAGGACAGCTGGTGTGACAGCATTTGACATCCTGTGTGTAATTGGTTTTGAATGCTTGACAGATTTTTATAATGGTACAGAGGCACTTAGACCAGCAGGTAACTGTCGGGAATAGATTGAGTAGTGGTGAGCCCATTTCCGTATTACTCTTACTTGAGAATCCTTTAGACACACTTGACATCAAAGTTATGTTCTCTTTTAAGTTCAAGTGCTTGTCAACTGTTACACTCCTTTTCATCAAATTCAAGAAAAGCAGAACAACTTAAAACACCTTTATGTTATTTAAGTAAGTAATCATTTTTAAAGATGAAATTCAAAGTGCTGTTTATATATCGTAGGGGTTCGAAATAGAGTGTTGGCTGGGCAGTCAGCCTTTAGATTTTATGTTCAAGTTATTTTTGTTGGCAAATTCTGAGCAGAGGTTCACTTGCAAAATTGATGTCAGAATTAGATCAACTAGCCCAACAACGACAATCAGGCTCAAGACAAGCTGTTTCTGTCTGTTGGAAGTGATGGTATTTTTATTCTTTAATATGTGCTAAGTGGGCTGATCAAAATAATGAGACAATTCTTAGAGAGTTACTGGTTTTGTTTTCCTTTCGCATTAGGTGACTGCAAATTGTCAAATAAAAGAAAATAATCACTAAATAGGTTTGATTTTTATATTCACTCCTCCCATTTGCTTTTTCCATCTGCATTTCTGATTGAATGAAAGAAACCAAGGTTCACCACCAGTATTTTAGAAAAGGATTAATGGTATTGGATGCCTTCATTCTGCAATACTGAATTTCTTACATTGTAAAGGAGTTTGCTTTGCAAATAGTTAAACATAATGTAGTCTCTGAAAATCAGGCTGCCTGGAATCAAGCAGCCAGGTACTGAAGATTCAAAAATGACAAATTGCTGCAAAAATCTAGGTCATACATTTCTAGACATTTGGTCTCTAAACTGCTGAAAAAGTATTGTGTTCTTCAAGGATATTTTTTTAACTCTGTCATGATTTGCTGCTAAAGGTTTGGATTTTCACATAAAGTCCATTAAGGTTTAAATCTGGATGGAAATTTGAATTTGGGACAACAAAATATGTCACATAATACACTGTAAATATCCAGAGCAACTGCTATGCTAAATTTAATAGACTGTGCCAAGCAATGTTCATAATATTTTATTAATGGCTGTGAATTGGATCTAGAAAATTTTACAGTGGTTGGACTGACCATTCATCCAAAAGATATAGGCACTTAATTGTATCTAAGCAGCTGTCAATTTTGTATGCCCTTAAGATGTCCCTTTCTCACTTGGCTGATCACATCATGTTTGGAGTCTCTAAAATGTTCAGACTTGAACCAGAAGGGAAAATTTTGCTTGTGACAAAGTTGCAATGGCTTAACCATTATGGTACATGTCCACAGCTTTATATTTCTCTGAAAAAATACCCAGAGTTATAGGAAAGGACAAAGACAGTTGAAGTAAACTTTCATAAAAATCTAAATATCTGTTTTGCAGTGTTCTGTGTACTCGCAAAATAATTTGTTCAGTAATAAGATGAGTCATTTTGATAACAGATGAGAAGTCTTTCCAAACTGAAAGTACCAGTGTTGCTGTGCTCCTTAAAACTCTTAATTTCACCAGAGATTATATATTTGAACAAAACCATGAAAGGATGGTCCACTGGTGACCACAATTTTCACAGGAGTTCGAGGTTAATGGCCTTGATATTTTGTTTTACAAAGTTAACGAAATAACTTCACGTCTGGATACCTAGATCCCTTCAGTTGTATGATCTGTTCTTCATTTTCTCTTGTAAAAATCTATGTGGTGTTTTATGTCAGAGTAGATATGTGATCTATTCTATCTCAGTGCCATTTGCACTTATTGCTAGAAGCGGTAAAAAATCTTGCATTACAGGAATACCTAGGGTGGTCCTACAGAAAATAATTTAGCATGGCAAAGATAAAAAGTGGTATGGTTCAGATAATAACTGTAGCAGCTATTACAAATTACTTGAGCGATTATACATTTTTACCTGTTCAAAGTTCATTTGTTTAGAGCTCATAACTGGCCACTTAAATATTGCAGTTAATTTTAGGGCTATGAAGTAGGGCTATGAAGATGATTAGGGGACTGGAACATCTTTCTTATGAGGAAAGGCTGAAGGAGTTGGGTCTTTTTAGTCTGGAGAAAAGGTGACTGAGGGTGGACCTCATCAATGCTTATAAGTACTTATGGGGAGGATGCTGGGAGGAGGGGGCCAGTCTTTTGTCAGTGGTGCCCAGTGATAGGACAAGAGGTTACGGACACAAACTTGAATATAGGAAGTTCCATCTGAACATGAGGAGGAACTTCTTTACTTGGAGCGTGGCAGAGCACTGGAACAGGCTACCCAGAGAGGTGGTGGAGTCTCCTTCTCTGGAGACATTCAAAACCCGCCTGGCTGCCACCCTGTGCAACCTGCTGTAGACGGACCTGCTCTGGCAGGGGGGTTGGACTAGAGGATTTCCAGAGGTCCCTTCCAACCCCTAACATTCCGTGATTCTATGATTATCAGCTCTGCTATCATCATCTTCTAAAGACTGTTTGGATACTAGAAGCTTCTTGACCCATTAGAGGGAGGTATTTCACTGCTATTGGGTATTTGTTGCAATAGTCAGACAAAAAAGTTATTTAAAATATCTTCTTTAATACTCATTTTTTTAAAAAAAAAATGGTTTTTGTAGTTATTTAGAAATTAATTTATTTGTAATTTAGGTCCCTAAAAAAGAGCCAGAAATCTTAGCTAAAACATTGATCTAAAATCTAAAAATCTGGATGACTTGAGACACCCACTAATCTCTTTTTGTTTTAATAATTCTATTATGTGCACACAAGAAAGTAGCTGTAGACAGCCCTGTGATTCTAGATGAGAAAGGTGTTGCTTTGGTTAGGTCTAGGAGACAGTCCATAGAAAATTAGCCTAGATAGCCTAAAATAGCGTAAGATAGTAATTGCCACTAAAAGAGACACTAATAAGACTAAAGAATGCATTCCTGAAAAACATAAAATGCAAAATGTGGAAGTTGATTCACTCTAAATTATGTAATGTTGGCCTTGTTCTTAGCTATGTTATGCTGTATTAAAATATACAAGATGGATGAAATATTTTTTCCTTTTTTAAAGCAAAACATATATGTCTATTTTCTTCTGTGGTGGTGGTTTTGGGGTTTTTTTTGTTTGGTTGGTTTTTTTACACTATTTAATTTTTTTCCTTTTCCTAAAATAAGGGAAATCTTACTGTTAATCATAAAAACAAAAAACTAGGACCTACTTGTCCTCTACTGTTAAAATGGGGAAAATCCTATGAGCGGAGACACTGTGTTTCCTGCATTAATATGTGACAGAGGGGTAATTTAAATTATGAAGGAGGGCCAGTTCCCACTGAAGCCTATCTAAGCAGAATTTAGCATACCTGTCATAGTCCATTTCATTTTCAGGAGCATTATACATCTGCTGCCTCCCAAAATATAATCTTGGAAAACCAATTTGTAACAATATTTGACTTACATATTCGAAATTTCTATCATTTCCTAACCACTATATGGACTGATTTAAATATATTGGGTGCTATCAATACAATATTGCAGCTGTGTGTTTTGGATGATAAAAGTAAAGTTTGTCCAAATACATGGCTGCAAAATTTCTCAGAAGCAAAATGTGATGTGTTATATCCTCCTTAAGGTATTTTTCTTTGTTATCACAAAGCTAAGATAAAGATTATTTAGATCTGATTTACATATTAAATTAGGGTATAATTTTAAAGGATTTGAATGTCCCAGTGTTGATGGAAAATTCTTATCCATAGTCCTCTTTCTGTATGTAACTATATATGATTGTATTACAGCTATAGAAAATACTGTTATTCTTTGAGGGGAAATTATGAGTGCTAGCTCACGGGAAACACTTTGGACCTGAGAACTTTTTCTCTGAGGGGTGTTATGACAGATTTAGACTTTTGCTCTTCCAGACATGCAGTCACATTTCCTGTTTTCCCCAAATGGTTTACAGATATCATATATGGCCAAAAGTAGGAGCTGAATCCACTTACAGCCTTTGAGAATATGCCAGAGAAATCTTTATTTAAATCACTGTTAGAAGGTACATCTAATACGATTCCTCCGTGTATTTGTAGGTCCTGCAGCCTTAATACTGGTGAAAGTAACTTCTTATGATTCAAGATGAGTTCTGGTAAAGAGCCGCAACTTCCTTCCAAGCAACCACAGTTTCTATGCAGCAAGACTGTCTGTTCCTTAGTGCTTTTGCTCTTATCCAACAGAAGCTGGAAACGGTAGAAATAATAGATCAGCTCTTCTCTCCCTTTTCCAGAATGTTTGCAGTAATTAAAAACTAGTCTTTTTCTTCTTCTGTTTGCACCTCTTTGTCCTTAGTGTCAGGGAAGGAAAAACCTGGTCTTAAGCCTGCTACCCCAAATTCTCTCCTGTCATTGATGTCAAGCTAAACAAATGTACTAAACACAGATCAGCAGTAGCAGTTAATTTTGCCCTTTCTTACCTTCCACATGTGATGTAATTTTTTAAAAAAATATATAAAAAAGACAGGCAGTTCCCAGCACTACACAGGCTTTTTTATTTACACGGTTTGTACGTAAATAACATTTGTAGTTGTATACATGAATACAGTTATTTTTAATTGATGTAAATGTTCTGCTAACTAACCCTTGATCTTAGTTGTAAACCTTTTGCAGTTGTTAAATGGAATTTATTGCAATTGTGTCAGTTGTTATACCAAGGCAATGGTTCCTTTCCCTACAAAAACCATTAGATGTTCCCTATCAGAATGGCCTTACACCACTCAGGTTTCAAAATTATTTACTTTGCATGCTTACAACATAGTCATTACAGTTTGAGGAAATATGAATTTCTGCCATGCCAGATGGTAACGGGTATTGACGGCTTTTTCAGTGAAAAAGATGGGAAGCTTCTAAATTCCTTTTCTTCCAAAAGTTATCCCTTCCCACTCAACTTTATTCCCACCTGTCAGCAAAGACAGATTTTTCAGAAGCTACTCCCTATCTTGCGCCAAAAGAAGTGTAATGGAAAATAGTGTAATGGAAAGTTCCCCTTCATTTTGTGTTTAAAGATTTAAAAATCTCTCTCAATGTTTTTTGGACAAAAGCTGTTGCCTGGGATTTTTATTGGTTTTATCATGACCCAAGGAGCTGGCATCCAACTGGTTTGGGATTTCAGCAGCCTGTGGGCAGCCAACAGGAGCAACTATCAGTGTGACTCATGCAGCAGCAAGGCAAAGCCACCATAGGCTGTGACTTGTGTTAGGGTTATTTGCAGCAGGGGAAATCGCAGGCTGTATAAGCTCAGCCAGTCTAGAGTAAGATTTTACAATTTGCACCAGTGCTTGTTGCTGTTGTATGTAATTAGGGCAACTCCTCAATGGAGAACATGCCCTAGCTTTGCATGTACTAACTGATGAGGCACGAGAAACTCTATGTTAACTTTAATGCATCTTTTTCCTATTCAGTCTCTAAGTTGCAGTTTTGACAGTGAAATCTTGTATTTGTCCCAAGTGAATCAGAGGCTTGTTTTTCAGGACAGTGGTACTGTCGGTGCTCTTTATTAGACTAGACTAAAGGAAATCTCACCACCTTTGGTATATAGACCAATTAATGTAATTTACTACTACAAATATTTTTAACCTTGAACATTTTACTTATTAGCATAAGTGATGGTTTAATGTCAATATTTGTAGGGAATAATTTGTTTTTCAAAAAGCTCAGCTGTACTGTTGTAAACAAACTTCAAGCTTAAAGCAGCCATAGGAGATTTTCTACAATGTAGCTTTCATTCAGAGAGAACAAATAGAGTTGTGTCTGTTACCAGAACATACTGGACAGGAAAATACTGCCTATTCAAGTGAGAAATGAAGGTTCTGTGTACTATTACAAGTGTTCAAAAATCCAGGTGTATTTGGAAAAGTAGTTGTAATGATAAAATAGGACTTCTAGGGCCTGACTGGAGTCTTCAAGCAGTGCATGAGTTGCGTAATATGCATTGCCTACTTGATTTTCTTTAAAGTAGAAATGTATTCATGCTTCAGATCTTACAGAATGTGCCAAAATCTCTTTGTTAAAGGAAATTGTGTAATGGACAGCAGAAAAGAATAAACATAGAATGGTTTAGGTTGGAAGGAACCTTAAACATCGTCTAGTTCCAATCCCCTTGCCATGGGCAGGGACACCTTCCACTAGACCAGGCTGCTCAAAGCCCCATCCAGCCTGGCCTTGAACACTTCCAGGGATGGGGCCTCCATAACTTCTCTGAGCAGCCAGTTCCATTATCTCACCACACTCACAGTGAAAAATTTCTTCCTGAGACCTTCAGTTCGAAGCCATTGCCCCTCATCCTATCACTACATGCCTTTGTAAAAAGTCCTTCTCTAGCTTTCTTGTAGGCCCCTTTTAAGTACTGTATGGTCTCCCTAGAGCCTTCTTTTCTGCAGGCTGGATGACCCCAGCTCCCTCAGCCTGTCTTCATAGGAGAGATGCTCCAGCCCTCCCATCATCTTTCTGGCCCTCCTCTGGACCCTGTCCAAGAGGTCCATGTCCTTATGCTGAGGACGCCAAAACTGAGCACAGTACTCCAGGTGGAGTCTCACCAGAGTGGAGTGGATAGGAAGAATCACCTCCCTTGACCTCCTTTCCACGCTTCTTTTGATGGAGCCCAGGATGCAGTTGGCTTTCTGGGCTGCAAGTGCTCATTGCCAGCTCATGTTGAGCTTCTCATTAACCAACACCCCCAAGCCTCTCTCCTCAGGGTTGCTCTCAATCCATTCTCTGCCCAGCCTGTATTTGTACTTGGCTTTGCCCTGACCCATGTGCGGGCCCTGCACTTGGCCTTATTGAGCTTCATGAGGTCAGCATCGGCCCACCTCTCAACGTTGTCCAGGTTCCTCTGGATGGCATCCCTTCCCTCCACTGTGTCAACCACGCCACACAACTTGGTGTCCTTGGCAAACTTGCTGAGGGTGCACTCAATCCTACTGTCCATGTCACTGACAAAGATGTTAAATAGTACTGGTCCTAGTACCGACCCCTGAGGAATGCCACTTGTCACTGGTTTCCACTTGGACATCAAGCCATTGACTGCAACCCTTTGAGTGCGGCCATCCAGACATAGTGGGCTTTACTGGAATAACCCAATGCATAAGGTAGAAAAGAGATGTATTCTTGTGTTAAAATTTGATTGGGGAAAAAAAAATCACAGCGTACAATTACTGATCAGATCTTAAATATGTCTTGAAACTTGTTTCATTATGTAAAGTGATAGGAAAAAATAGTCACATGGTGAGAAGGGGTGTTGAGTTAATCAAGACAAAAACATTTCTGCCAGCATAAAATGATCATCAGAAAACAAAATAATGGTTGGAAGTGGTATTTAATCTGCAATTAACTAGTTTTCCAAAATATTCTTCATTATCTATCTCTTTGCTTTCTCAAATATTCTTAGACACTGAATCCTCATTCAATTTATAGCATTTTTGTAACAGTATAATTGACACAATCAGATTGACTAGCCTTCCAGCAGTTTTCTCCCCATTCTTGTGAGCTGTGGTAACACCGGTGAAATCAAGTGATTTTGTTTCATTTATGTACATGTAGTGCTGCTAGGTTCTGTGGAGAAAAATTGATACAAGATTGATATAATAAAGTGATGAATGAGGTTATGAAAGTGAAATTAGTGTGTTAATCTATTTTAAGCAAGTCTTCCTAGCATAAAAGATAGAGTACAGGAAATTTTCACCTTCAAACAAACACACAAAACCCAACTCAAAGAGCTAGCAAATGGCATAGCAGTTATGAGTTTATGAATCAATGGCCTTAACCCATTCAGGGCAGTAATCTCATGGACGTTCTTGTTAGCATTTATTCTTGCATATCCTTCTCTACAAATACAACAGAGGGGTTAAAATAGAAACTGTAAGAGTAAGTAAGCAAGTAATTCTTTAGATAAAGTAGCTGTTCTTAGTAACCAGCTTTGATCAGTGATCAATAAAACTTCCTTTGTTATGGTATGATTCTTCCATGGCTCATATGTATTTTATTTAAATAATGCTATTGTTGAAAGAAAGCTAAAATGTTAATGTGAATTCTCTTATTGTGTGCAGTCTGGGTTATTGTTGCTGTTATGTGGGACAAACACATTGTTAAGATCACTTCTGAAAAAGGATATCACTACCTCAGGAATGACCCTTTCTAATGTAGAAAATAGATTCTGCTGAGTAGAATATTCATGTTTATCACCTGCTCTAGGGGTTATATGATATTGCTAATGAGATCTATCAAGTATTGTTTGTCTTGGAAAGCAGACTGAAATTCCTGTTATGAGTAATGCTGTAAGGGTATTTTCCTATTTAGTGTGCACGTTTGACCTAGCCAGAAGACCCAAGCTGAGTTAGGGGTTTTGGTTTCACTTGCAGCTCTTCTCCAGAAGCCTGTGTTTGGCAAATTCTGCAAGTGCAGTCATGGTGGTGGTGGTGGGATAATTGTGCTGCATTTGTATACCATAACTGTGTTTATTTTGTGCTGATCTTCCAAGAGTCAAGTTAAGTAGAAGACCTGATTACAAGCACACAGGTCATGCATCCCAGTTGGTTCAAGGTTGTACACAATTCATTGGTGTAGTCCACCATTGGGATGGGGAATTCACCATCTGGATGCATGGGAGGTTGAGTAGATGGCTAGGGAAGAGTCTGCACAGCTACTGACTGAGCAATGCAAGTGCCTGAAAATTTGTTTGTGGAGCAGTTGTCCCCACAGTGTGCAACTGCATGGACTTTTTGTCATGTGTGGTAAGGCTACAGTTAGAAAAAGTGATGAGTGTGTATTCTTACTGTAGTTAAGACCTGATTTTGGATTTTGAAGCAGTCTTGTTTAAGTCCAACTTGCTATAATGTTGAGAGTGGATAATTTTTTTTTTTTTTTGAGAGTGCTGAGTACAAAGACAGAGATGCAGATGGATTTTCAGAATACCCACTGGTTTTGCATGTTATTCTACTCAGCTGTGAAGATGCTACACATTCCATCTAGAGCAGTAAGCAAAGGTAATTGTCTTAATTTCCATATGGAGTGTAGCTCAAGAAGTGACAGCACCAAAAGTTTCATTTCTGTGTTGCAGCTGAACGGAGGAGTCTGGCTTTGCTATTACCTACACGAAGAATCATTGTAGACTTTTGTGCAACCTCTGAACTTTCTCACTGTTTTTCATGCAAATTCACTGCAGGGATCAATCCTCACATAGCAAAGAACAGGAAAGAACTGTTTCGTAACGGTTTCGTTCATTGTTGCTGTGCCCCATTTTCATGGTGAGGAAATGATGTCTAAAAAGTTATTGAAAAGAAGAAAGGAAGACCCTTCATATTATCATTCTGATAATATAAAATTGTATTTCTCATAGGAATTTAATTTTAATTGGGAAGAAAAAATGCAGTAAAGAATAAAAACTGCCAAAATTCTCTAGTCCTTGAATTAAGAAATTACGTAAGCCAGCAGTCTTATAACTGAATGGGGGTATGACAACGTGGGTGCATCTCTGAACTTACAAAGGAGCATCACTGAAGTTAGGTGTAGGATCAGAACAACTTTATGAATGCAGTCATTCCCACCCTTAAAGGCAGCCTCTTAAAATTACGTGGGATTTCCTTCCCACATCCTTCAAGTGGTATTTAAGAAGTAATGAATTTTCTCTTGTTTAAACAAAAAAAAAAAAAANTTTTTTTTTTAAAAAAAAAAAAAAAAAAAAAAAAAAGAATCAAAGTGGTTGGCATCAATTCATGTTGTGTAAATAAGTCTAAGTCAAATGATACTGTGTGGTTATAAATTGCATCATAGACCTATCCGAAACTGCTTCTGTATATATTCCTCACTCATTGCTAACAGATGGCCAGCAATTCAGAATTTCCTTTTAATGAATCCTTAGCCTGATCATCCATGTTGATGAATTTGCTATCAAAAGTAGTGCCTACTGTGTTTTCTGAGTATACTGAACTTTTATCTATTTCTGACCCTAAAAACTGAATTAAATGATGCATTGAATTTAGCCAGCTGTTAGGCAGCCTCCTTTGAAGCCTAAATGCCATGAACTAATTTTTCTCTTTTAATTGTTGAAATTTGTGAGACCACAAATCTCTCAACGGAACATGATTCCCAGTGGCCAATATGTTAAAAAGACACCAGCATGGATATCAGCTCTGTTTCTTTTTCTGTCATTAGGAACTAGCACTGCTGCAGTTGGCACGATGACAGAGCATCCACAAAACTCTTTGATTCTTCAGGAACATTTGCAGCTTTAACATATGTAATTAAATTCTTCAATTTCCAAAAAGAAAGTTCCTGATGAATTCATTACCATATATGTGGGCGGACCTCCCAATACAATCTTTAAGAGAACAGTATCCCATGGTGGTCCATTAAGTACATGCTTTATTAAAAGCCTTCGAAGGGCTCGCAGAAATAGAAATAGATACTTGACCCCCATTTAAAGTGGATGGAAGATCTTGGTTATTTATGTGTTATTTATGTACTGCAGTGACTGTGTTTGGAATAAGAGGCTCAGCACGATTTGAATTTGAGGATTTCCCCTCCCCTTGTTGGGGGGGAACACTCGTGAGAAGTGAGCAAGGATCTTTTCAACCATACCTCTGCCCTCATTTTATTCTCTGACTGTAGTGGGGTAATTTTGTTTGTATTGCCGTTTTGACCATATTCTTTTCTGCTTGTCTGTAAACTTCTGAAATGTGCTACACTCTATGCTCTTCTTCATTTTCTCTTTTTCTGCCTCTGTAACCCTTTTAGCTTTAATTTCTCTATAGTTCTGCTAAATCTAATCTAGCTATATACTTGTTTTATTTTCCTGTTATTCATCTCCATGATATCGGGACAACTTAAAGCTTTTCACCTTGGCTGCAATAAAAATATGTTTCATCTAACCTAAGTTTCTCCCTGTTGCTCCTATTTCCTGTCTTGTACTATTTCCATTGTGGTTGGAAAGCTATGTTTAAAAACAAACAAACAAATATCAAGTTTAGTGGTGAAAATTAGGATCTCTCTGGTTACTATGGTTGCTCTTAAGGTCTACCCAGTTGTTTCTGTAATCTTGAATCATGAGGCTTTCACCAGAGATGGGTGGTCTGCTCATACAGAGCTCTGGAGTTTGAGCAGAATTCTCCTCTGTAGAGGAATAAGGTCTTAACCTTTTCTCACAACAAACTTTATAGCTGCATTAATTCTTGGAATAATCTTCCATTTCTTCGTATCTGTTTCTCTTCCATCTTACTTCCAGTCTAGTAGAATTAATTTCTTCCATTGTCATCCTCTGTTATATTTTTCTTAGCTGTTAAAATGGTCAAGTCCTCCAGTTAAGGACACTTTATTGAGTCAGTGATTGTATCAGTTGTGTTATACCACAAGTGAAAGAAGTTTCTTCTCTTCAGGACCCAGTATCTGTACTATATTGAAGGCTGTCATAGGGTACCAAATTTTCTTAGAGTTATGCTTTTAATCACTAAGCTTCAGGTGAAGCTTTCTCAGTACTTGATGAGCATCAGACAGCTGCAGAACTTTGAAGATCCCAAGCACGACAGAAGATCTAGCATGCAATATTAGTAAGATGTGTTAATCTCTGCTAATGAAAGTTTCGAGGGAAATTCAGAACAATAGAGCATGGGTTTTTTAAAAAAGTTATATTGATTTGTGCTAAGAATTTCTGCTTTCAAACATATAATAACAATGGGATAGTGTTGAGTGCAAAACATTGTAAAAATATGGGGATTTCTCATGTCTAGATCATAGTATTATTTCATAAGGAATGATTATAAGCCTCCAAAATTAATATCCTATTCAGCCATTTAAGGCAAATAAAATGCAAATGAAAACTCCTCAAATGAATATATATTGCTTACTGCATTGATCTTCCAGAACACGTTTGTGATGCTGAGTAGAAAAAAAACCTGACTTACATTAAATGTACTGTGCAAATGCAAATGTCATCATCCATTTCTTTTTCTGCTTTTCTGGTTTGTGTTCTTTGTTTTGCAAATATGGTAATCGTAATGCAATTGTATTAAAATTGGAAGAAGTCATCAAAATTCACCCAGCAATCACACTCTTCTTCCAAAGTTATTTGGCTCAAAAGTGTAAAATAGATTTAGAATTTTAAGTAACCAGTTTTAAAGCTTATCGTATTACATTTATATATTCTACTATGGCATGAATGAGATCATTAATATTGACATATTAGTATGGAACTACAAAAAAATGTGTTTGTGTAACGTGCAATTTATTTTTTTAAATGGAAGGCCACCTGTGACTTTTTTTTTTTGCAAGGTGTTTTACTGCGTATACCGAGGCCCTTACTTAAACTTTGAATGGTCTACCTATGTTTGCATGTTTATTTTTTTCCCTCCAGAGTTACCTTAACATGTCAATACCTGTTCTGTAGGAAAAAAAAAAATTAAGTCTGAAAGGATTACTTTTGACTTTATGGATTTTACACTTCCATTTATCCATAACAAGTAATAGTCTGACAATGCTGGGAAGAGCACTTTCATGTTTGCTACACCACCAACTGCAGTGCTCTATGATACAGACTCAGGGAGTCGAGGAATCTTTCTCTGAAACACTGTTAAGTTTGCTCCGCAAACAAGCACATGTTATACTACGTATTTTAATCTAATGTTAGTTATGACTTTGAAATTTGGGTAATCTATGCCATCGTGATTTGTGTGTAAGGAAAATTAAAATATCACCCTATCCTTAACACTGTATGCTAATGACTTTCTGGTCATCAGTCAGAGTATTGTAACAATCTGACAAGTTCAAGGCAGCTGGGATGATTCCACAGCCCAAGTGCTGGCATCTTACAAATTACTTTTTTGCACAAAAATAATACGTTTCTAATGTTAGATTTCCTGAGGTACATTCTGTGCAGATTGTTATTCTGCACCAGCAAACAACATTTAACTCCTTATTAAGTGGTACTGTCCATACGGGATTCACAGCATAGATAGCAGATTAAGTCCATTAAGAGACAGAAAGCTGAATTACTCTAAATGATTGTCAGGATTTATTTTGCTATGGTTCAACTGGAAGACGCTGGAGCAGAATAGAGATATGTCAAGTACATGGCCTGTAGTATTTTGCCAGAGATCCTTAGCTTTGTCAAGTGTAAAAATAAAAATAAGTTTGGAAAAAAACCAAACCCCCACAGTTCTGACAGGTCATACTTAGTGATGAGGCATATGGTGCACAAAGTTTGGATAGAAGGCTTCAGAATACTGACTAGCAAGAAAGGTGATTATCACGGAAACACAAGAAAAAAAGCTTAGTTTCATGCACTATCTCTGGTGAACAAGAAAGATGGAGGAACTTCAGGGAACTGATTGACAGAAAAAAACCCCAAGGGGTAGCAAAAGTTTAAAAAATTGTATGGGAGATTAAAGTTGCACCCTGTGGTGAAAGAGGTGTACAGTCAAAGAAAAATACCTATGTATTTTCATTTTGCAGCGTAGGAGCAAAATATCTTTTGATGTCATTTGTCTTGTTAAATGTTTCAGCCAACTCTGTATGCACTGTCTTTATATCCTATAAGAAACAGGTAAAGATCCTATGTGCTGTCAAATTTTAAGATGTAAAGCAATGCTCTTGGAGTCTTAGCAACTTTATTTGACCTCAGCAGCATTATGGTACGTGGTTGAGAGGCTGATTTAATATTACAAGCCTACATGCAAAGCAGATCTTTAGTGATGGGGCATTTGATTAATAGGGAACTGAAAAAAAAAAACAAACCCAAAAACCACATTTTGCAGTTGCAGCATTTCCATATTTGTCATCAGTGCCTGTAAGTGAAAGGAGATTTTCTCCTCTCTGTACACAGGTACCAGCAGAGAGTTTTGTGAACAGCACAAGCTGCATCTGAGGGCCTGGAATCAGACTGATTATGTGGAAAACAAGCCAAAAAAGCTGATTTTATTAGGAGTCTCCACCATCATTTGAAGAGGATTTTGGGATTACTGCTGTTCTTGGATGGAAGGGTAAATAGAAAGAAGAAGGATGTATTTATGAGTGTATATATATTGTATATTCATGTCAAAACCTCAGTGCCAGTATAAAGAGAACTATAGTTTTGACACTTTCTTGTAATGTTTTAGCTGTATACTCCAGTCTGTTAGAAATTTGCTTTAGCTACTGACAATAATAAATGCTAAATCTTAGTTCATCATCTGCTTGCTTCAAAAAAATATGTGATTCTGGTGACACAGGAAGACAAATGCCATTGAATGTTCATGATAATGGGGAGTGTATTTTTTATAGAAAGTATATAGATAACAGAAATGTTGATTGCCATAATTGTTATAAACTACTTAATCATATTTTACCATGAAGTAAAACATTAGCAGATGTGATCAACCTCTCAACAGATACAAATAAAAATTAGGATAATTCTGTGAAGCACTAGAGTTACACTGGATTGCCTGGGAGGACTCGGCAGAAAATCTGTAAGAGATTTACAAAAATCTGTGATTTTTGATCTATATTGGCCAATCTATCGATAGATTTTTGCTTTTTTTTTAACTGAGGGGTTGTTGCTATGTAACACAGATTACAGCAAACACCAAAAGTGTTTATAAATGAGGTGGTTTCAGGTGCTACAAACACAATGGTGTTTAAAAGCTCACAATATCTTCCATAACAAATTCCATCATCAAGCGTGCCAGCTGAATCAACATCAAGCATTAAACCATTCCCAGGCACAACCAGGCGATGACCACAAACCAGGAAAAGGTTTGATGTTATGCAAGCTACATTCAGCAGCAGGTAAGCACTCTGCATTGGCAAATACAGTGTTTGCACAACCACAGGCTGATGGTTTTCAAGAATTTGAGGCAAGACCATAGAGCTGACTCTTTGCTTTCCAGAATCTCTTTGCTTTTTGACTCTGTTCCTTAGACTTCTGTTTATGCACGTCTCTTTCTGTATGATTCTGTACATGTGGGGCCTATAAAAATACATTCTAGTTATATGAACTGTGGAAACTAAATACAGCTGGCTTTTCAGTCTGTATGTGTTGGAATCACTAAGATATATAACTGCTGAAGGTATCAGTTCTTCAGTAGATGAAGCTTTTTCTCTGGGTCACTGTGGGTAAATCAATTTTCCAGCATGGTGGGTCATAATCTATCAATGATTCTGATGTCTTTAATGTTCCCGTTCAATTGAGACGTAAACATGAGGGGACTTCAGTGAAAGGTTTACTGCATAGCTTTCCTCTCAATCTTTTTTTTTTTTTAGTGCATATACGAATGCTGTTTGTAAATAAATTTATATAAATATAGAAATTTATGAGATTATTTTATCCAGTATAAACAAGAAAAGTTAAGAGCTTTCCGTTTTGTCTATTCTTAGTGTTATTCTTTTGTTCCAAAATCTGTTTTAAGGGCTAAATTACATAAAATATTTTAGGTTGGATTGGTAGATGCAATTAATTTCAACAGTATTCCATTTCAGTTCTAGCTGAATCCATAATTTTTCCTTATTTTTGTCAGGTTAATCAATACTTTATTCATTTTTGCAGGACTAAACATGAAGTTCAAACTAACAGCATTTAAAATCCCTAAATAGAAAAAGGTGTGCAACTGGCTCTATTTAGAGATATCAAGTCCTGTTTAGCAGATATGATGGTGTTTGTGAAACCATCAAGCTTTGATTATATTGGTTAATTCAATTTAAAGATTTTTAGAATTCTTGTTTAACCTTCAGCTTGAGATAACCACTGGTGATGATTTCAGAGAGAGGGAGTGATAACATATCCGGGAGAAATACCATATGCGAACATTTGCACCTATTACCATTTAAATAGCCTGTGTCAACCGAAACAATACACAAGGGTTTGGATGACATTTTTTGTGGGAATTTGATTCCAAGGATCTTTACGGTATAAGTACATGATGCAAAATGACATATTATGGAGATAATCTGAGCTGGGGCAAATGCATCTCAAGCAAAGGATGACAGGCAAAACTGCATCCAACGCGGAAGGAGCACCAAATAACAAACAGATGGAAAGCACTTAAAACTCTGTCCTCCACTATGTACAGCACTGTACTGTGACATTCATCAGAGAAATCTCATCTTCCCAAGCTTCTTCCAATTTTCTGCAGCCTATTTGAATAGGTCCACTTCTATTAGGACCAAATTTAATGGACAAGTAGAGTTTTGTTCTACCTGCATCACTACTGCTGGAAGAATATCAATACAAATGCTGAACTCCAAGTTCCTTGATCTGTAAATATTGTACATTTGCTTACAGCTGCATACCTGAATAACTCATTAAGTTTAGCATTTCACATACAGCTTAGAAAGAATTTTCAGGATTGAGGACTTAGGAAATTTGTATTTTTTTGCTTTGTTGTTTTTATTGCATAAAAATCCTCAGTAGATTTTTATGAGAACCTCCAGAGGAACACATGTTTTAAATAAAACAAGGTCTGGAAAAAATAAGGTCAAGGGACTCTGAGTTATAAACTTGCATTTGGAATGTTAGGCAGGGATGAAGAACACTTGTCACCTGCTCCTGCAGTGCTGGGATGCAGGGAGCTGCGAGCACAAGGTTGGAGGAGTGCGGATGCCCACCAGAGCCAAGCAGGAACAAATTGAGAGGGAGAATGCAACTTTTGGTATCAGAATCTGCTATCTAGGTTGATTTTAGAATAGCAAGTTTGTGTTAAATTACAGCTTAACTCTTAATTGTGTGTGACACCTTGATAATAAACACAGGCTGCCTGGGTTCATCTGAAAACAATCTTACACGTTTTATTCATTTTATTCACGGGGACATTTTTTTTATGTCATCTGCTGAGTGGGTTTGGTGCTTTTCCGCCTTTTTTTCCAAATCTGTCTTCGAGTGTTTGCAAGGAAAGCAGAATACAGACACCAAGAGGAACTGAAATTCTTCATTGTGGGAAGTGTGCTTACAAAATTTGTCTTAAAAGTTTGAATGTTCTATTTTTATAACAAAAAAGATCTCAAAGATTGATGAACAGATTTTTCTTCCTGTATTCGTTATCTGCAAAGTTGATTAGATTCTTTGCTTAAAAAGATGTATTCTCTTTTAATAAATAGACAAGAATGGATTGGTCAATACTAACATTTAAGACACAATTTCTGTTTGCAAGCAAAAAGTTTTACTTAATGCTCCAGTCACCTGAGAAATGATGTGTGGCATAAAGCAGTACGGACATCATAATTTTGACCTTCAGGATACCATAGGAGAAATAGTGTGAATGACAATATTGACAATGTTATCGTGTTATTAATTTCTGTAAATGTACTCTGAAGTGACCTATGCCTGGGAATCCCCTGGGTTTAGTATATTGCCAGTGCTTTGTTTAACAGGGCAGTATATAAATATACTGTTGTTATATTTTTTTATCTATTTAAATATTCTTTATATAGCTGTCAGTCCATTACCTGCCTGCAAAGTACTATCTGAAAAAAGATTCCTTAGTTTTACTTTTTTTTTCTTGTTCAATATTATCTATGGAGAGATGATATATGGAGAGAGATGTATGTGTGCATACATATGTACAGACATACAGTATGTCTGCATTTGTGTGGGCCATGAAAATTGTGGAGATGATTGTACACACTTCAACTGCTTCCTATAAACTGACTACAATTTTAGAAGCTCATTGTGGTATAAAATATGCTTAGGGTGATCTTCCAATTGAAAGCTAGTCTGACATATACTGATATCATGCTAATAGATGGTGTATGACACATGTTCAAACAAAAAAATGTACCGTTTAAAAAATGGCACCCTGTCAGTTTTCAATCAAGTTAGACTTTATCATCATTTATAATTCATTTGAATTCCTTTTAAGCTCTGCTTCAAGCATATCCTAGGTGTTTAGACTGCAGGAAGATAAAATGCATAGATCTATATTGCTGCCTAATAAATCTCTCTTGTGTTTTTCACTTGCAGATGCAGACTAGCCTGACCTTGGAAAAAGGGCTATAATCTAGTGTCTTTATAGAGATGAGGAAGCAGCTTTGACAAGTAGAAGCTAAACCCTAGATGGTCCAGGACTATCTAGCCGTTGCTTAATCTTCTTAATACGGTAAGACAAATCCCATTCTTCATTTTTATATTAACATATTTCAATTTTATTACAGTTTTTAACTCTTAAGCAGAGCTGTAGGAGCTTGAATAGAAATGCCAGGCGAGCACACACACATTAAAAAGAAAAAGGAGAACTCAGCTCAGCAAGCTCACAAGTTTCAAAAAGCTTATTTTAAATGGCTGTGAGTGAGGAAAAATTAGGGCATTGAGCAAGCCCACGTAACTACTGGAGAGACAATATAATAAGAGGTATAAGATGAGAATTAATTACTATTAACAATAAGGTACATTTGTTCTGAGTAGGACTTGCTGTTAAGATAGGATTCCTAAGTGGGCACAGCCTTAGAAAGATCCACTTCTGATTGTTACCTGCATCATCAGCAAGTTTCATGTTTTTGGGAGCAGGATATGATTATCCCCAGTTGTTTCTGAAAAGGAACAGATAATGTCAAGTTTAATCTTTGTGAGGTGACTGCCTGTTATTATAGTCTGTTACAGTGCACAGAGACTGACCAGAAGGATTTCACTTTGAAAACTATTTCTGGAACTGCAGGTCTCTTCTTTCCCTTTTTCATTTCTCTCTCTCATCCTAGTATAATAGATATTATTCTTTATTAGAAGAAATTCTCTGCCACTGAGTGGGTTACACATGCCATTAAAACAGTCAGATAACTGAGTCATGGTTGAAGTCGGCCAGATTAATTATAGACATAAATAATATTTTCAACAACACATACTTTTTATTTGAATAATAGTTATATATTTCATGGTTAACTTTAAAACATTTTAACTCCTTTTGCAAACATAGGGACAGAGAGTCTATGGTGTCTGCCCAGTGTATGCTTTGGATATTTAAAATTTGTGATTTGACCTGTAGAATTGTCCTTGTATGCCACTGTTTGTCGTTGCTATCATTAGATTATATGGCTTTATCTGGGAAACTTGTCCACTTCTGGGTTCATTTCTTCAATAAAGAATTAATTTCATCTGTAAATCGAACAAACAACCCAAAATTCAGTATCTGTAAAGATTTGTGTGAAAATTCACGAGTAATACATCATAAACAGTCTAAAATTAGTTCTGCTCAAATGCATTGTTCTGAAAACATTTTCCATGTTTCTGTAGCTCTAACATTTAAAATCCCATGTGGAATAAAATTTTTAGAAAGCAAAAGATTTGCGATCCAAGTCAAAACACCCCAAATCAAGCTTTCTACCTTCACTGTAAAAGTGTCAACGATTTTTGGGAACCTAAATTTTGAGGGGACAGTTTTCAATCTAGCTGCTTAGATACTGATTCTATTCAGTATATTTGTAAATAATTCAGCATATTTGGAAAGGGGCAACTGGTTATGAGATACAGGCTTCTGATTGACTAAATATTTTTGAATACTCAAAAGTAAACCTAGTTCTAAAGAGGTAAAATACGATTTTTATGAAGCTGCATGACAGATGAAATTCAATTTTTGTAAATGCAAAGGAATGCATGTATTTAAATATGGATTTTGACATACTAGTTGCTATTCAGGAGGGAGATCTTAACATTATTGTGATTAGTTCAATAAAATTGTTGCCTCAATGCTGGTTAAAGAGGCAAATACAGTTTTATAAAACACCCAGGAAAAAATAAGAAAAAGAAAAAAATTAGGACAATCCTTTTGAAATCTAGGTTGAATCGTTACCTTGAATATTACAGGCAAGACTGGTAAAAGTCCCCAGAGGATCTAGAAGAGCTACAAAGAACAAGTACAATAAAGGCATGGAAGGGTTTCTTGTTCAGGACTGGTTAAATGGCTATATACCTTCTCGTCAGAAAAGAGATGACTAGGGTTGTGGTAAGGGTCTAACAAATGACAAATGGTGTAGTTCTTATAGTAAGGATAAAGGTATACTGAACCTGAATCATGAAGCAGTTTTAAAAACAACGGGAGGAGCTATGTGTTTTATAAATGTATAATTAAGTTGTGGAACTCCCTATCAGAGGGCATGATGGAGATCTGAAATATGAATAGGCTCAAATGGGATTTGATTACTTTGTGCTGTAATGAATAGGCCCAGTTTGTTGGGTTTTAAAGAACATGCAGTCATCAGATATAATTCTTGCCTCTGCTTTCAGATATAATATCCTGCTGGAAGGGCATGCCATTCTGTATTTTCCTAGTTTCTTATAATGTTTCCCAACTGTGGACCTTTGTTCAAACAAAATTTGGCTGTTCTTGTGATCTTCAGACATTTGCAAACGGGATAATTTTACCACTATAAACAGTTTCTCTATGAAGTGTGATATTAAATGCTTGCATATGTTTACACTTTAATCTTGTGACGTGCACCTGCAAGATATCCATGCTAAAATGTGCTTATCGAACTCATCGATGGTCCGTGTGCTTTCTCAGTATGTTCATGCATATGAGCTTTGCTGCACACTGTCAGTATTTTTGGCAATCATGGGTGATTGTAAGGACAAAAGTGCAGGTGCAAGTTTAGGGACTGGGCTTTGCTGCTGTGTGGTGGCTGTTGCCTTTGGAAGACTTGCTTCTGATAATATAGTTGCATCAGCTGTCATCTTGAACTTTGGGCTAACAATTTTATGTGGATGGAAATTAAAAGAACAGCACAGAGCTTCTCTTTTTCCGTTTGGGATCTTGTATCCGTTGCAGCATTCTGTCACTGAGTTACAGATCAGTCCTCGATCAGAAGCTGAAATTTACGCCCTTACGTGCACCTGTGCTTTTTTCCTTTCCTATGAAGAAGCAATTTAAAAGATTTTGCAATGCACATGCTGTTTGTGATTTTTGGGGTGGTGTGTAGCCTGGTTCATTCTATTTGCTTATCAATTTCAGCACCAATTAATTATTTTAAGGTTTTTATTTGCTTTTGTTATCCATAGAGATGTTCTGTTGTTTATGTAAGCGATAGAAGTTTGTGGATGTATGTCAGGTCTCTCAGTTTACAGGATTCATTTTCTTGTCAAAAGAAGTCCCAGGGAATGAAGGAAAATGGAGTAAGAAAGAAATAAGAGATCAAAAACAGAAGGAGGAGAAAATAAATTCACTAAAATTTTGAAATAGCCCCCATGAGAAAATGTATTGTCAGCAAGTTCTACAAAGTTTTTTTGGTACAGAATGAAGGAGAAATGTATTTCAGAAATACAGGATGCACTCCGATTCCCTAAAGCCTCTCCTGTCTATTTTGGCCCAAATTTGCCATGGCTGGCATGTCTTCCGCATAGCAAAAATCCTGGAAAGCAAAGAATGGTGCAGCTGGTCCTTGGCTAGTTCATCGCTAAGGGGAAATCTTAATTAAAGCCTTCTTCGTTATGTATTACTCTGTCCTTGGAAGGGAGCAGATGTTGCATAGAATATTCTGTGTCAGGGACAGCTTCAGAGAACACTGGGCTGGCAATACAAGTTCTTTGGAGAATGAGGTATTTTACAAATAGATAATGGTACACAGAGGTAGAGTTTTGGAAAATTTGGCCTTAGGTTTGGATTTGCAAAGATTTGGGCACTCTGCCTGTAACTGTACACTCATCCCGGCATTTCTGCCACTCACCTGCCACTTGATGTGAGAACATCCAGACACACTTCTTGCCAAGTCCCACAGGACTCCTTGTTGCTCTATGCTCAAAGATTTAAACCAGATTAAAAAGCAACCAGGGCATGAAAAGAACCCTTAAATATCTGGGAAACATGCACTGGCCTCTTACAAGTCACAGTGCTCTTTGGCATCATATAAAGTGTGATGACATAAGTGCCAATGGATATCGGCTGAGAGTGAGAACAGGCTGGCGATGCATACTTTGGACAGCTTCTATGGAATGCTCTTGCAATAGCCTAAGCAAAATTGTTGCATTGATTCAAAAAAAGAGTATTTTGCAATATTGCAGTTGCAATATTTCAAACTGGGATAATTTTGCTTGAAATGTGTATATAATTTTAATTTTCCCCATGGGAAAATTAAAAACTGTTGATCAAATCATTCCATCGCATAGAATACTGAAACTGCACTTTTTAGTAATTGGTTTAATACAAAAATGCCAATTTAGTATCTGGGAGTTTGAGATTAATATCCTTGACTAAAAATTGTCTCATCCATACAAAAATTCTTTCACTCTTTAAGTCCCTTGCAGGGTGTTCACATTGGTTCAGGCTTTGGCGTGTTGACATAAATGAAGTAATAGTGCTTTTATAGGCTTCTGAATTTATAAACTATTGATTTATATGGGTAAAAGAACCCCCCTTTTCATAAACAAATCACAGGGCTGAAGAACTTTCAGTAAAATGTTTCGGATTTTGCCAGAAAGGCTTTGCAAAGTCTTCTCTCCTGAATAGATTTAACTTAAGTGATTTGTATTGCGCATAATGTTTGGCCCATCCATTTCCTTTTATGGGTACCTAACAATGTCTGGAAAGTCCAGTTATTTCTTTTTGAATGTATTTTGCTCTTCCCTGGGCCTTTTCTGTCTCAGCTATTTCTTAAATCTCACAGCTATTATATTTGGATAACTTGTCTCATTATGATAGAAGACATGGCCAACTCAATTATGCAGTGCTTCTGTGAGAACAACTAGGTGAAGAGATAATTTGATTGTATATATATTTCTCCAGATACCACTATCTTATGCTGAGAAACAAGTGAGTCTAGCCAAATACATAAGCAGATGATGCTATTTTTGTGGTCTTTGTTAATGGTGTCTGCTGGAATACTTTCCTTTTATTTTACAAATAAGAAATGTGCAGTCATTCTGAGAAATATTTCAGTAGCTGTTCGGTAGTTCAATGAAATGAAACCTTCAGTATTTTCATCTGGTTTTCAATTAATATATCCATGTCTCCATAAAAACAAATCCAATGAGATCCTACTGACACTATTAGCTCTTGTGAGAGTATGCTACGTGTCAGCAAACTCAAAGGGAATTGGAGGGAGAAAATAGTTAAATTTTTAATTTATTCAGATAATTTTGAATTCTCTAAATTATTTTATCTCTTTGGCAGTGCATTAAAATATTTTTCTCCTTTCTTCTTGAAAATATTTACACATTTGAAAATGTGTGTCTGCTTAGATACAAGTACTCTTGGCTGTGTTTAACTTATTCTCAGTATTTCCAAGGTCAGACCAACAGCATCGTTCAAGGACTCAAGAATCTGATTCTGGTTTGAGCCTTAGCAACATAAACCTATGGTGAGATACGATGTTTCAGTGGTTTTACTTTGACTGTATTTTTGAGAATAGAATATGACTTATTATTACAGCAAATACAATTTTGTATGTTAGAAAAAAAAGCCAACAAATAAACAAAACCAAAAACAAACCAACAAGCTCAAACCTGCTTTAAAGCCATCACTTAAGCTAAAAGTCATTAAAAAGAAATTCTAGAGAGGAAATCGTATTGACATTTCAGGCACAGACCATAACTGAAAAATGCCTTTATATACAGATTCATACCAATATCTTTCAGTCCAGCAGGTGACTTTCTACATTAAAAGGTTTGTAGAAGTGGAGATTGTAATGGGATGAACAACCTTGATAAAACACTTTGATTCTTATCTTTGAAATTTTTTCCCTATTACATTTGCCTTAACTGGTGCTGCTGCAGTTAAGGGGATGTCAATGCTCCCATTGTAAACTCCTTTCACAGGGTTTTATGACTTCATGGTAAAAAATAGCTTTTGTCTGAAATACTGCAGAATTTTTTTTGAAAATAACTCTTTGTTCAGCTAAATAGTGAACGTTAACTTGAAAAATCACATTTACTGTAAATGAAAGGGCAATCTTCAGCTAAGTAATATCAACTCAGATTAATAAAAATGACAGTATTTTAAAAATCCAATTTTGTTTTCACAGTTAAGGTTGTTTTTTTGATTACCTTTTTTGCATTGCACTTTGTTTAGACAGGGAAAATCGATGAAGTTAGTTTCAGTGGGCTGGTAATCATTTTCACTCTCAGGTTGTTAGTGCCACAATATTTAAGATGCAATAGCTGCAAGGTAAGTTTGATGAAAACAAATGCATGCATTGGAATTTTCTGAAAAGTTCTAACATTACACCCATCAGGTTTTGGTTGCATCTATGCGTCACAACCCAGCAGCGTTCGCCTGCTCAGCTCTGATTTCTCCCCTCTTGCTGCAAAGAGCCTAGCTTTTGAAGATGCTGTCTGCATTTCTTCCTTTCTCCCCATTCCGAGGGGCTTTTTTCACAAACAAAAGCTGGAAGATGAATGAGCTGGGAATTCAGAGGGGTGAGCTCCTTTCCCTGCCCCCCTTCTCTGTTTCCTTGCAAGCCCAGGCTTTGCCCTTTCTTGTTGCCTGACTTGTGACAATGCACCTGACTTGTTTGTTGAGTTCTCCTGGCTTTTGGTTTTATGTTCTAAGCAGTGACTTTGCTGTCATGTGGCTTAGCAAAAATACGTTGTAATGGAAATGTCAGTCGCTTCTGTCATAGCAGCCTCGGTGCTGTAACAAATAACCTTCTGGGCAGAGGTATGAGTTTAGTGTTAACAGGTTTTATTTGGGATAACTGTAAGAGAATGGTGACGCTTCCTTTTAAATCTTGGAGTTTTGAAAGTGCTTTTCTTATTGGATGCAGGGTTAACTGAGGCATCAGCTTTTAAAGGCTTTTTCTTTGTGAGCCTACTGTAAGAATTCAGCACTTGGGAAAAGACAAATCGGGGTAGCAGAGGCAGCTTAGAGCTCTTTGGGCAGTCAAATGCAGTTCCCTTATGGAACAGGTTAGCATATGGAAGGGTTTGGAAATGCTGGGAAGCAGAAATATTTGTTCTGCTGTGTTTTCATCAAGGAGAGAAAAAGAGCTATCTTTACTCTTTCTTTAGTATTCTGCAGTGCAGATCTTCAATGTCCCGTGAGCTCATTATTTGTCTCTATCTGCTAGTTTGTGCAAGCTCTGTACTGAGAAATGCAGGAATCGGCAGCTAAATACTTAGTAATTTGTTACTAAATAACTATCTTATTCTTCATTATGCTGTTTTTCCCTTGTTTACAAAACAATTAACTACTGTTGTGTAATTCACTTAAGATGGTTCTGCTGGAGTTATTGAATACCTTTCTCTGTTGCAGAAGGCCCTATCAAAGGGTAACGGTGATAGTATAAAGAATAGCCTGCAAGCGTTTGCACAGACAGGATCTAATACAGCAAGAAATTGCGTCACTACTATTGTTTGCAAACAAGAGCCGTTAAATTTAACGGTGAAGTGTTTTTAAATGTGCAAATGCTTTAATAAGAAATTTTCAAAATGCCTATCTCAGTTTATTGAAAACGGCCCTTATTTGAAATTTGCAGACTGAATATATTGCTTTTTGTAATTCAAAACACTAGGCAAATTTGTTTTGTTTTGTGTTAGAAAATATTAGAACCATACAAAAGTGATATGAAAGCTTTAACTAGAAAAGGTTTAGATTTGTGATGCAAATGAATTCATGAAAATGATCCACTCGCAGTAGATGAATAATGGAGCTAAGTTATTGGAAAGTAAAGATAACAACAGTATCTCTGGGATCTCATTGTTCAAGAACTGCCTGTAAATACAGTGCATTATTGCCCAAGCATTACCAGGTTATCTCCGTATTGCTCAAATTTATGGAAAAATGGTGTGAGAGGATCTGGCTAGTTTGACTTTGGGTTGTTCACGTTTGCCACATACAGTACAGACTGAAAAAAGTCAGAGCTGCATTGCTAGAGTCAAGTAGCATAGTTATCTAAAAATGAGCTTGAGACAGGATTTCTTTGTTGTTCATTCCCTTCAAATATATTGTAATTAATCAGGAAATTCAATTCAACTGTGAAGTGAAATAAGTGAAGAGAGAAACCTCCTTTGTATGTAGCCTCTGCAATCCCTAACACCCCACTGACCTCTTAATATTACTTAAGTGGAAATTGTTCTTCCATTTGCAAACCCTGCTCCTTCCACTTGTATTTTGAAGGAAAGGTTAAAGAGTGTGTTGGGCCCTACCTAGCAAATACAGTCAGGAAGGACTGTGACAGTAGCCAGGAGTGAGAGTCTCAAAGCACAGGATCTGTCCCTCTTGCCTTCACCTGGACAGGATGAAATGAGGCACTATCCCTCTTTCAATGGTTGCTTTATGAAAAAAAAAAAAAATATAGTAGAGGTTGAAATGTTTATACATGCAGATAAATGCCCTGACCCTTTTCCTTTCCTGTAGTCCATACTTTCTAAATTTGTCTGTTGTGCAGTGGGATGATTGCAGTACAATTGTCTCCAACCAGGCCTCTGCCTGGGTAGCCACGATTTTCTTTTCCTGGTAAGAGATGCAGTAATAAATCCTTTGGCAGAGAAATCCTTCAGCAGAGAAAGAAAGTATGTTTTAATTTTCTATACTCATCTTTATGAACATTTTAATTACAGAGGTATTGACCAGGAGTGTGCTCAATAAACTCTCATCTCCCCGTCTGGTTTTTGTTTTTTTTTTTTTAAAGAAAAGTATAAGTTTTGCTTACTTTTTTGGAGAAAGGCTGCTTTCAGGGAGGAACTTCGGACAGTATACTGCAAATGAAGCTTCTCCTCAGCCATCAGTGAAATGAAGTTGAGGACCTATGTGATTTCAGCTTTCCCTTCTGCCAGGGTTCTCGTGTTGACGGCATGCAGCTCTGTTTTCTGTACTATACTGGGTGCTTTTCTGCTTGGCATGGGCCATTGTGATGATCTAGGTTTGGATTTAATGATGGGAGGTGGCATTCAACAGTTAGTAGTCACAAAATTTATTTTTATGATATTCAGTTCTTTTTCAGCATAGCACTATATGTGCACAGCAAGGGCATTTGTTCTTTCTGGATATGATTAGGTGACTTCTCCATCTTTTGTGAGGCCGAAACTGCAGATATTTTGGGCTGTGTGTGCAAGCCTGTATTCTTTAGGGAATAGAGTATAAAACTCTGTAAAAACTCCAGCTAATAAGCAGTAAATTTATCTGGCAAGTTATTGTCCTTTTCACTTGGTTTATTCTTAGGCTACAAAACTTTGTTTGGAATATAAATGAAGAAGAACAGTTTTCCTTGATTCTCTTGCACTCTCTCCATGCTTCTCTGTTATACAGAAGGGTTAGCATTGAATACGGTTGTTCCTGTTTCAAAACAAACTATTGGCCAGTCTATCAACAGGGAAAGCAGCAATGATCATGGGAGAGTTTCTTTTGATAATTTTGCTTCAGTATGTGTCTATGCAAGAGCAGGGGTTTTGAGGCAGGCTGGTATTCTCTCAGTTCCTGAAGTCTTACTGGTATCAGCCATTAGTAAAGTCATCACTTACTGCATCTCTAGTAATGTTCTGCATCTAGACTTTTTTTCTGGTTTTCAGGGACTTAATTGTCCTGAAACAATTTGAAGAGGTTGAAGTGGGCAGATGTTTTCTTTTTCAACCAGCAAGAGAATAAACAATATAACCAAACTATCAGAGTGAGAGAATGCCTTGGTTCATCAGGTGAAAGTGTAACAACAATACAGACTCTATGCGATAGAAGGTAAACGTAGCATCATCTTACTGCTTGATTACCTCTGCCTGACTCCCTCTAACTGACTTGATTTTAATTATTACCTCCTTGCCTCTTCACTTTACCATCAAATTTCTGTTTTAGACATTATTTACAAATATTTCAGGGTTCCTGCAATGTATCAATTTGGCTACACTGAAAATATTTTATTTATCTGTAGAAACAGTATAATGGTGACAATTTAACTTGTTATATGAGAAGATATTGGTTTCTCACTCCATTCCACTATTAGCTTCCCTCTTCAGGCTGTTTATGGGCATGCTATTGTGATGCTGGTATGTGTGGGTGGTTTTGGTTTGGTTTTGATTTGTTGGGTTTTTTTAATATATCTACCCGTATGCCACCTATCATGCTGCACATCTTAACTCAGGCCATCTGATACTGATGTTTGACTTACATCAACTTAAGCATGCTTTCAAGTGGACATTTCAAAAAACCAAACACCAACTCCCAAAGTTGAAGAATTCTGTTTATAGCTACTTTTTTTCTCATGAAAAATAAGTTGCATCATAATCTTACATTAAGTAGTTTTTTAAAGTGTATTTTTATTAGGAGGGAGCAAAGTACTTTTTTTAGATGGAAAACTCTTTCTGGCTATGCTTCTTCAGTCAGCACTTCTCTTATGCAGTGAAAAATCCCATTTTATTGCTCCTTGTTTCTCCTTCTCTAAAACGTGATCGTGGAGGAGCTGTATGGCTCCAGTAGCCCAGTAGAAAACTGTAGAGATCAATTCAAGAAGAAGCCAGAATGCTACTGGCCCGGAAAATACCCCATGTGCTGAACAGTTTCACTTAATTGTTCATCCCTACCCTTCTTCATCTTAAAATTACTGTACAATGCTTTCATGTGTAGAGTGTTTTCAGATGAGTTGAGACATGTCCAAGCTGGAGTACAAAAGGGTATGTTTAGAACCTGTGTGCTGAAGTTACTTTCTTACAGTTTTGGGGAATTGGTTGAGGTGCTGTGAATATCTCTTCCTTATTCCTGTGTCTCAACCTCATTCTTGTCTCACAATTATAGAACATAATGGCCCTGACCAGTAGATCGTACTGTGAACCTGGTTATTCACCGAGTACAGTAATATGTAAAGATTTTACATTCAGTTTCACATTTTTGATATATGGCCATGAAAAGTTAATTTTAGTTCAAGTGCTAGAAATATCCATGTGCTTATGTGTCATTAAAATGCCGTTTAAAAAAATATAAACACATGAAGAAAAATCAATGCGGTGTTAACATACCAGTCATGCTATTTAGAATTGTTTTATTTATTTCCATGCTTATCTTTTATTAAGTTTTTTCTATATCTGATGCGACAGGAGCCTGTATGTTATAGCCTTGTATTTTAGTGATGTTGTTAATGTATGACACATATTTGCTTATATCTTAGCCCTTATTTCTCTCTGTGTATGCTAAGACAGAGAGACTTGTTGGGTTACTGTGTGATTAAATGCTGATATGTCTGTCTCACAGATCTTTTTAAGACTGTAGGTTTACCAAAATATTCAATGTAGATTAAAACAACATCATATAATAGACTGCAGTAACCATCTCCTTGGAATATTAAGTAAATGCAGATAAATGACACTTATCTAGGTGTATGTGTAGAGAAAAAAATAATTTCAACTGTTTTCATCCTAAGTTGTGAAAGGAGAAAAGTGTTTTATGGTACTTTAGATAATTCAGTTCTGAAACAGACCTTGCTGCCCCACTTCAAGCATAATTCATATAATGGCTATATTGCAGTGAGGATAAGATCATCTTATAAGTACCATAAAAGTGCAATCTGCCATGATTTCCCAGTTTTTCCCTTTTCCAGTTCCTTTTTTAAATCAGACTTAAATAGACTCCCAGCAGTAGTTTATCGGTGCTGCACTAGAAGATAGATATTTTGGGTTACTGAGAACAAAAAACCCTATAGGTAGTAATCGCTGTGCTCTCATGAACAGTTAGCAAAGAGCATCTCATTCCTCCAAAAATCAAAAAAATGAGGTTATTTTAAGGTACCCCTGCAAACAAAAATCATCCTAAACTATCTATTTTAACAGGGAAAATACTAGCATATGCGATTAGAAAGGCATTTACCTCAGTGATGAAAGAGATTTGTTATTATGTTAAAAACCAGTAGTGTTGACAAGGATGGCTTTAGGAAGCAAGTAATGTTCCATTTTAATATCAACTGTGGCATTTATTAATATTTTAGTACCCAGGGATCATGTTTGTAAAAATCAAAAGCTATAAGAAAGCAGTACTTCACCAAGGGCTTTCTAAAATGGACATATTGTCTGACTATGTATGGTCTGGCTGTGCCATTTATTTGATACATGTACACAATGTGTTTGTTACCAGCATGTCTGGATGCATTTAAATAAACAGTAATGTAGGAAAAGTGCTTTTCAAAGCACTGAAGAAGAGATCTGAAGCTCTTTTGTATATGCTTCTTAACAGAATGATTCTGATGAGGGTATCTAGAATTTTCTGTAGCTGCACATCACCCTGGTAAATAAGCATATTGGTCCATCCAACATTTTCTAGGACACTAACTTCTGCAGAAACTTGTGAGTTGGTGACATCTGTTGCATTTGTCTTCCAAGGATCAGCACGTTTTCTTCAATTTGGGCAAGCAGGGAAGTCTGTTATGGAAAGTTATTTACCATTGCTGGGACCTTTAACAAGCAGTAGTGAGAAGGTAAGACGGGAAGGAGGCTTTGAGACAGGTGTGGGAACAGGATTTGCTTCCATTGCTCTCTGCTAACCTAGCCAAACACCTTTATTCTTGTAGCGTAGCCCATAAACATAGTAGCTGTTGTAATGCTTATTTCATCTTTAAAGAGTTAAGATTTCACAACTAGGTTTTGGGGTTTTTTTG
The DNA here is from genome assembly GCA_013398295.1 of Chionis minor. Lineage (NCBI taxonomy): Eukaryota > Metazoa > Chordata > Aves > Charadriiformes > Chionidae > Chionis > Chionis minor. Next base: position 657,192 of record VZSF01002918.1, read on the forward strand.
GTTGCAAACAGTAAAAATACAACAAAGAAATTAATAGAACAGAGGCTCAGCTGCTCACAATCCGTCTTCACAAAAAATACAAGGCACATCTGTGTTTCATCCCATGTTACCACAATACTTTCCCTCTGCAGTACAAATCTCCACAGCCCAAACATATAATTACTTCAACTCTTTCACCTATAGCATTGTCTACAGACCTGAGATGCTCGAGAAAACTTATTTCAAACTGTGGGCAGGAGACACAAGACCAGAAAATAGCAGGAAGTCTTTCCAAAAGGAAAATATTATGTTAGAAGCTTTGAAATCAAATTGAAATTCATTTAATTTGAAAGAAAGAAACACAGCGACCAGTACGAGGCAGTGCTGAATTCTGAATATCTGACAGCAAAAGAAGACCTTTTTCAGAGGCAAGTCACTGAGGACCGTGCGTTGTACTGACACTCTAAGTTAGGAGTAACATTTGTCTTCCCATTATACATGATTTTTCTTCAATATTAGTTAGCTTGTGTTGGGGAAATGTGACCGTTTCACACTATGTGGACCTGTGCTCACCTGAAGGCAATTTCAGAGGCATCTGAGCGCACATTAGATTTCTGCACAAAATTCGAATGGAGTAAGATACATTAGGTGTTTAAATTCTCTTGCATACTCCTGGAGGGGCATTGGCATAGCTGTCTAGCATTATGTGGAAAAGCTGTCTTTCAAAGTAATTTTGAGACGGTACCTGATATGGTAAAAAAACCCAAAAGTAAAAGCACTTTCTCAGCTTTCTTCACCAGTTAACAGTGGCTGAAGCTCAGAAGAAGGTTACACTGAGTGTTACTCTTTCCAAGGAGTTTGTAGTGAGCTTGAGGTCTGCCACCACTGATGTGTATATCGCAGGATCATATTTTGACCAGACTGGTGTGAGGCATTTACAGGTGAATAGTTTGGTTTGTTGCCCCTTCGTATTCATGGATCACTTTTCTAGGAATTCCTCCAGAGCACTGACACAGTGTGACCTTGAAGTACATTCAGGATCCCAAAACATGCCCTGGATGAATGTTGCTTCCATAGTAAGCCATTGTGCAGGGATGCTTAGAGGCAATAAAAAGTAGTGGCTGCAGCCCATGTTTGAGCTTGACTGCTCAGCTCTGCCTTTGAACTAAGTTGTTCCTGTGTCGATTTATAAGATATTAGTCTAACCAGTAATGAGTTATGGATAGTTTGCATTAAGAATCTCTTCAGCTTTGTATTGGACGTATAACTCTTCTGATTCTGTTTTGCATCAATACTTGAATTGTAGAAACAAAAAAAAAAATCTTTTTATTGGTTTAATTCTTACAGAAAGTGTAGTCTGTTTCAGGTTTCTGTCATTACTTGTGGCTAAGGTCTTAGCTTATTTCACCGATAACTTATCTGTGTGTTAGGGCCAAACAGTGTTTAAATATTTCCCAGCCTTTGTCTTAATTTCCATAGACTTTTCAGCTCTACTAGAGACTTAACTTCTGTCTTATTCCATTCAGGATTTTATTTCAGGTCATTTTATTTCTACTCCTTCATCCTTTTCCAGCAGTCAGTAAGAGGCGGGATGTCAGATAGGCATGCTTTGCTCAGGATCTGAATTCTGTCCAGAGCCTCAACATAAGAAAATAATTGACTCCAAATCTCAGCTTGGATCAATGACTCTGAAAGATACAATTCCCCATCTGTGACTCCACTTCTATTTCTTGTTCTCTTCTAATTAAAATGCCTTCTGAGGAGACAAATCGTAGGGGAGCTATTATCCTTTATAGATCATCTACACTGTTGGATACTTAATACCTAATCTGTTACAGGTATGAAGCTCTATGTGCTAAAAAAAGGTAAATGAAACATAGAAGCTGCACATTTTCTTTGCTGGTTTGTAAAACCAAGCAAATGGGCTTTGTGTAAGAATTATTTGACATGTTCATAAATACAGTGAGGTGCCTTGTTGCTTTAAATATTTCAGATTTCCCCTCTTTCTAATAGGATTCTCCTCTTAGGAGTATCCTTTCTTGAAATAACAATCAGTGAAAACAGTAAAAAACAGTGAGTGAATTCTTGGCCCTTTGGAGTAAAAACAAAAGCTCTGTTTATTTCAGAGTGTCACTCACCATTCTGTGCTGTTTCTTCAGCTGACAGCCAACATTCAGAAGTCTGTGGCATTCTACACTGTAGATTTCTTGGTCTCTTGTGACTGTCCCTGGTTTGGCTTGAGAAGTGAAGCATCAACCTTACAGAATTTTTTCTTGATAACTGGGGATCTTTCTTGATACTAGTGGTGAAAAGGAGTATGCTGGAGAAAGGTGACTCAATGGGATCTTAAGTTCTTTCCCTGCATTCTGTTTAATAAGAATAATATCACTCCTGCTAATGACTTCAAATTTCTGAGGAACATACTTTTGCTGATATGAATCACCTTGTATCCATTCAGTAGCCTGCAGTATTCTCCACATTTTGGAATGTTATAAACAAAATCTCCCAAATTTCTTTGACTGGAAGGATCTTCTCATGTGTGTTGTACTATAACCTCTAGTTATGTAGAAAAAAAAAAAAAAGAAAAAAAAGAAAAAAACCCCAAAACCTGTGAACTCCAGTGCTTGACTGATTTGACACTCTTGGTCTCATAGCCAGCTTCCACATGTTCTATCTTTATTGACACTGATGAATTGAATTACAGTGTGGTCTGCCAAGCCCATCTGAGACTCCTGGGCTAGGTGCTGTACAGACACATAGAAGATAGTTTCTGATTCAATGAACTTCAGTAAACTATTTTGTTTATTGATAAATGCACAGATGATATTACTTGCTCAAGTTTGTTCATCTGGTCAGTAAAGCAGCTGTGTAACCCTGGTTTCCACTCTGGTATCATGTAAATCATTCTGCCTAATCATTACCCATTTTGTTCCCTCCCAAAATGGAATATAATAAAAAGACGACATTTATTTGGACTTTTCGATGAAAAGATCCCATTCACCACCAGTCTCTAGAACAGTGATGAAGACATAACTGTGCCTCTCCCAAGTTCTCCATCCACCATATATCTTGTCTTTCCTTATTTAACTAATTTTCTCCTTGCCGTGACACTCAAAATCTATGAATTGTGGGTAATATTAAACTTTGTGCTTATTTCCTGCTGTTCTTTGGTTTTGTCTTATTACTGTGGCTGGATGATACAGGCTTCTTCTAGTCCCAAAGAAAGTATTTGCCATCTTGTTTGCATAATTCTGTTTTAATCTTTTCTCTTGGTTAGTATTCTGTTCCTTGGCGGAAGTTGGTTACCACCTAATGGATTTCTGTCTACAAAGGTGAAACAAACCTGTAGATGAATACAGATTTGCTCTCAGCAGCCTCTCCCTTGCTAACCTGGCTTTTCACCCAATTTAATCACTATGAAAGACCAATCTTTCTCCCTACAATTTTTTTTTTTAAATATTAAGGCTATGCAGACATTTTTTGCACTAGACAAGTTACCTTGCAAAAGCAGGTTGATTTTTGTTTCTTGAAGGGCATCATGAGCTTTCTGTGATCTTGAGAAAACCCAACTTTAGCCATGGAAAGGATAAACCCATTGGTGCCTGAGGCAATACAAGTAAAGAACTTACCAAAGTCAAATGTTTATACTTTTGGGAATATATCCTAACCACCGTAATTTCACAAGATGGTTCAGTTGTCCCATGGCTTATTTACAAAACATTAAAACGTTAAGCAAAATTAGTATAACCGTCCTAATGTCTCTAGAGACTCTGCTCATAATATTGCTGGGAGCCTGTGTAAAATAATCTGGAATGGTTTGGTTTTTTTTTTAATTATTATTTGGTTTGCTTTTTATTCTTTGAGACTGAATCCTTCCAGTAAAGGAAATCTCAAAAAGAAAAATATTTTCTTTCTTCTTGCAGGCTACTATACTCTGCTGGTGAAGCTGTGGCAGGCTGGTTCTATCTTGGAGCAACATAATACAGTTTGTGTACCTGTGTTTTTTATTTGCATGTGGTGATTGGTTTTTATCACCATATGATGGGAGCATTGTTATGTGGCCTGTATGTGGGACTATTTCTTGTCATCAGGTAGAAAAGGAAACTGTCACTTTGTTTATTAAACAGATGATGATGCTGGGAGAATCATAGAGTTGTAGAATGGTTTGAGTTGTAAGGGACCTTAAAGATCAGATAGTTCCAATCCCCCTGCCATGGGCAGGGACACCTTCCACTGGACTAAGTTACTCAAAGACCCACCCAGCATAGCTTTAAACACTTCCAGGGATGGGACCTCCACAGCTTCTCTGGGCAACCTGTTCCAGTGCCTCACCACCTTCACAGTAAATAATTTCTTCCTAATATCCAATCTAAACCTACCCTCTTTCAGTTTAAAAGCGTAGTCCTCATCCTACTGCTACACTTCCTGATATAAGCTTCCTTTCCATCTTTCCTGTAGGCCCCCTTTGGGAACTGAAAGGCTACAATAAGGTCTCCCTGGAAGCCGCCTCTTCTGCAGGCTGAACAACCCCAACTCTCTCAGCCTGTCCTGATAGCAGAGGTGCTCCAGCCCTCTAATTATCTCCATGACCTTCCTCTGGACTCACTTTAACAGGTCCATGTCCTTCTTATGTTGGGGGCCCCAGAGGTGGATGCAGTACTCCAGGTGGATTTCATGATAGCAGAGTAGAGGGAGACAATCACTTCCCTCAACCCGCTAGCCATGCTTCTTTTGATGCAGCCTAGGATGCGGTTGGCTTTCTGGACTGTGAGTGCACATTGCTGGCTCATGGTGAGCTTCTCCTCAACAAGCACCCTCAAGTCCCTCTCCTCAGGGCTGCACTCAATCTATTCTCTGCACAGCCTGTATTTGTGCTTGGGATTGCCCCAACCCACATGCAGGACCTTGCCCTTGTCCTTGTTGAATTTCATGATGTTTGCACAGGCTCACCTCTCAAGCCTGTCCAGTCGGTCTCTCTTGATGTCATCCCTTCCCTCCAGCATGTTGACTGCACCACACAGTCTGGTATTGTTGGCAAACTTGCTTAGAATGTAGTCAATCCCAACATCCATGTTGCCAAGACAGATGTTAAACAGTACTGGTCTCAGTACTGACCCCTGAGGAATGCCACTTGTCACTGCTCACCATATGGAGATTGAACCATTGACGACTCTTTGAGTGTGACTATCCAGCCAATTCCTTATCCACTGAGTGGAAACCATGCGGTCCATCTGTCAAATCTATGCCTCTCCAATTTAGAGATCAGGATATTAAGTGGGACAGTGTCAAATGCCTTGCACAAGTCCAGGCAGATTATGTCAGTTGCTCTTCCCTTAGCTGTCAATGCTAGAACCTCGTTGTATAAGGCCACCAAATTTATCAGGCACAATTTGCCCTTAGTGAAACCATTTTGGCTGTAACCAATCATCTCCTTATTTTCTATATGCCTTAGCAGAGTTTCCAGGAGGATCTGCTCCATGATCTTGCCAGTCACAGAAGTGAGACTGACTAGCCTGTAGTTCCTCCCAGGTCTTCCTTTTTCCCTTTTTAAAAATGGGTGTTCCGGTTGGTGGGAACATCACTGGACTGCTATGACTTCTCAAATATGATGGATAGCGTCTTGGCAACTTCATCTGCCGGTTCCCTCAGGACCTGCAGATGTATCTCATCAGGCCCCATGGGCTTCAGGTTTCTCAGCCGGTCTCAAATCTGTTGTTCTCCTACAGTGGACAATTCCTCATCCTCCCAGTCCCTGCCTTTGCCTTCTGCAACTTGGGTGGTGTGGCCGGAGTCCTTGCTGGTGAAGACAAAAAAAGTCATTAAGTACCTCAGCCTTGTCCATGTCCCAGGTGACACGGACAGGTCTCCTGTTTCATTCCAGAGGGGGCCCACATTTTCCCTAGTCTTCCTTTTGTCACTGATGTGTTGAACTAGTGTTCTGTATGCTGCAGTAGTGAGTGGTCTGTGCCTGCCTAGGAAGTCTCAGAAACTAGGTAAGGCTTTTGCTTGGGTTTTTTGAGACTTAAATACTTTGGGACCTGGTCCTGTGAGAATTTTTTCTTGTGTGATGATGTCTCATTTACAGTCAGACAAGGAAAAAATGCTACAGCTTCTTCTGCAAAGAGTCTTTGATGGTAGAACTCCTTTTCCCTTTAGTGAACCTGCTGGCATTCTTTAACTGCCCTTCTAGTTTCCTAAGTTTTGGTGGTGATGCTGGTCTTGAGTAATTACCATAACTGGATGAAAGGAGGAATGTTTATAGTGGGGTTCACAATGGCAGCACACATGACACGAAGTAACGATGGATTTGCATTTTAGGTTTAGATATGTGTGCTTTGATTAATATTAAAATATCTGTAGTCTATTTGATACCTACTAGTCTTTCAAGTAATTTTACTTTTCTCTTGATAGGCACATTACTAATGGCTAGAAGAGGGTCATCTTTCTGACTGGGTTCCTAAACTGCTGATTGTAATTCATACATGTATTTTTACACACTTAATGGTGTGAAAAGAGTGATTTTAATGGATAGACACTAAAAAAGATCTCCTAGCCTCTCATCTTTGTGGAAGACAATGTGAGTTTATGGATTCAGTGTAAGCTAAGTTAATTTGTTTATTTTTATCTGTTAAAATAGTTAAAATATGTGGTCAGGGCATCGGAATTTGTTGGCAGAATTCCAAAGGGAAATAATAGGTATAAAGAGTTGTGGAATAAAGATGTCATCTCTGTGAAATCTCAGAAGTGAGAGCTTAATGTCTATTACAAATGTGGCACAGATCCAAGTCACTTTGGACATTGTATTTTTATAGGAGGAAGGCCAGGTTAAATGGAGCTTGATGTAAAGGAGATTTGACAGCAATAGAAACTTGTCCCCAGTCTTCAGTGAGTTTTGGGCTCAGCTTTTTCGGAATTTGCTAAATGTTCAACTGAAAATGCAATCAAGCCTTCAATAATCTTAAAAATTCAAGGATATATTTCTCACTGGTTTTGTCCAATAAAAAGCGAGCTTCAGTGCTAAGATCATGGGTGAAAAGAAAAGCATGCAAATACAACAAACAACAGCTATGGACCTTAAGGAATGCTTTAACTTAGTAACTCTATTAATTGTTTTCTGGATGGTAGCACTCTTTGCTGAAAAGGATTTCTGTTTCTGGGCTTTGTGGAGGAAACCTTTAAATAAGGATTTGTATGAAAATTGGGACAAGGCACAGTAAATTGAGATGGATGTTAGAAACTAAGGTGATAGAAGAAATTGGAAAAATGGGAACAGAGGAAGTGAAATAAGAGCAGAGGCAAGTGTGTTCTTCAGCTTCTCCTCAATATAGCTTTTGGTACTGATCTTTTCAGCCTAAGAACATCTTGTAAAGGGAAGAAAGGCGTTGAGACCTCTGCTGGTCATGTTGATAAGGAGATAACGTCTTTTCAATGAGTATAAAGGACATGTCTGCAATATGTTGCCACATGGAACCTGAAGAAGTATAATTTGTTCTTTGTGTTATCACATTCCCATAAAATGGTGATTTCATTCTGTTGCCACTGATTTCAATAACAATGATTATCCTTTCAATTTATGACTGATATTATGAACATAGCTGATGACATCTAAAATCCTTTCTATTTTTTTACCTTAGGATTCTGCTGCTGTGCTTTATCTTCTAGCTTTTATGCTCACATCTGCAACAAAAATACTCATCTCAAATGAAGATTTATATGAAATGACTTTGCCTATGACAAGAACCAGATTGTAAACAAGATGTGACAAGGCAGAGGGTGGATATTCTGGTTTAATAACTACAATTAATCAATCAATCAATCACTCTGTGTCCCTAGGGAAAATGGACTCAGTTGCCTTATTTTATGATCTGTTGTATTGCACTTGGGAAAGTTAAGGTTCTTCTGTGTGATAATCATCTGCTCAGAAGCAACAGTGAATTTAAAACACCGCCTTTATACTTCCCTAGGCTGGTAGATAGTCAGATTGGATAGTATAGTCATGAGTCAGTGTAGATGATCTATACCTTTGTTCTACCCCAAGAAAGTAAGAGAAGTTTTGTTGAGGTTTCCTGAAAATTGACTGTAATAGAGCAAGATAAAAATAAGGCTTTTTAACATTTCCTTTATGATTACATACGCTTAGTTATATGAACTGATGAATACAGACAGAGAAACAAACTAGATGGATAATTTAGCAGAAAATCTATCCAGCTGTATCTTTTGCAGAAATTCTAATTTAGTCTCAGTTACATGTATGGTTACATTTTGTTCTCAATGTTAAACATGGCCTTAAATCTAATTAATTTGTCTTTGAACTTGAAAAGTGATTTCTTGCAATGCAATATTGAAACCCTGCAGGATGAGCTGAAAGGTAAGAGTGTTTTCCTGACAGTGAATGTTTTTGACCCTTTGTCACTAACTCTAAACCCCCAGTTGCTTTAACATAACACAGACTCTTTTGTTTGAATGAACCTTTTACAAAAACCGTCTGATTAAACAATTCTGTCTGTATGTATCACCTACAGCCTATTTTCTTCTCGTTTGTTTTTTCTACAGCTTTTCCACAAATAACAGGATCTTTACCCCTTATTACAGCTTATCTATTCCTCCAGTTTTTTCCCCTCACCTTGAGTAGTAATCCTCTATTTGCAGCACTGTCAGCTTCCCCGCAGCAACCAGCTGCGATGTCACAGACATCAGTGGATTATGATTTCTATTTAAAAATATATATAAAATTTTAAACCCAATGTATTTTCATGACCCAATGTACATATTACTGAGCAACTAGTCTTGTTGTTCATCTTGATAACAAAATTAAAATACAGTTGCTTTGAATGTCACGGCACATTAATAGAATGAAGAATTCTTCCCATGGTGTGAACAGTGTATTGTGACAAGATGGTATCCTTTCCAATGAGAAATAACTATTCTCTTGATATTATTTAGCTCTGATTTTAATATATTTAAAGGGTAGATAACAAAGATGAACTCATAAACAACTGTATTGCTTCAAAGAAGGAAAGATAATGTAGAGTATGGAAGAACTAATTCTGAGCTATTCCAATTCAGCACTATTTTCTTTTCAGGAACACTGGTGGGTCTTGCCAAAGCAACTTGCAGTTATCTGCCCTTTAGTTAGGAGCACAGTTCTGATTTTTTTAGGAATTTATTTTCTCATATCTTTTCATAAAAATATACTGTGATTTGAAACATTAACCCATTCTGAATTTGTGAATTGGAAAAATCAGTGTTTCAGAGGATGTTATTTTGTTAGGATAAAGTAAGAAAAGTATATTCAGAATAGTAAGAAAAGTGTATCAAAATATTTCATTTTGTTCTTTCCTGCTTTCATGGATTTTAAAGTCCAACTGGCATTTGAAAATCTCACCCTGAAGTTAAAACCAACAAAGCGTTACTGTCACCTGTCAGTGAGTGGATCAGAAATTTCAGGTATTATTCATGCTTTACCAGTTATTTTCCTCAAAAAGATCTTATTTGGTCACCAAAAAGGGAGGCCTGGGAGGCATTTAATTTGATCAGTTTCCAGTGTGTTTTGAGCTGAGCAAGAAACAACTGATAATGTGTAACATGGCTTTCCAGAGATGGAAAGAGAACAGTAATAACTGGGGAGCAAATAAAAGAATAAGCCAGTCCAAAATAGCATTTACTTTTCTGGAGCCTTCTTAAGCTTGCATATTTTCTGTCCAGGAAATGCTCTGCATCATGAGTCATACTGCGTGCAGGGTGGACTGGCAGATTCAGTGCCAAATACTGTTTCTGTGGAATATGTACAATCGCTTCAACCGGTGAGCGATCAAATGCATCAGTCAGATGTTAGTAGGGCCATCTTTGCTGTGTGTTTCTTTCAATATAGTGGAAGCATCCAAAGGTATAGTGACTATTTGATTTAATGGAGAACTACCAAAAATCAGTATGTATGATATGTCAGTTTAAAAAATGCACGAACCAGATCAGATAATCATGACAGTTTTACCTCAATAATTTGAAATATATGCAATACATTTGAAACATATAGAGTATGTATAAAAATTTTTGTTAATGTTTGAACACAAATTGTTTGATTTACATCAAGAATGTAGTTTGGTCAAGGAGATCAGTGAATAAACTGAAATAAATGGCAAACTTATCAAGATGGTAAGCACTAGCAATATACTTGTTGTGTAGAAAAGCAATCAGTAAAGGCTGGATTTATCATTTCCATGCATGGAACACACCAGCTTGTGGTATATTAGAAAGACTTAGTGCTGTCTAAAGACCAAAGACTCACTACTCGGAATCAGCAAACTATTTCTTTAACTTGCAAAGCAACCTACCTGTGTTAGCATGGTATTTGCAGATATAGGAAAAATACCTGGACTGAGAGGATAATTTGCAGAAAATTAGTTAGTTGATTATTTTAGCCCTTGCTTTTCTTTGCTTTGCAAATTTTTATGTTTCAGTTCATTGACATGAAAATTTTAACCCTGGAATTGTACTCCCAGCTCTTCAGGGATAATTCATAGTTGTTGTCCATGGTTAGATACAGTTGCTTGGATATGCTGTGGTGTTCTGTTTCTACTCCTCCTTGAGTATGCAAATGCTATAGGCTATGCAAATATTTTTGGTCATGACTATTTGTAGATAGAACTAACTCAAAATTCTCCTTCTGTAGACATTCATTAAGAAAAACTTGGTTATATGAGTGCTTTCAGGAAGTGTGAACAAAGCTGTTCAAAAATAATAAGTGAATTGCAATGGGTATTGTTCCTCTTTGTGAGTGCAGTGATGCATTATGTTTCAGTAGAAGAGTTAACAGTTGACCAGATTTTTTGACTTGAAGATTTTTCAGGGCATAGAGTTCCCCTCCTATATAAGTACAGGTTTTTTCTTCTTTGTGAAATGGTATGTAATTTCTTCTACCCTGAAGGATTTAAGAAAAAGTTCATTAGGAAGTCCTTATGGATTTTTTCCCCTCTGCCCAAAAAAATGTTCTTTCCATAACAAAATATCCTCTAGTCCCTACTGAGAATTTTGGCGCTTTGGGTGTCTAAAGTCTAGTACTGAAATCTGGTTTTTTACGTAGGTAGATAGTGCCTTTTTCACCCACAGTTTGTTCAAAAGAAGCAAAACATGAAGTAACTTCAGTAAGATATTTGTGTGCTCAGAAGACAAGAAGATCTCTGAATTACACAGACTGGTCTGGAATATATTTTAGTTGCCTATTAATTTCTCTCTCTTAATTCTCTCTAATACTGGTTAAATGATCAAGACGTGTTTTAATTGCAAAGGCAATAAAAGCTTCGTGTTCATACACTTTTTTTTCTTAGATGAGTCACTGTGGTTTCATTATTTTTATTTTTATAGCTCAAAATAACATTTTTGGATGTATATATTGAAATGAAAACCCACTTCAACGTATCTCTGAGGAGAATTTTCATTGCCTCGGGTACCTTACCTGGATTATGGCATGTGCCTGTTTTTTATCAGCATTTTTAAATACTTTATATGTGCATGTTACAGTGCATGCAGCATATTGTTAAAAACAGTTCACTTTCTTTGGTACAAAATGAAACATTACCTGTGACCAACCAGAATGTACTGTATACGTAAGAAAATCCTGGATTTACTTAATATGAGAATAGGTTCATCTATTGATCATAACAAAAATTTCATTATCTTAAACTGACTGTCATTTACATTAACTAGGATGTGCATAAGAACCATTCTTAACGACTTTGTGTTGTTTCAATTAAGTTGTTAGATCAAATCAAATAATGGTAGGATTTGTTGATCTGCAAAACTGCCTTCTCCATATGGATTGGTATGAGATTATCCCTCCAGGGGTTTAGTATCGGGGAAATTAAAAAAAAAATATCTGAATGACTAAACGTTTTCAAAAGGAGAAAACATCTATGATAATGAAACTGAGGCTATTTTAAAATGCAAGACATCCTCTTGAAAGCCAGTACTAAGCACAGTCAAAGAAAACATTGTGCATGAAACACTGTGCATTATGATTAGGAAACTGGGTCTCATTTAATCCATCAATATTTTGGTACGTTTAATATTTAAAGAGTCTTTTTAAACCATTACTCGGAAAACCGTGGGATGAAAAGGATTTTAGAAATAACAATGCATACAAGAATGGAAGATAATTTGACCTTTATCACTGTATTGTCATTAGTAAAGAAATTCAGCTGTAGCAGTAGTCTGAATATATATGTAATCTGCATCTTTTCAAAACAGAAGAATACATCAGAGCATTTTCCATGATTTTGAGACTTTTACAAATCAAGTGCATAATAAAATATGAGACTGTAATAAATGCAGTTATGCATCCCAAATATATGCCAAATGTGTTTTCTTATTCAATGCAAGGAAATGCAGATGGTTGAAGGGAATTTGTTTTCACTGTAATCAATAAAACCAATTTTAAAACGTACTTACTGAGCCTGAAACAGTGAGTCATCACCTTCGTTTTATCATAATATAGTAAATGCTCCCTTATCAACTTGAGTGACCTGAATATGTTATTCATATTCTGGACTTAGTTTATAAATTAAAAACTATCAGAGGAAAAATATATGTTTTTAAAAAAGGTAATATGACTGTATTACATGATTTGGAAGAACATCTTTCTGCCAAAACTTGCCTAGGACATTGTTTCATATGGATCCTCTCTTAGCGTGCATTATTGTTACACTGAATGCCATGCATACTGAAAGGCATTCAGGAGCTACTGAGTTGTGTAAAAAACCACAAACTGAAGTTGCACTTCTTTTGTCCCTTCTGTGGTCTGCCATGTATTTCAACGACACTGGGTATTTCACAGTACTAACTACTTCCAAATAGCTACTATATACCTTATGCAGGTGTTAAATCATATAGATAGAAGTTGCTATCTATAAGAATTCTAGTAGGAGGCTGATGATTGTTTCCTTTGAAAGAGGTCCTAACTGTGCAGACTGGTGGCTTGAGTAGCTTTTATCATGTTAAGTTGGGCACATGTGTGTATTCCCAGATAGTCCCCATGTGTATACCGGATAACACCACAGTAAAATTAATATGAAGAGTTTGGCATATCCTTTGTTTGTGCATTGGTATTACGGTACGGTCTTTAATTTAGCAGATCACATAATATTCAACCCCAATGTTGCTTTAATCATTATGAGGATATATAATGATTATATCAGTGATTTATGTTGATGGACGATGTGGAATGTAGGATGTTATCTCTATCTGTTGCAGATATAGTGAAGAGGCAAGCTACTGCAGTTAAAGGTCACCTTGGAAAACCTCTACTCTGTCACGTGCAGATACATGAATAATTTAACATGCTAGTAGAGATCTGCTTAACTTAATACATATAATTAGATATCCAAGTTTGTGTGAACTAGATGACTTGCTATTAGTTCACGGTTATCTTTCAGTAACCTGCTTTTTTGTGCTGCCACTCACAGGGTTTCTCCAAGAGAGGGGTAAGACATTAAACTTCTCCTTATTGAATCCAGAGGCCTGTTTTGCAGAATTGCCATGTACTGAGTTACGTGGTATCAGCTGCATCATTCAAAGTGCCATAGAATGCCAAATACCCAGAAAACGTAACTACTTTCAAGCAGACTCCACAAATTAAGGGAGAACTAAAATGCCGTGCATAGCTAGCTTTGGCCAGCAGGCTAAGTAGTCCAAAGTGAATTCACACATGTCATAGACAAGCTGCCACTGGCTTGTTTAAATTCTGTGGATGCCTTTATGTCACATTACTGTCACCCTGTCATAACAGGGTAGACATACTTTCTATGTCTCAGTTCTCCACTGAAGATAAGGGAATACTACTTTACATTGTGATGGTGAATTGGCGTATTAGACATTCAAATGATACAGGGAAAAACATCACTGAAAAAACTGATGAAGAAATCAGTAATGAGTTATTCAGAGCATGTTTTTGAAGTGACATTGAAGACCTGTGGCATCACATTAAGTAATGGAAATAGAATAAAATAAAATAATTTTGTGTTCGTTAAGTGAACGTCATCCATCTTATTTACCAAACAATGTGGAGTCCTGGGGAAAACCTAATATATGAATCAATGATTGCAGAATCAGCGCTGTCAACTCTGCTCTTGCAATTGAGTAGAAAGTCATCTGAGTTATTGCTGTTCCATTTTCCCTTCAGCTGAAAACCAGTAATCCTTCATTGGACCATGTCAATGCTCCTAGTACACGTCAGACCATGTCAGGTTTCTTAAAACACTTTTGGTGATAGTTAAAACAAAGAACTTCTTCCTTTTATGAACAGACACCGTGTCTCAGGGGATGTGATAGCAACCACTCAGGTAGCTCAGCCAGTTGCAGAAACAAGTCTGTACCTTACATTGCAGTGTTGTCAGCTACATATGCTCTGAGCTCTGCTCCTCTCAGTAAGAAAATCTTGGTAGCACCATCAACATCAGGCAAAACAATGTCCAATTTAATGAATATGCATGTGGATATTTCAGCCATGATTAAGAACTGAAGGAGAGCAAAAGAGGCATTTTGACTATCCTTGCTTATTTCAGCCTGCCAGTAAAAATTATTACAATAAATTCAATTTATATGTTTGGAAAAGTAACATGAATCATGCCACTGCTGACAGTCTGAATTGCTCATGCTCTCAACTGTTTGGAAGAGCTCTACAGCTTAGAGTTTCACATGTTTCCTCAGAAGAGGATAATCAGAGTTAATGATGCCCAAGCATAGCCTCTTTATGCAGTAAATAATTTTTAGAGGTATTTTGTTCATTGACACTCTAGCTACCTTGAGCAAGCTTGACTTTAATGAGCTCCTCCTCTATTAGTAGTTGCTCATCTTCAGTTTCTTCAGACCCTGAATACTATTTTATCCAATTTGTAAGCTTAAGCCTGTGATGTGTCTCCCAGACTTCTTCACGTTTATGGTGGTGCATATTTGCTTTTCATTAGCAGCACCATGAGGGGAAATAATGAAAATGAAGACGGCATACAAGTTGTCTAGTACTTGACTTGTCCCTGCTCTCTACCCTATATCCATTGAAGGCAGTCCATCATGCCTAGCAACAGGCTGCTGGGAGAAAATACAAATATTTCAGCATGGCAAGGGGAGCGGAGAAGTCAGATTTTTACTCTGGAATCTGCAGTAAGGAGCCTTTGCAGTGTCCAAAGAAGACCTGAAGGTAAGAGAATGTTGCTTGGCCATCTGGGTCTCTTTGGGCTTTATTGCATGAGAAGATGTTACATGGCTCAGGCCTTGGCTTTTTCCCTTCCGCAGTGGCAGACTGCTGTGAAGTGCTGTACCTAGAGCTCTCAAGCAAGCCAGAGAGGGGCATCTAAGTACACAACATGGGGGTAGATAGATGTGTGCAAAATAATTACACAGTATCGGTTACAGAAAACTTAAATGAATGTGGATGTCTAACAGAAACCAAGCCATATATCTATATGTTATATAAAGAAAACAAAGAGTAAATGGAATTAAACATGCTCAGATTCTAAATTGCCGTGCATATTTTTACAAATGTTAATATGAATATTGTGAATTCACGCAAGGGTCACTTAGTATTTCCTTTGTGAAAAGAAAAGAAAGAGATGTCACAACCTTCTTTATATTATGAAAGGCTTTTTTCTGCTTGACTGTTTTCAAATATTTATATATATCATTCCATATTTGGAACTGACTATTTATAGAGTAAAAATTTTGCATTTTTAATCACTATTTATTTTCAATTTTGAGAATAAACAAATGCAGGAACCAGGGAAGGAAGATCTGGTTGCAGAAGGTGGATTTTGTTTTAAACAATTTTAAAGCGAAAATGAGGTAAGTATAACAAGAAATCCTGTTTGTCCCTTTTTGCTTTAAATTTTCTGTTCTGTAGGGTATAGATGAGGAACAATATAACTCACAAAGATTTTAATAATCTGGTTTGGTAAGCAAGACAATTTATAAGTGTGTGATGTTTTTCAGTAACTCAGTAATCTACCATTGTTTGGTAACCACACGTTGGTTGCAAAATACTAAAGAGCTTATGTAAGAGATTAATGCTATTCTCTGACCTTGGAGCTCGGCGTTCTATGTTTGTAGAGCACTTATTAAAGACACAGATTTTTCTGAAAAGCGCGGGTTTGATTGCAGCCTCTTTGCAAAAATCTATGAGAACTGCAAACTATGAATGAAGTGTTTGTACTGGAAGGTTGGAGAGGCGCGTGTTACCTGGTAAATTTTTAAACTCTGCTTTCGTCAACGGGAATATGGTAGGGTCTTAACAGCCCTTGTGCCTCCAAGCTGCTGTATGACTGCTAACAAACCCCAGTCAGGGTTTTTCTGTCTGAGTGCTAATTGCTGGGATTCTGTTTCTGTCAGTGCAAGCAGTGCGATGCCTCCTTGGAAGCAAATGGATTCAGGGAACCCGAAGCATGTATACGTTATTTTCAGATTTCATTGAGATTCTGTGTGAACCAAGAAAAAGGAGAAAATGCATTTCATTTTCACAGTAGGTCACTGGAGATGATGACCATTTGAAGCAGCACAATGCTGCCAAATGATTGCCAGGGAAGACTATTTCATTGACAGCATGTGCTCCAATGTAATACTCAGCACAGGTAGTATTTAACATGCTGAGAGGCAGAGAGTGCTGCATAGGAGTGAGTTGCATTATTTTGCTGGTATTGTGGAACCAAGTCAGTTTTGTTTGGTTGATTCTGTGTTTTGTTTATCAGATAACAGTTAAAACCCATGTTTCTGAGTCTTGCTGCCACAGGTTTTGACATAGCACTTTGTGTATTTTTCTCCCTTAGTAAAGGAAGGTGATTACGGACAAAAAGCTGACTTTCTGAAGCAGTCTCCCGGTGCATGTGAATGTGTCTGCAAGCTTGGTGTAAGACCTCTCCAAAATCACCAAGTGAAGAATGATGGTGGTGCCCAGGCTGACTTGTGCAAAAGCAAGTGTGCAGGTCTGTGGTTTCAGGAGAGCTGAAAAAGCTGAGGTCTCTGCTGTGGGGCAACTCACTGCTTGGAGTGTGTGTAGTTTATAGGTAGGTATTTCCACTTTGTAGAGAAGAGAGGGTACCTCTGTGCCATCAAAGGATGTGGTTACCTGGAATTTTTTTTAATACCTGGCCACAACTAGACTGAAATTGGCAGGTAACATATAACTAAACAGAAAATGTGTGTGTGTGTAAGATGTAGTAGATTTTGGTTACTGGCTGGATCCACAGTTCTTTCAGTGTTTGGTAATATAGCAAAAATACTTTCTCTTGCCTGTAAAGTGGTTTGATGATTATTGAATCTTTTGCATAAATCAGCTGCTGGTCTTTTTCTTCTGCAATACAGGTATCTATAAACTAGGCCATACCAACCACTACTAGCTATTTCACTAGATGACAGTCTTGTATGAGAGAACAAGGTGAGGATGAACACAGAAAATTAATTTGTCTTTTATCCCTGTGGGAAGGGTGCCGCTGCCAGCTCTGGGTTTAGCTGTGTGGCTGGTCAGTGGCAGGAGTTTGTGCTTTCTAGTGCCGACTGTACTGAGCTTGTTCAGGGAACAAAAGGGTTCAGTTTCTGCTGATGTCAATCTGACTCCTTTTTAGAAGCACTAAATTCAATCAAAAAAAAAAAAAAGTCTTTATGGCATGCTTTACCTTAATCTTTTCTTTTGTGATGTGGTGATTATTTTTCTTTTCTTTTCCCTTTTTAATTTGATTATTCATTTTTTTCCTTTGATCGGATTTGACTTGATCACCTCTATGTCTCATCAAAAAGTGTTTCAGACCTGAGGACAGCTTGACTTCTCCAAGTTCTTCCTTTGAACTTTCAACTCTAGATTTTAATGAGCATCCATCTGATTCTACTCAAGCTGCAGCAGGTTATTACATCTGCTGTGGTACTGATTTAATTGTATGGCTACATTACTATGCTGAGATTCCTGGAATCTCTGTAACCACTTTGATTTAGTGTATGATTAAAAATTACGAGAATTCTTTTTTTCTCAGAGTTAAAGAAAATATTTTCTAATTCAGGCTGAAATGACAGAAGGAAAAAAAGAACACAAGGAGACAGTGAACATGTGTAGTCTTTACTGATCCATTGGTGGTAAGAATTTCGGCTGCAGTGTTACGGAGATGTGCTTTTGGTAGCACGTCAAAGGATTTATCATCAACATCTTTGGGTTTATGTATTATTAGGTATTTGTACCCTCTTCCCCTTGATTGATTTTAACTGGTAGCATGTCTTTTGACAACTAACATTACAGCATTCATGTTGCTGGCAGTGTCACGATT
The DNA here is from genome assembly GCA_013398295.1 of Chionis minor. Lineage (NCBI taxonomy): Eukaryota > Metazoa > Chordata > Aves > Charadriiformes > Chionidae > Chionis > Chionis minor. Next base: position 675,461 of record VZSF01002918.1, read on the forward strand.
TACATAGCTGAAAATCGTACTTCTTTAATAAAGAGGAATTGCTCTTAAGGCTGTTTTATTGACAAGAAATCCACAAACATCATTAAGATTCTTTGACACAAATCTCTGTAGCTGATTTTAGCTTCTAAATCTTACATGGTGTGTATTTTGTTGTTGAATTTTTTCCCTATTAAACTATTAAGGGCTTCAAATCAAAATAATGATGGCATTAGGAGAAACTAATTTATGAAAAAAATTGTTCATAAGCATAGCACTGATAAAGCAACAGTATATACAGGGATGGTTAAAATTGTTTTTCTGTTGTTCATTGGAAATAATGGAAGGAAGCTGATATGCAGCACAAATTAATATACCTTTTGATACAGAAAAGAAGATGGCTTTAATTTGTGTTCTAGTTAAAGTTTGACATTCTGCCTAAGAAGAGAGAATCGCAATTTACAAAATAAAAACATTATTATGAAAAATGTCCAAATTTCTCACAAATAAATCTGGAAAATGCAGAGATATCAATTTGAAACAGGAATATTGTTGAACAGGAAAGAATGGTGGAAAAAGATGATATTTTTTAACAGGGAGATTTAATTCTTTCCATAAAATAATTAAATTGCTTTTCTAATTGAAGCATCTTACTCACTTTCTGTATAGCCAGCCTGCTATGTTAATTATTTCTCTGATATATTTTTAAAGCTGAGGAGTGGTTTTAATCACTTCGAATCTCACAGGACTAATTTTGTGTTACACAGTGATTTACACACAGCACTCTTTCAGAAATATCTGGTTCCCCTTGTTTAATATTTATGTCTGAGGATCATAATTTGTTTTTTCTCTTCATAAGGATGATGTACAATTTTATTTGACATTTATCTTGATTCAAGGAGAGTGTTACTTCATCTCTGCTTGGCTTTGTACTATCTGTCATTCAGTGGAAGGGATTGTCTGTATCTCTGTAGGAAAGAAACTAATTTGTTAACTTGTAATATAGTGCTGTTTTAAATGGGAAGATTTTTAATCTTTTTTACATGATGCTATGTTGCTGATGATTTTACTTCAGATTCTGGATTAGGAACTGCCACTTTATCTGACATTCAAAAGTTGTCTTTATAAAACATTGAGGTATGTTTTCTCCTTTCATTTTCTGATGAGATAAAATTCAAATTTTCTATTTCAGATAAATTTAGGTTTTAGTATGTAAAAGTGTGCATATATCTTTTGTCAATTAAAAGTAATTTTCTGTGATAATTTTCTGTCTATGGGTTATGATGAATTTTAAGCGTGCCAAGTCCTTTTCTGTAAGGACACAACATTGATTGTTTCCTCCTCTTCAAATTTAGATACCCTTGGAATTAGTTTAGATCACCATCACAGTCTATTTGCCTCCTCTCTCTCTGTTGGTCTGCAGTTCCTTATCATATCAGAATTTATAAAAGTGATATATTTTACATGTGTTGGATTCTTTGTTTTAGCTAGAACTGGCTTTATCCAAGACTTCATTCTCTGTTGACCAGAAGCTGACCACTGGCAAGCTGTTTGTAGCCATGAGACATCCCATATCATCCCATGCCTGTGCTTTCAAGACCTCACCTCTCATCCCCTGCCTGTGTTCCTGGATTTTTATTGTAAGGTTAAATAGATATCTCTTCCCTCACAGACTAAATGCTTGCTATTATCTGTTAGTTGAATTATATATATAACAATAGATGGTAAATTATATGGTTGCACAAAGCAAAGAAAAGCTAAAACAAATACAGTAATATTCATTGGGTCTGTAGACAGTGCTGTTGCAGCTAAACAAGCTAAAACAAAGCTCCTGGCAGCCCCAGCAAAGCCTGAGTCCTGAAGCCTGCATCATTAGCTTAATGTAAAGCCTGTTACTAGCAATAGCAGCACCATATCCACTTGGTTGCAAGGCTATACAGAAAATATAAATTATTTTTTTTATTTCCATAGAAAAATAGGAAAGATTTCTGGTGTTGGGAAGAATCACTTGTGGTGTCACAGTAGAAGAAAATACATTATCTTTTTCTCAGGTCACACATTCTCAAGGGTTTTCCGAGTCATTTTTCAAACTGTTACTTTCTCTCAGAGCCACTCTTCAGTGGTCTCAGCCCAAGCTTTCAGGTGCAAGGCAAAGCACAGGAAGCTGCTTGTAGAACACCAGCTGACCTGAAGGATCTGAGAAGCATACATCATGGGAGGAATAAATGGGCTTGTCCAGATGACTAAGACAGCTCAGCCCTGCTTCTTGAAGCAGAAGCCATAGTTATACTCTCATGTCATCTTCTCAGTCCCAGATTTAGGCTCTGCTTGTGTGCTCTGCTCAGGGTGTAACCACATCCTGTGTGAAAACAGAAAGGACTTTCTTGCCTTGTATATAACCATATGTCTGTGGCATGGGGTCCAGGCAAATCCAGATGAATTTGACCACTCTTGCTGTATTACTTTGGAGTATTCGATTACAAAGGGAAGCAATTGTAATTACATGAAGGATTTGTGTATGTTAGTTAAAAATCTTTATTATTTCTATATAATATAAATGTATTTTATTTCTCCTATCTAGAGAAAAATTTTGTCAAGAAATAATTAGAAGTTATAGCTTAAGGAAAATGGTGCTGCCACTTCTTAATTTTTTTTTTTTAATAGAACCTCATTCAGAAGTATGATTTTTCTTTAGAGTTGCCAAAAAAGAAAAATTGAATGTGGTTCTTTTGAGGAAAAAAACAGGAAAAACTGCATTTTCTTGTTTGCCATCTACCAGGAAAAAGATCCACTTATTTCCGCTCTGAAGTAAGCAAGTCTACTTGTCTCAGAATATTTTACGTTTGTACATGCATGCAAGGGAAAAGATTAATGGGATTATGTGGGAAGTAACAGGATTATCTGAACTTTTCTTAACAGGAAGGTTGCTGTGTGGCCAGGAAATTACTCCAGCCTAGTAACAAAGATGAATTGCATCATTTAAAGTTCAAGATAACAGTTAACCAGATCTGTCAATCAGATCATAAACTCAACTGTTATGTGGCCCCTCTGTATGCATCATGTGCAAAAGGTGTGCAGGAGACAGAAGCTTTGTTCAGTTCAGGAGGCTGTCTGAAATTGTTTCATTCTTTGCACTTCAGCATGGTCTCTCCTTAACCTTTTCCACAAGTGCAACAATTACGTGCTTCATCTCTGATATTGTACAGTCCTTAATAATGAAGTGCCTGCTCATGTTAAATGCCTCTTTCTTTCAAAGTCAATCCTGGATATTCTACATTACCTTTTAAAGGTAGAAATGACGTTAAAACTGCCTTTCAAAACCTTTGCAGTGATTCTTCCAGTTGCAACCATGTATCACTACACTTTACACTCAAATGCAGAGAGTAAGTGCTCTGCTTTTAGCTTAAGATACTTCATGTTACTCCTTTTCTAAAGCTTTTTCTTGGATTTCTAGTTTGTATTATCATTGATTTCATGGTTTCTCTGCTTCATTTTGTTTTCAATTTATGCATTTTGATTTTAGATTATTTTGATTGGAGTGCCTTAAAAAGCTCTGGAATTGTGCTTCTTCTAATTTATACATCTAGACATGCTGTATTACAGATATAAGTAGGGATTTTACTTTAGTCACTTTTTAAGATATAATCAGAAAATACAGCAACTTCTTGTTATTTGCTTTCCATTATTTCTAATTAATTGCTCAGACTTGCTGAGTGATATGCCTGTTGCCGATGCTTATAATTGCATATTGACCTATTTTTCAAAGTTACTTTAAAATAGAAGTTGCTGTGGAATACTGTGATGATACTTCATAATTGCACTTTGACAACTCTAAGGAAATTCTATAATTAAATTGGTAGACATGACTCATAAACAAGGAAAATAATGTATTGTCCATTTTTGTTTAAACACGGAAGATAAGAGCAGTTTTGAAACTACGTTTACCCAAAATGGTTGTAGTTACAGTTCTTTACATTGAGTCTGCTTTAAATGTTATACCTTTGTTCCCCTGTAAGTAGTTGTGAATTGTGGCTGTCAAGCCTGGGAACAAAAGAAATTATACAACTCATTGTAGAAACCACATATGAGAAGTATTTGACTCCTATTTATTGTGGATCTTACAAAAGTTGTTGCGGAAAGAGAACAGTTAACTAAATAAGATCTTGTATTTTATGTAACACCTGAAATGTTGTTGGCTGTATGATGCATACAGCATGAATATATGTGTTTGTTTATTATAGTTCAAATACTTTTTATTATAGGTATTGTAAAAAGTCTCAAAATGCTGCATACTTAAAGGGTGTGGGTATTCAATTTTAAGCATTCCTTCCTTAGATTAAAAAAAACCCAAACAAAAAACCAAACAACAACAAAAAAAATCCCAAACCACAAAAAAAACCCAAACCTGTTTTTCCCAGGCTGTTGTACTGTACCAATAAAATATGATCTCCATTATAATAACCTACTTTATGAAGATTAAATGGTTTTGCAATTCAAACAAGGTAAAATTGGTTTAAAGCAAAATCAAACACTAGTTGCTAGTTTAGGATTTGAATAGTGGAATGAGAAATCTTTTCTTATATTGCTATTGTGCACTGGTCAGCTAAGAAGTAATTGCTTTTTATAAGGCAAATTTGCTTTTACTTTTCCAAGGTAATGAAATGAACCTGAAACATTTCCTTTGTAATCAAAGTCACTATCACTCAAATGTCACCAGCAGAATTCCATCGTATAGTTTCAGCAAACACATAATGAGAAAGTAGTTCTTGGAAATGATTGACAGAATTCTATTAGAAAACTTTACTACACATTCATCCCTAATTATCTGTGTTGTAAATCAATAGTGATTTGATTTTTTTCATATTTATACGTTATTAACATGTACAGAAAGAGACATCTGGAAGCTACTTGGTGAGAAATAGCTTCAAGATGTAAGGCGAAAACTGCAAATGCATTGAGGGAAGATGCTCTGAATTTAATTTATTTTTTTAACACCTGGTGAAATTCTGTGCAAAAAAGTATGCTCATTGACACAAGAAGATCCTAAAATATAATATGCAAAATTACTCAAGAAAAAAAAATAATTCCAAGATTGAATCAAATCTTTAAACAGATATGTGTAAAGGTCTAACAAAGAAATTATTTCCAAGAGTAAAGATACTCAGCTGTATAAAATCAAAGCTTCTTAAGGGAAAATTTATGTCACATCTTGTTTAGCTGCACTCCAGCCTCATCATCTGTTCAGAAGAGGAGACTTTATCAGTGGTCTGGGAAATGCTTTTTAGGGGCAGAAGGACAAGAGATGTAAATTCAGTTTCCGTGGGAGGGCTGCATACTTTTAGCAAAATAGATATTTGAAGGAATATTGCTGTAGGCTCATAGAGCAGAACAATTTTAAAGCCCATCCCAATAATTCTGACATATTCTTCTTTTAAACAAGAAGAGACTGAGGGTGAGGGCTGTAAAGTTAAAATGTGAATTAAATAAACATGGTTTTGTGCTAATGTAAAGCTATTACGGCATTATCACGGGAGACAGTATTTAGAGGATGTTCTAAAAGTTGCTCAGCAACTGAGGAGGAAAACTTACAAATATAATACCACTATGGCAACACTGCAGACCAGTAGCAGGACTCACATGATTCAATATTTAGCATACTGGGGAACACTTAAGTAGCAGAAAAGGAGGAGAAGATGCTTTATGCCAAATACAGTTTTAGCGTTTGAATTACCAGTACCTTGGGAAGCTTCCAGTAACAATGGATAAATCTTGCAAGAATTGAAGCACAAAATGGTAGCAGTGGGTGTCTGCTTTATAATGATCAGACCTAAGAACAGAATGACAGTTCTGTAAAGGCTTATTTATATGTAGCAAGAAAAAAATACACTTCACTGTGGAGATCGTGGAAATTTTTACATGGATTTTTTGTGCTAGGACTTGCATTCAACTAATTTGAAAGTAAATTCAAAATGTCTCAGTATCCTAGAAGAAAATTCCTGACTCAATGGCATGGTGAATACTACTAATCGAAAAATGTTAATTTGGACCTCATCCAGACTGAAAATGAAAACTCAGTCACAGCTCAGTAAGGCAAAATTAAATTGAGATAATGGAATAAAAATTGAGAGTTGTATAAAATATTCAGTGAATGATATAGGAAAGCCTAATGCCACATTTGATCCCCTTTTACTTTTGAAAACAGACAGCTCTATTTTAGGGAAAAGTTAGATGCAAGTCTATAATGTTAGAAATCTAGTTTTAATCAAAGGAGAAATACAGAAATAGAAAAAATACTAAGTGAGAGGGAAGAATTTCAGAAAGCCAGATGATGGCAAAGAAAAGAACATTAAAAAAAAACTAAGGCTGGAAGATTTTGGTTAAATGGGTATAGTTCAATAATGGTATTGAATTGAATTAATGCACTTGAAATAGTGAAACTAGCCTGTTATGTTATATTGAAATGGAATAGATATGTGCAATTAATAAAACTCACCTGAGGATGAACTAAATTAAACATCTGTATCAGACTTGTAATTGATGATGTTAACAATATATGGAATGTAAGTGCATTAAGGAAGGATACGTAAGAATATTGTTGGGCAAATAACTGAATGAACATAACAAATGTTATGAAAAATGAAAGACATTAAAAAAACCCACTTAATTTTCAATTATTTCTTTCTAAAGGGTGCATTAAGAAGATCTTAAAAGCTGACTTTTTTCCTGTTCTTTTTTACAGAAAAATTAAAATCTTTTCTTTCCAGAGATCAAAAGAAAATTAATACTTTTTCTGAGTATAGTGCCTCAGTTTCAGAGTTTTCATTTTTCCTTCAGTCCATGCAAAATAGTGGAATGATTGAGAAAAAACTTGAATAATGAAGAACCGAAAGTTGGAAGTATAATTAATGACTCCTGAAAAGGCTTGATGGAAGATATATCTTGCCAAGTTGGCTTGGTGTAATTTTTTATGGGATTTAGACTGGCTGATGCAGGCAATCGTGCTTTATGTGATAGATTCTTGTAAGCACTTGTTCAAGATTCTGGTTGAGAAAATGGAAGGATACAAAGTCATATTGTGGACCTTGAATAAAGTGAATTCATGCATAAGTTTGTAGTTCTAGCAATATTTGGGCTACTAATAGGTTTTTCAGACTTTTCTCAGTGACCAGGAAGAAATCATAAAAAGATTAAAAGTGATAGTGCAGTGACAGAGGTATGTGGGGGAATGATGAATAAGGATTAAAAAATTATACTGGTGTTGATCCATAGTCAATTTAATGTGTACTGCTAGAGTGATGTTATGGCCAAAGGATAATACATTTTTAGGTGTTGAAACAGAAGATCTAAATTAAAGATGTTATTTTTACTTCACTTGTCACTTTTATAATCAAAGTAGAATAGTGTGTTCAGTTTTGGAGTCAACAGCTCAAAACAGATGCCAATAAATGGAGACAGGTTCATAAAGCTGTGACAGCAATAGAAAACATGCTTCAATGTGAAAGATAAAAAGTACTCCACACTGAGTGTCAGCAGAAGGAGCGTTAAAAATCAACTTGACCAGTACATAAACATTTCCAAAAAAAGCACATCCAAAAATATATAATGCTTGGGACTTAGAGTTACACACATTTTTTTTTTTTTTTGCTTGACTTTAAATTGGCATTTTCTACAGGAAGAGTAATTAGCCATCAACAGAAACTACTAGGCATTGCTCCGTATTCTTTCCATCAGTGGAATTTCAAAATTAGACTTGTATGAATTTTTTTTCCAGAAGATGCTCTGGTGTAAAAGTTGGGTATGCTGGGACCTGTATCATACAAAATACCATGCTAGAGGACCACGGTGCCATTTATAGTCCTATTTTGTAGTGGCTTTTAAAGAATATTCTACTAATAATATTCTTGAGGAAACTGGAAAAAAACAATAATCTTGTTCCAGTGTTCAGTTAATAAAGTGTAGCTCGTAGAATGGCTGGGTGCATGGAGAAATAGGAGAGGTGTGAGGCCTGATTCTCCCGTGCTGTGTCCTTTTGTTAGAAAATGCTGTGTACCACCGTTCTTTTTGTTTCTGGGGTGACAAAGAGTCTAGTTTGAAGCTGTCGATTGCCTAGCCAGAACGGGTGACTAATACTGGCATTATCCTCACTTTCTCCAGACTGACTATGGCAAGGAGCATCCAGTGAAGCGGACCAATCTGTGCAGAGGCACATGTAATTGAGCACTCTGCCTTCATAGCAACAGGTATCCTTTCAGAAATAAAACAATTGACTTTCCATGGCTGTTACCACAGTTTTTGTTGGATCAAGTTCAGTGTGGTGTGAGCTCTCATGTAGATGAGTGTGTGGCTGACCCTGAAGTTTGTTAGCAGTACATGTAGTCTTTCTGAAGATTAACAAAATTTCTTGAACCTTTCTATAAATGTGCTGGTACTTCCCTGCCCCCGAGTGTGGCCATATCTCCTGGGACAGTTTTTATTTCTGTGTTTATCTGAGGCCTGTGAAAGGCAAAATGACATATTGCTCCTATAGGAATTCACAGAGCTGTTTACTTACTGGAATATTCTGGTTTTCAATTAAATCTCACTCAAATTATTTATCAAGTGTATTTCAATCCCTCTCGCTTGTATTTTGCAGGGAAAAAAAGACACAAATCTGGATCCTTTGAATAAATTTGCATTTTGTTCAATAACTCAATGAAACGATGCAGATTTAAACCATCTGTCCTTGCTGTCTGTAAGGGTGGAAAATGTCTGAAATTCAGCTCCAAGACAGTTTAAAAAGTATCTTGTGCAACATCAAACCTCCTAGTTTATTGATGGAGGAAATTTTTCTACTAGTGTATAGGTAAGATTTTATTTTATTTTTTTAATTTCTAACCAGTAGTTGCAGTTAGACTGTTATAATTTGCTGTGATAGCATTTGGAGTCTTCTAGGAGGGTGGCTTTTTTCTTGTGAAATTTTTCATTTGGGAATCATTAAAGAGAAACAAACCAAGATTTCTTTGTGCTATAAGGTGATTTTTTAAATAGGCACTTAGAAGAACATGGCAATAGAAGCAGTAAAACCTCTCCTACATTAACAAGATCTTGATTTCCCCAATAGAAATTTTGACTGGGTTTATGGTAACTGGCATGTCCTCTGCCCTTGATGAAATTCCATGTGCATTTATATACCAGAAACACGAATAAAACTTACAGGAGTATGTGGCATTTTGATCTTCAGCAGTTTGTTAGCATATTTACATTTTGGTCCAACAGTCTTGGGGGTCAGTGAGCTGACTTAATACTAAAATGCTGGAGTGCTGCGTTAAATTAGCAGGATTCATGATGGTGTTCCTAAAACTATCAATTTTTAGAAACTTTGCATAACTTAAAAATCAGACTGAAAGTTTTTGTTTCAAAAATTGTATTTACAAAACTATTTGATAAACACTCCACTCAAGGAGACAGGCAAATATAGTATATTAATGTTATTAACATTGAGTAAATTGAGGAAAATAGCTATGAAATAGAGGATGCTACAGCCTCTGTTGTTAGGATATGTCACAGCTGATTTTTCTAATTAGAGTACATGAGTGATACAAGGCATCAAATGGATTGACTCATAAGTAGCTAATATTATTAATTGTTTAGTATTAAGGAAATGCTGTTATTGGAAGGAAAAAGCTATCAGACCGTACTTAAACGGAAAATAGCACTCCTGTCAACTAGAAGCATTTGTAATGCATGATACTGAAAGCTCAAGTATTCCTTCTTTGATGGTATGGTTTACTCTAATGTGGTTTCATGATGAAAAGTATTGGCTACTTTCAGTAATATGTATTTTCTGTAACTTCTCTAAGTCTGGCAAGAAATTTCATGCCCTTTAAAGGTGAAAAGGTTTTCCTTTTCATCCTTTGATATCTATGGATCAGCAAGTTTTTAATAGATGAAAAAAGTCCCAACCAATCAACCAACCAAACAAAACCCTCTTCCTGGAATTAGGCCTCTTGCGGCTGATAACCATCAGGGATATTTTTGTGAACCACATGGGGTTCCCACTTAAATTTTCCTTTGTTGCCTAATTGATAGGTAAACCAGCTATACAGCGGGGCTTGAACCACCATGCTGTGGCACTTTGTAATGGTGCTTAAGATTGTGCACATTTGGGGCTGCACGTAGTTCTTCTGGTTCTGTAATATGCTGTTGATGCACTTTCTTTATCTGTAAATATGGTGGAAAGCATGAGGCAATGAAGAAGTGGCTCACTTTGCAGGTTTATTTACTGCAGTCAATTGAAACAGCTCAAAAAGGCCTTTAAGCTGGCATTTATGAAAAACATTTCTGAAGTGATGAAAGTGTATAGGATGGATTCCTCACACTACTACACGTCATCAGGGTTTCATTTATGATTTAGTCAGTCAGTTTGGATAGTTTAGAAGCAGTACATGCTGTGTTCAGTGTGAGTCTCCATCTACGTACAAATTGATCTGATTTAAATGATGTTTTATTTTGTTTTGATCTTACAGAAATCTGCATTGCAGAAAATATCAACACAAAAACATTTAAAGATACAGTGAAGGTGATTGGATCCATGTTTTCTGCTAAAACTAGAGCATTAATCAAAAAATAGGTCAGGATTTTAGTACAATATCAGAGGAATCCTTCCTCAGAGGAATCTGGTTTGCAACTCAATAGACTCTGTGCATCAGTAGTAATGTACAGTACAGATTGTTATCAGCACCTTTCTGTTCAGTCTGCATCTTTTCATTTACAAAGGAAAGAAATAAGCAACACAGTAAAGCAGAACATATGCATTAGGAAGTTTGCACCTACATTGTGATACTTTGATTCCTCCACAACATTGTGGGGGCTGTACATAGTGTTTAGTTGTGTGTGATTTCTTACTATTTTCCACCTTGTGGAATACCATGATACTACCATGGTATTGAAGGAACAATTAAAATGTTATTTTATAGTTAATTTAACACTTGTGTCATCTTTTTACTGTTAATGAAAGACATTGTTGCCTTTTTAAAGCCTTTAAAGCCTTTTAAGTTTGTTGTGTCTCTCATAAGTATTCTGATCAAATTTAATTTTGATACCTATTTTAAGCTGAAGTACTGTATTTTTTGCCCTCATAACAGCTTCTGTATAATCCTGCCTTTATCAGAAGAGAGAATAAAGGCCAGAGTCGTCTTTTTGGCAAAGGCAGGGCCTCTTGCTGCCCTCTTACGTTCTTGTTGATATCCTTGCACCTCTCTGCATTGACTGAATTTTCTAAAATAGCATGAATCAGATGACAAAATTTCTAGGATAAAAAAAGTGGTTGGTGAACATCTTTCCTGTAGCTTACAATTCTCTCTTGTGCTCGTTCAGCACACCAAGTGTGTTGGTATGAAAATAGAAGAAACTGGTCTTTCTTCCTTTGGTTGGCTTCTTCATTTGAGAAGCTCATCCAGAATCCACTGACTTTGTTGGGAGTCTTTCACCTTTTATTACCAGCTGTTTTGTAGGTCTAGCAAAAATATTATGTGTCGTATTGATTAATTCAGTGATTTTTGCTATACTCTGTATTAACTTGGTATTTACTTCAGTCTGAAGATACTGTTCACGTGTTTTGTGAGAGAATGAGAAAGTTAAAATTAGCTCTACCAACAACTTTCAGGTAGTTCTATTTTTACTTTTCTTGCTTTGCTTTATATATTTACTCACTGTATTGCATTAAACTACCAGAAGCATAACCCCTACATTTTTTTTTTTCAAGGAGGGGAATGTCTGTCAAGAGAAAGTTGGAAGAGGCTCCTGTAAATATCCATTTTATTTCAAATCCTAACCTTTATGAAGGTTAGAAAGAAATTGAAAAATCAGATGCAACTTTCTGAACAGAATTTGTGTTACAGTTGTATTTGCTAAAATGTTGCAAAAAAAATTGGTAGGTTTCTTTGCTCTTAAAAAAACCCAAACCAAAACCAAAAACATTTCATGGTTACTGCATGACCTTGTATCTAGGAAAGTCAACACTGATTAAACTGTAGCTGAGAAATAAGATTTGTCTTTCCAAAGGATGCTGTAACATTGTCTGGTTTAAAATGATGTTTGTAAACTATACCTTAACCGCATATGAATAATTACTTTTTTTTTTCCCCATAAAGTAATCATTTTGCTCTTTAATGTTAATTTTGTATAATATTAAATAAACTGGGGAATATTTCACTACATGTGGATTAAACTAACTTAAACTAACTCTTTTACCAATAAGTACAAAGGCTGTAACCTGCTGCAGGTAGAACGGTGTGTGAAATAACAGTGCCAGGTACTAGCACAGACGATCTGATTCATTAACATGTTTCCCAAATATATATATACATTTATTTTTCAAAGGAAGGATTAAAACATCAGTGATGTGCTGCCATAAGCATAGAAGAGTCTTCTCCTTTCTGATCACAGCATTAGACAACACAGAATCAGCTCGTTTCCTGGACTAAGCCATCATGTTGATTTACAAGTGCTGCTACAGGCTGTATCATGCTAATAGGAAGCTCATGGCATCTGTCCTTGCACTGAAAGCAAGCCAGCAGCATAAAACACATGATTACAAGATGATGTACAATCGGTGGATAAGGGAGGGGAAGGTTGGGCAAGATTCTGGATAATTTCTGGATCTTGGTCAATGAGCTGGAATTACTAGATTCTTAATATTGAGACTGAGCAGAGTGTACTGCATCACAAACTGAACAGGAAAATTTCAACTGGTTGGTTGTTCCTTTCCTGCCATTACGTATGTCCCTACTTTCTGTATGGGCTCAGCTAACACTGCCGTAGTTAGCTCTAATCTCTTCACTGATCACTGTGAAGATGGATGAGAGATGGTGTGCAGAATTTTCCTTTGAATCCTATTCTATTCTGTTCTACTTCCTATTAGTTTAATGAAGGGACAGTTTGATTTCTGAAATGAAGAATTTGATTTTGCCATCCCAAAGGCAAATCTTTTTCAAATCTCTCTTCTTATGCTCCCCTTAAGGAATTTTTTTCCTCCTAAATTCAAGAGCTTAGTATCTTGTGAATGGCAAGCTGCATGTTACTTCTTTTTGTCTTCTGTCATTTCTCCACCTTTATCTCCATAAAAGCCTCTAATTTTTAAGTCAGAACATGTTTGGTTTTTCCAGTTGAAGTTCTGTTCAGAAAAGCCTTTTGCAAAGAACACTATGCAAAATAGCATTTTAGATGACCTTATTTTAGTTTCTTTCAAGGGATCAAGGCCATTATTCACTTCTGGATTCTGAATGACATCTAGTTGATGCAATTAAAGCAGAAGCTGCTAAGAGCATTAAACGCCAAAGTGAGAGCATCATCATCTGAAGTTCTATCCTTTCAAAACTCGTCCTGGTGCAGTATGTCCCTGTCACAGATGGAGCGATGCACTTCCCTCATAGAGAGAAGCAGTGATACATTTATTGATATAAAGCACAGATTTGACAAAGTTTGATGGTAAATGCAACAATGTTTTAACAAGATTTGATGGCAAGGCACACTTGATTATTTATGCATAGAGGAAGGGGTCAGACAGAACTGTCAGGGAGAACCTTCTATTGAGTCATGAGGTTCAGAAAGGCTCCTCCTCAGAGAGGAGTCTGGGTGCCACTGGATCAAATCCTAGTCCCAGACTTGGTCAACAGTTTATGGCTAAAGAATTATATATGCTTAATCAATCCTTTCTATCACTTAGCTAAGATCACAAAGTTCAGCATGCTTTTAGTCACTTACCGAGGATCTGATGCGGCAAGGAATCTCTGAACCTTGAGGAGTAACTTTGAGGGTGTCCCTACTCAAGAGGAGATCCTGGCGTGCAGCCTTATGCCGTTCAGGAGAGCTCAAAGGGCTCTTGGGCTGTTCACTATTTATAGGGGTAAGATGATTGTCTTATAGTCATATTTGCGTATTGATCACAGAACCAGCATTGCTCAAGTTAGCCCTTGGCTATTGTGTTGTTATCTGTCTCCCCAAAACCACATTAAGCCCCAGATGGAGTTAGCACAACTAGATTCACCCACTGTGACCATCATGGGTGGTTATTGCTTGGGCAGGGTTACAGGAGATAAAGATCAGGTTGGTGCCTGGGCAGGGGGAGCACACCATCACACTCCACCCTGTGACTACAGTCAATTCATCTTTTTCTCACAGAGTGGTGGTGCAGCCACCTCTTGCCTCTGTACCATAAATAATATATTGACAATTTGTGTGCTTACAGGTCCACGGTAAGTAGATAGTGAAGTATTGCTATTTGCTATGTATGAGCTTATATGTTTTGGATGGTTGGAATTATTTATCATGTACTAAACCTTCATATACAATATGATTATAAGCAATAGACACATTACTGTGAGAGTTAATAAAACCATAACTGTGTGAAGCATGAGATTAAAAACTCCTTTTGGTGTTGGTGACCATCTGAGAAGAGTTTCCCACCAATGGCGTTCTCCATCCTTCTCTCTTTCCAAGACACAATCTATCTCTTCTGTGTCATGCTGAATGGTGATTACAGTTTTGTAACTCTAATCTGGACACACTGTTTCAGGCTCGTTCTAGTGGCTGACACAGTTACTGTGTTGCAGTAGTTTCTTCACTAATGTAAGATTCATTTCAACGGGGGTAAACAATAAATCTTGACTCAATGTATAATTAGATTGTAACAACTAGTAAGATGTAACAGGAGCTGAACAATTGCAGTTACATCCCATAACTTTAATAAAGTTACAAACACAAATATTTAAGTGATTACTTGTATCTATAGTAATGTTATCTACAAATACAAAATCACAAAGGGTTCTCATACAAACACATCCTTTTCCAGTATATACAAATACCATTTCAAGGGCTTCATCAGGGTGTATTTTGAAATGACAAACGTTTTGTTTGGTGTCAAGACAAATATCTTAGTCTTTGGTGGTGTTACTCTTACAAATAAATCCTTGTTGTTCCCACACACACACAATAACATCAGCAGTTTGCCATTTGTTTCCATTTCAGTAGGCCCGCGCTGTGTGTTCTAGCACTGTATGTTCTAATGGATAGGATACAGTTGCCATAGCGATTTAATCCTAGTTGGGTATATGGTGTATACCGAAGATTTGTGCATTGTTAACACAAAAGCTGTAGCCTTATTGTTGAGGAGGTCGTAAGTAAAATTTACTAAATACCACCAGGATGGGAATTCCATTTCAAATTCAGTTGCATTATGCCAAATTACCTTTCAAATTTCAGTGGGTAAAGTGCCCTCTTCACTTTCTCTTATAATTGTTGCTACCATAGATGGCATCCACAGCTGAGCTTGAATACAGTTAAGAGCTAGAGAAACATTATTTTGGGCTGCACCAAGTGCATCCACAATCAGTTGGCAGTCCCTTTCATTAATTCTTTCCTGCTGAGGCAGTATATTTGATCAGAGACACTGGTTAGGTCCCAATGCTAATAGAGAAGACCGCAATGGGTGTAAACAGTATTGTCAGGGTTTGAAACAGTAGCATGAAAACAGCATTTCCATTTGCCGTCCTGCTGGGTGCCGCAAAAGAAAACAGAGACTTTTTTCAGCAGGGAGTGTCCAAACAGGTTACCCTGTTAAAAAGATGGAAAAAATCCATCATACGTTAATTCTATTACTTGTTTGCCTGTTGTAACAAATATCTAATGTAATGGCCTTATGTTGCCATTTTCTGTTTACTGTTTCTGCTGAAGCATCCATAAACCAATTTTTTTCTGTTGGTATACTCTCAGTGAGGGTTGATTCATCCAGTATGGGTGAAGGTTGATGGCAGTTGTAATGCTAAAAGGTCTGTGTTTATAGGCACCTGCAATTTGGAGACCTTAGTGTCCTTCAGTTGCATGCATATTTTCTGCAACTCTTATTATGTAGGCATAATATTTTTTGATAGTGGGGTTTTATGCAACTCCTTCTGGGGGAGCGGTCCCCTTTAGGATTGCTTGTAGTAAATTAAATGGTTCTTTAGTTTGCACAGGTTGTCCCTGGCATATTTTCTCAACTTGTTTAACTGCTCGGATTAAACAAAAGAGTCCTTTTTCCCATTCAGAGTATTATTTCTCTGTTTCTTTAAATGCAGTTGATCTAAAAAATAAAGGCCTTTTTTTGCCCAAAGGGGCTGGTTTGGAATAGTTTACAGTGAGCAGCCTGTTCAGAAAAAAACCCATTCCTATACAGTAGGGTCGTGGGGGTGCAGTGGTCCCAATGACTGATATGCTTCTAATTCTTCAGTTAGAGTTTTCACCACCTTGTTATGTTCTAATTTCCATTCTGAGGATTTGCCTTTCCATAAGACTGAGTATAATGGACAGGAAATGGTNTATTTCTCTGTTTCTTTAAATGCAGTTGATCTAAAAAATAAAGGCCTTTTTTTGCCCAAAGGGGCTGGTTTGGAATAGTTTACAGTGAGCAGCCTGTTCAGAAAAAAACCCATTCCTATACAGTAGGGTCGTGGGGGTGCAGTGGTCCCAATGACTGATATGCTTCTAATTCTTCAGTTAGAGTTTTCACCACCTTGTTATGTTCTAATTTCCATTCTGAGGATTTGCCTTTCCATAAGACTGAGTATAATGGACAGGAAATGGTAGAAAATCTAGAAATATGTTTCCTCCAATATCCTAAAGTTCCCATCAATTGTTGGAACTTCTTACTTGATTGGGACATTTGCAGCTCTTCGATTTTTTTACTTAAGGTATTTGGAGGAATCACAGCATTGCCCACCGTCCAATAAGTACCTAAAAAGTTCTTGACTTGGTCTCTGACACTTTCTGGTGGAATCTCAATTTCTGCTTCATGTAATGCTTGCCGCACTACTGCTGCCACCCCCACCCCNTTATATTGGAAACTGTGAGAACTTGGTACTCCAGTATATGCCTGGATGAGTGCAAGGGTTCTACGAACTGACCACTTGACCAAGAAAGTGTACTTCTATTTTAGGCATTCCTTGTGTAGACAGGTACATTTTGGACCTGATTTTTTGGATGGTTGCCAGCGTCAGCATCTGATTTCCATAGCCTGAAATTGTTATGTATTTTAATTGATCTTTTGAATGTTTTGATGCAACTCAATCATTTTAAATGTCCGTTTCTCCCAGTAGGCTGTAAAAGGGGATAGTCTTAAGGACATCTGGTTAGTAGAATTAATAATCTCTTAACATTCCTAGGGGCAATAGTGAACCACTGAGGATTACAAGCCATCAATCTGCCTTTTCCAAGTAGCTTTGCTGGGTGGTTAGGGTTTGGGGTATCTGCCCCTCCCTGTGTTTGTGATCAGCAAGAAATGATGCAAGTAGGATAACATCTGGCAGTACCAATGGCAAAAAGCCTGGGATAAATGTGACTGACTATGACACAGAGATTTGTTTAATAACATATGCCATGGCTGTGCTGTACTCTAAAAACTTAGGCAATTTTGTACACCTGACAGCTTGTTTAATCTAGATTCTTTTTTTCTGGGAATTAATTTGTATAGTCCCCTGATGAGGAAATGTCTTGTTTTGCGGAGACTAGTCTGCTCAAAATATCTGCAACTTCTGTAACAACAGGACGGAAACTTCAGGAGATGAGTTCTTTTCAATTTCAACTATAAATTGAATTTGCTCATTGAAGTTACAGGTTTTATGCTCTGTAACAAAGCCTACACTTAGGGTTTCTTCCCATAAGCCAGGGAGTACTTAATTCTTTACCATGTAAACAAATAAACCTAAAGACAGTGAAGTTTTTTTGGAAAGTAGATGTTTGTCTGCCCTCTATTTAATCATCTGTCTTTTTATCTGAACTTTCTTGAGAATTCTGGGACCAGTTAATTTTATGGTAGCAATTTTGAACACATGGCTAGAGATAGTACAATTAAAATTAAATGCAGAAGCCCAGCAAGTAGTTCATTATATTTTGGGAAATACTCGTAGTGCACTGCTAAAGGCCAGGATGTTTAGTAAGATCACATTAGGGATATGTATCTCACTTTTCCAATAAAACTTTGAAATTTCAAGCTGCAACTGAAGATTGAAGTTAAAGCATAGGAGCATTTAAAATTTTTTTTTAATTATTATTGTTCATATGGAAAGACTCTGGATGTTTTTGAAAGATATCATGTTGATCCTTTTAATTTAAAAACCCAAATAATTCAGTTTTCTTTTCCATGACAAATTTTAGAACTGAAACAAATCTTGAATTTTTTCTCATGAGTGAAATTATACTTTCTAACCTTCCTTGTGTTTCAGCCTTCCATATTTGGATAAAACCATGTAGAGATGTGTGAAGGTAATCTGTTATCCATCAACTGCTGTCTGACATCTGTCAGATACTATTTACTAATTTTGGCAGGACAATGTATTAAAGCAATTTAGTTAACGTTAAGATACAGGGCATATATATAGGAAGACTAAGGAAGATGATACATGACTGACGGGATTGGAAGGTGTAAGAAAATTAAGCATTTTACCTCTGAACTGTCCTGCAATACTGCAAATAAAAGAGGAGGCTGGAATTGTTTGGGGCTTTTGGAACTATTCCCAAGGCTCAGGCTGTCTGAAAATTATGAAAAGATCACTGTGAGTAACACTCGTAAGTAAAAATGGATACTGCAGTAACGTATTATCAATAGCTACTGCGATCTGGCACATTAGAATCATTACTGGAATCCTAATTCATTAATTCTCATTTCATTTGTGAATTAGCAAGAAGCTTGAAAAAAAACTTCAGAATCTCTTACATGTCATTTAGTTTGGTTTGCTAAGAGAAGGAAAGATGTTTTTGGATGAAAATCATGTACTTATTAGATGTGTGTATTTTTAGGAGCCTGAGAGGTAAAGGTGAATATCACTTGTATTCTATTATTTTTAAGAATAACTACTTATCCAATGAAAAAAAAAGTTATTGTCATGCGTCTTGTAATTTTATATTTCATTTTCATGTTTAAATAATCGGTGACGAAACATATAATTATTTAGATCTCGCTATAACATTTGTTTGGATCATGATAAATGAAGTAACTATTTTCCTCCATTTTTATTTATTGTATCTTCCCATTGGTGAATTGCAGGTCCTTAGATAATATCTGGAATCTGCAAAGCACCAAAAATATAAGAAAAAAATATATGAATAAATCAGCTTGCTTGCTTTATCACTCTTAGATTTTGATTCAAGTGTCTGGCATTACTGTTGTTCTTTTGGAGTCAGACCATTCAAAAAAACCTACACAGTTGATTGCAAATCTACTGTGTCCAAATGCCTGTGTTCTGCTTCTTAACACTTCAAACCAAAGAGATCTACCTATCTTGCACCTCTTAAAGTCACATTCTGTTGCTAAATGACAATTTTTTAAGAAGAACATGACTTAACCTAAGAAACTAATGTGTGGTTGGTGTTTAATGAACTTGAAAACTATACTTGCTTAAACGTTTTTTGAAAGAAAGCGAGAACGTCTGTTTTAAAATTTATCTTTTTAAAGGTTTTATGGGTTTCTTTCTGATTTAAATAAAAGGCATATTTGGCAAAGCAGATATTTGCTATATTTAAGAAGAAAATTGTACCTCAAAACATTTTATGTAGATGCTTTCAAAGATGTCTTAGAGGGACTGGTTATTTAAGACTGTATTTTTCAAATTGTGCAGGAACGGGCTGATGTATTTCCATAGGTACCTGTGAAAGCCCCGAACAAAAGTCCAGATTCCTGACTTACTTCAAGTACAATGCTAATGGTACAAGTAGTATTACGTGTCTTCACTTAGTACAGAATTTGGGCTTTCGCTGAATGCTTGGGAAATATTTTACTGAAGCTTTGAATATTTTTCATAACAGACATTTACAAAATGACTTAAGAACAACAAATATATAATATAACAAACCTTGTCTTCTTAAGAAAGTGCTATTATTTCAAGAGATAGAGTGGAAACTTTTGTGTTTTCTTCATTCAGTGCACAAAAGCACATGTGAGGAAAGGAGAATCCATAAATAATGCTAAGATCCTAGGCAGCCTGCCATTCTGACAGCATATTTTATGAACAATCATAAATAGCACTCACTGCAGCGTATCAGAGACAATTATACCATGCCATCAGCACCATTTTTCTGATTTACTGGGGTCTTTGAAGAAAAGAAATACTCACCTGTCATGCCAAACTGCAAAGCTCTAATATAGTTGAAATTTTTTTATCAGGTTTATTATGTTTGGCTCTTGTTTTCTGTGATATTTCTGCTTGTTTTGTGTTTCAAAATACAGTCAAGAGCGAACCTAGATTATTGTTCTTGGAACCAAAATGCCTGAATTGCTGAAACAGAGTATAGGTGCAAATCCTGTAGTACTGCTAAGTAACAATAATGTTCTTAGAAGAGATTAACTGTTTTTCCTCTGACTTTCTGACAAAAATCCTTTTGTTTTGGAAGCGTCTCAAGGAGCAGTAGCAAAATAACACAGGATTAGAAGGATAACAGGAAAGTGATGGGGCCTGAGGACAGAAGGATTTCCAAGAAAAGGTTATTAGGTGTGTGTTTCTGTGATGCAATATAGTGAGGCTCAGATGTCTTTCTAGAGAAGAGAAGTGATACAATGAAGAGCACAGTAGATTGGCTGGTAGGCTCTGCAGTAACAAATGCAAATACCTTCATTGGCAAAGGGATGACTCTGGGAAAGTTTTCTAGTAAGGGTTGGATTATATATGGCACAAATTCCTAATGGAAATTAGTAGAAATTAGAGTGAACAACAGTCTTGGGAACCTTAACATTTTTCAGCCATAAGTAGAAATGCCTAGCCCCATTAGTTTGGGTATCCATTTTGAGATCCTTGAGACCTTGTTTAATTTTTTAGAGGAAAATGTGGGTGGAAATTCTGTGGTATTTTCCTGGGTTGAAGAGGTCAAACAGGAGTTTAGAAGTTACACATGGTATGGTGATCTAACAGGTGACGTTTGTGTCCTCATTTTTCCCAACGTTAGGGAGTCGTAGGCTTGAGTTTATTGGGGTATGTAGCAAGGTGGTGTAGGTGCTTGACAACCCAGGCCTGAGCCTGTGACTACCTACCTAGGGTTTCGGCTTGATATGTGGTGAAGGTCTTAGGGTTGTTCAGGCTGGTGGTGCCTGTTGGTTTTGTGTTTTAGTTTAGTTTTGGTTTCTTGGGGTTTTTTTGATGTACATTTGTTTGTTTTGTTAGAATTACCTCTGATGTCTAGATGAATCACAACTACAGAGTAAGTATAGCCTTGGAAATTTAAGAGGTCAGAGTTCTTAATCCAGTTGGTTATTAAGCATCCTACTGCACTTCTTAACGGCAGAAAGCTTGACCTGCTAGCCTGGCCGAAATGCAAGTCAAACAATTTGTTTGGTCTGCTTCCAGTTCCACAGGCTGATGTAGACTTTGGCCAATGTTTTGAAAAGTTCTTTAATGTCATACATAATTTACAAAGATGTATTTCTCAGGTGAATTAATTATATTCTGTAGTTCACAAAGCTTTTGAAGAAGGGTTTTGGAAAACTGAAGAGTACTATCTAATGCTACCGTATTTCAAAGCTGATGCTGTCTTCTGGAGTAAAAAAAGAAACAGCATTCTTCAGCTAGCCTGCAGCACACAAAACTTAGAAAGCAGAATTTCATGATTTGTGGACACTTCTGTCAAAACAAGATGTTCTTCTCTCTTGCAGGAAGTATGTGTCAGTAAGAAGTATAATTCAGCAAATTAATGCAAATAGATAGTTATTAGACGGTGGCCATCTGGAGTAGAAGTAATATTGCACGGAAAGTTTCTTAAGATGAATTTTGTGTGTAATGGGTAGTGTTTTGTACAAGAGTGCCTGTATTTCAGGAATTCTGAGCATTCTTGTTAGATGCAAAACACTTCACCTTGTTAAATCAATAACTATAAAACATTTCCTTGCAAATATTGTTTATCAATTGCCAAACGTGTTTTCTTCCTGTTTCTTTTACACACATATCAGATTTCCCCAGACCCAATAAAATATTTTGGGGTGTACACTGATTAGTATAAAGAGACAGTAAAAATGCCATTTGAAGAATGCTGGTGCTGGAAGTTAGTTTGACAAGTAAGATGGGACAGATTCACACACCTTGATAAAGAGCAATCTTAGATTATTATCAAGGCACACTTTGGGCTTGTTCTTATGGATTCTTCTGTGATTACATAAGAAACCCATCAGTTCTTCTGATAAAAAGCTTGGCTGTTTGTTTACAAAGTAGACCAATATAAATTGACAATATGCAGGACTTTTTTTTTTTTTTTTAAAAACAAAAACAAAAACAAAAAACACCTCCCAGGATTTATGATTAAAGAGCTTGTGCCATGCTTTTTTTACATTCTGCATACTGCTGTGTGCACTAGAACACTAGCTTCCAATTGTGGAAGATATACCCTTAGGATTTTTCTGGTATATTCAGTGTTTAATCTTTTATAAGACTCTTCCAGCAGATGGCTTCTGCATTGTGCATATTCATTGTAATTTCTATGAACACAAACATTTAATCACTTATCTCTGAAACAAATCCAGAGTTCCATACCACTTGCTATTGAAGCTTCTAATTTAAGGAGGCTTTTGACAACTTCTTACTTCCCAAATGGCTCTTTGTCTGTTGAAGTACAGGAGCTGACCTTTTATTGAAATAAAATCCCATCCAGATGGAACTCAGCTGAAAATTAGTTGTCAGAAGTATCTGAATAGAATCCACCCCACACTGGATTCCCTGGTTCACTGGAATTACATCTAGGTAAACTAATTCAGATTGGATAGATACAGATTCACTAGGCTAAAAATAATAAAATAATAATAATAAAAAATTAGGCAGACAATTTTCATTCTCTGTAGAATCTCAAAGTCCAAATCTGAAACCCATACTGCTAAAAATTATTCAATAGTTGTTAAAATTAATACTAGGAAACCTTAGGAGAAAGATGTGATTTTGCACAGATATAGAAAAGAAACTCTCTCTCCTCCTACTATCTCTCCACCTCCCCCCATCCCCTTTCCTTGATTATGGCATATGATTCAGGGAAAAATGATTCGAAAAACAATCTCTTTTTGTTATACTGATGTGAATGATGTTCTAGTGAAAATTGGTGTTGCCTAGCAAAAATGTCAGAACTGCCTGTGCAAAGTGCAAATCATTGAAGAGATTTATTCTAATTTTTTTGACAGATGAATTCCAGAGAAGAGAAGAAATAATAAAGAGGTAAAAATGAGAATCAAGTGTCTGTCTTTATATAGCTCTGTATTCTGGCTCAGGCATTTTCTCAGAATCAGGGTTACTTGGCTGATGTTTAATTAGGGGTTAAAATAGGTTGCAATTCCAAATCAACGCCAGTTTCAATCAATGCCTGGAAACTAGTAATTGCCTCCATTCTGTAATTGAAAATATAAGGAGTGCTTTGCAGATTAATATGACCCTGACTTTTGTTATGTGCCGTAACTGCTTGTGGTAAGCACCAAAACTCTGCTCTGGCTCTGTGAACCAGGATATAAACCACTAAGCAAGTGCTGGCCAGTACATGGTGCAGAGCAGATACTGTTTGCGGAGATAGAAACTTAGATCCCAGAACAGTGTAGCTGTGTTAGAGTGGGCATTTTGGCATGTTGATGTAGCTAGGTTAGTTTCTGACTGGCAGCAGCTTGGGTAATCCTTTGCTCATCTTCTTCATGTGACGTAGACAGGCATCAAAGTTAGGTTTTGGGTCATAGTTCAGTGTGTAATAATTTGGAGTCAGCTCACTGACTTTGAATCATAGGAGCATTTACATCTCCAGAACAGCCTAAACTCTGAAATATGAACCCTGTGTTGGCTGTAATTGTCCAGGAATTTACGTTTATTTCTTTCAGAGACTTGCTATTTGAGTCTTGTCTTCAGTAGTTCTGCACTATTTTAACATCTGCTGAGGATCTGTCTCACTTGAATGATTATGATGGAGAAGTGTAGTTCAGTAGCTTTAGAATCTGAGGAAAAAAACCATTATCCTGAAAGTTGTTCAGGGAACATTGTTGACCTCTAGTTATCATATATTGACAACAGGGAAGTTCAGGACTGAAAATATTTCAAACTCCAGATAGCCAGTCAATCACCTATTGGTTAAAGACAGATAATACTTACATATAGACAACATACTATTCTCCTTGGATAGCAGGATTCAGAGGTACCTGTGATGTCTGGTCATAATATACAAATAAGTAAAAGTTGTGTGACTTTTTTTTTTTCCTCCGCCACGTTTAATGTTTTAAATTTAACAGAATTGTTGTCTTAGTATTGTACTGATGTTTGCAGTATAGTAGAATTTCAGAATGACTTTTGCATGATTTTTGGAAGCAATTTGGTTTAGATAAATAAATAAAGCTGTACTTAGAAATACTTAAATACAGTATTTTGTAATGTTAATATTCATATACTAATGATTAAGCAGAAGATATAGTTCTGGTTATATGCATGTGCATTACTGGCAATATTATTAGAGCCATTAAACTCTGTTGGTAAAATGGAATAAATTAAATTAAAGTGTTCAGTTTTCCTTGTGTGCTCAAACTCCAAATTTAACATATTTTAAAGTCTTTTTGAATTTTGTTGCTGTTAATATTACTGAAGTCAAAGAAGTATAAATGTCAAATTATACTCATTTACCCTTGCTAATAAAACTTAAATTATTCACATTATGGTAGGGATGCAATAACTGTATATACTAGTACCAGTTTTTCCCTACTTACTCTCTTTTTTTTTTGCTTATAAAGATTCAAGAGGGTCGTGCCTCAGATGTATATCTTTGTTCAACATATTTTATTTATGATCGATCTTTTCTGTATTCAAAACTGAATGCAGACTTCTTAAAATATTGTATTGTTATTTCATCCCAAGAAATAGGATAAGAAAAAATTGTGAAAGATTTTTTTTTTTGAAACTGTATTTTTGCAAACCAAAATGCTTAGTAGACTAGTAAATTTACGGTACTTACAGAACTGTATTTAGTGTCAGTCTTTTAAAGTTTATTTCTGCTTTTCAGCTACTTTTTCTTAATAATAGCATGGATAGAGTTTGATAATTTGCTTATTTTTCAAAAGTCACATATACAAGTTGTTAGGTGTATCAAACTTTTTAAAATTTTATTTTAGCGGATTAAACATGAAGGAGAGGGTAGGAAACGAATTCTGTAATCTTACCCAGAGCATCCTGGGTTATGTCCTTTAATTTTACTACAGTAGTGTCAGAGGATCTTATTTTTTTGAAAAATCTTGCAAAAGAGTGGGGCTGGCAAGGTGTGACAGGAGAAAATAGAAAAGAATGGCTAAAATATCCTTCAATTAGGCAAACAATCCTTTTTTGATTCTGTATATATTGGGTAAGTACATCACACAGCAAACTTAAGTTTTGTGTCATTTTTAGTCCCTTTTTAATTTGCTTACAGAAAAACCCCTTCAAGAATCAGGAGACATGTGTAGCAAATTAGTATGTGATTTCTTACTGCCACGCCAAACTTCTTTTAGCTACTCTTATCCTGGTTTACAGAATTTGTGGGTAAGCTGGGATGT
Source organism: Chionis minor (assembly GCA_013398295.1). Classification (NCBI taxonomy): domain Eukaryota; kingdom Metazoa; phylum Chordata; class Aves; order Charadriiformes; family Chionidae; genus Chionis; species Chionis minor. Next base: position 700,965 of record VZSF01002918.1, read on the forward strand.
CAGTATTATCTATGATAATAGATTTCTCTCTATTCCTAAACTCCACTGAATCTTGCAAGAAGTGCTTTTCCAACTGAGTGTCCCTTTCACGCAGCACTTCTATCATTCAGAAACTTCTATTGGTGCCTGTCATTGTATGATCTGCATGTTGCTGCTCTGTTATGCCTGTCCCTCAAACTTCTTACCAGTTTAAATTTATAGACAGGCCAAGAAGTCTTTTGGGGGTTTAAAACCCCATACAGCCTTGTAGAGGAGAGAAAACCAGCACTGGATTTGCCTTTCTTATTGAATTTGGAGAAGACTCTGGGATAAAGCTGTCTTCTCTGAGTACCCTTCCCCCTGCCAAAGGAGCACCAGGAACAAAGGCAAGGCATGGCCATGGCCCTTTCTGAAGCACCCTCCTATCAAGCGGATGAGCATCACAGTGAGTACTTTGACGATTACAACCCCTTCTCAGAGGAGTAAAAAGTTACAAGACCTTATGATCCTGTTAATGAAGCATTGGGTATTTTTAAAGAAAATCTTTTAACGCTCATTGCTACTCAGGTCACTGTAAAAATAAAAGGTGGAGGAACGGAAGAAGGGGAAGGTAGGTGAAATGGGAAACCAGAGGTGCTGTGAGAGCTTTGACTGACGATGTGCAATGTCCTACTGCAGCGTCTCAACACACAGGATGTGAGAAATATTGTCTTTAACTGCTTGGTTAAGGTAAAATAGATTGGGCAATGGTACCCAATGGAAGAACTGGCAGAATATGTCCAATGAACAGTGGTAATTTTGTGATGAGTAGAAGGTGAAAAGGGATATCAAAAAGCAGAAGATGGGGGGGAAGAAAATCAGATTTTTAAACTTTTAAAATATCTACTGCTCTCAGAATGTAAGTAGTTTTAACTGGACTGGGATAGAGTTAACTTTGAAAGTCAGAAGCTAACCCTGTGTTTTTAACTCGTGTTAAAAATAGTGTGTCTTTGAATTGTAAATGAGAAGAAAAAAAAGGAATGGTGAAATATATGTACAAGTATCATTGACTACTATCAATGTTAAAATGAAGTTTTTTACAAAAGAGAGGTGGAATCAAAGGTGAAAAAACACAAATAGAAGACTAATAAACAGTTTTTAAGAGTATAGAATAAAATTTATTGAGTAACAATAACACACTTACTAAGGTAGGTGTTGATTAAAAGTCGTAACTATTTTTCTCTTTCATTGGTACCACACAAGAGTAAGTACTCCATGCCAAGCATTTGGCTATCATTAATTATATATCATTGAACTTTGTGTTAGCTGATTTTCATTTTGTTTTATTAGCTAATATGCATATTTGAAAAAAGAAACCTATAAGAGTTTTTCCAAGTCAATAGTCATGGCTGAAGTTAAAAGCAGAGAAAAATATGCATAAGGAATATGTTATAAAGAAAAATAGATCCAGTGTCAGGTGTTTCTGTACCCAGACAAGAGCAAACTTGTTTCCTTGGGGGAACATAGATGTACCACCAATTATTAATAAAGATTATAATAAGTAGATTACAAGTATACAAAGCCTATTTTTGTAACACTGTATAGATATAAACTATAAATGGATGAAATTTATTGTGTTTATAAACAATATTTTAAGAGCTGTAAGAAACAAAAGTGAATTGATCAAGTATTTTAAAAAAGTCTAATCTTTGTAAGTGTATTTAAAAAAAAAAAATCATACTAGCAAATGTAGCTCTATAGCACCAGGACTGGGAGGACTGTACCTTTATTTTGTGCTCTCCTGGGGATATTTTAAAACATAGTCGTTAACAAATGGTGTGGAAATTCTCAGTTATGGAACTATCAAAATATTACTTATGCATATAGTATTTAATCACTTTGAAATTTGATAGACACAGGGGTTTTTATTACAAAGGGATCGATTTGGCAATTTTGGAAATAGAGTATTTCTGAGATATGTATCTGTGAGAACAAGCTACCTGCCAAATCAAATGTTCCAAACTGTCTCTAGAGAAGCTGCCAGCAAACAGCAGTTTAATGTGTGCATGATATATATGAAGGTATTCATTTTCAAACTTTGGGCAATTTCTTAGATTAAAATTTGGTCAAGTGTGATTATGGAACGGGTGTTTACTAATCGACCTATAATAGTATATGTGGAAACTAATTATGCTTGTATATTTACTCAGTGCTTAAAAATTGTTATAAACTACCTTATTGATTGTGACATTCCTTGTAATAGGTGCATATATTAAAAGGTGTGATTTTAATTATACTTAATCCTTAAAACTAACACTGTTGTTTGCAACAACTGCAGCAATTTTGAAATTGACTTTACAACCTATAGTTGTAATCATAGTGGTTTTGCTGATTGTGAAAATTATATTGCTTATAAAAATCAATCACTTACCAGGTGAAGCAATGGCCAGGTGACAAAGAAATGTAAGCCTGACTCGGACCTGTGCAGGTTGTCATGAGGCAAGACTAGAAAGGAAAATGCAAGCGTATCATGAAGATACGTTGCTCAGTTTTGATCCAAAATCCTTAAGGGGTTGTAGAATTTGCAGTGTCTTTGCTGTGCTCCCAAGTGACGGCCTGTGGTTCAGTGATTATGAAGAGGGGATTAAAAGCTCACTATTTTTGCCATTGCCAGTAGAAGGCCATAGGTTTGCATTCTTCTAGAGAGCAGGACCCCAAGAGCTGTCTGGGCTTGTATTGGGCATGGAGCTGGTTGGGATTTGTTTTCCTGTGTCCAGCAGCTTTGTGCCTGTGGCTTCTGGCTGTAGCTTCAGCTCTGAGTGCCAGAGCTGGGAAAGGGTTGGCAGCACTGGGATGTTAGTACATGACAGCTCCACGGGTCAGTGGGTGACAACCTGCATCCTTGTGTCAGCTGAAGCTGGGGAAGGCACATCGGTGGACTCACAGTGGGTGGCATCCAATAGGAGGGAAGCAGAAGGTGGTAAGAATGTGTAAAAGCTAACCTAAGCATAACCAAGACTTCCCTTCCTAGGGAAGAGACTTCCTTCCTTCCGTGCTCCCTCACTCATCCTGTAAACATCATATTTGTCCCTTCAAAGGACTCACCTAGTTGAACACTGGGGTGGTTAGCCTGTGTGGCACTCTGTGTTATTCTCATAACAGGATTTGAAGCAGCTTGATTGCGTGGTTTAGGCAAGTCAGCAAAAGATCTAGTTGTAATGTTATGGTATTGTAGACATGCCTTGAGGTAACTAATTTATTTTTTTATTTGTCTCTAAGTATTGCCTTAAACTTACAGGAAATACTTGCAGCATAAACTGACAGGGTGAACATACTGCTTTGGATGTCTGGAAGGGGAAAAGTTATGTTAGGATGACAAATTGTAGCCTAAGTAATTCTTGAACCTGTGTATACATTTAAAACTTTCCCCAACTCTTGAAATTTAATTTTTTTCTATTCTGGCATATGGGGGATGAACTTTAAGTAACTGCTAGGATACACAATTCCCCAATGAGTTAAATATGCACATAGGGGTTCTTATGGCTTATAGAATGCTCTCAACAGAAGTGCCTGAGGTTTTAATGACATGCAAGGTACACGTTATGCTCTTAATTGCTACTCTGTGCTGCTGTGGACAGATGCTTCTCTATAGTTTCTGACTGAGGAAAATTTATGTTGGTAAGAAACAGCCCGGTTTATCGCTTGGTGTCCTTCCTCGGGTAGCAGTTCTGCTTCTTCCCTGAACATACATTCCTTAGAACAAATATCATGTGTATACTACTACATTTTAATCATTTAAAGGATGATTGTGACAGCTGACAGTGGAAACATCTACTTCTACTTTTGGTCTAGTATCAAAATTCAAAATCGAAAGAAAACTTAAAAGTAATTCACAAAGTGCAAAAATTGATTTACTGTTTAAAGAATGCATTGAAATGCTTGAGTCCATGCTATTAGGAGGATCCATTCTTATAACTGCTGTTTTATTAGGTGGGTTTGTGTTCAAACAAGAATGAGCTCTCAAGTGAAATTTCAGGATGTTATTTAAGCTTAAAATGAATCTTTCCCAAATAGGTATGCTTTTCTAAACAACCTTGCATGGTGTTTAATGTAGAAAGAAGGAAGGAATAATTTTTAATATCTTATTTTCTGGTTTTAAGATGAGACTCAAATTTTTGGGAGGCTTCCTTACTGATTGCTTGGGTCTGCAAGGAAATGAAGGATGCCACCTTCCTTTGCACTCTGTGATTCAGAGATAACAGTCTGTATGTGGGTATGTATTTATTTTACAGGAAATTATCCTTTTTTGTGTCCTGAGCCTTTATGCCATATTCACAGAATCACAGAATGGTAGGGGTTGGAAGGGACCTTTGGAGACCATCTAGTCCAACCCCCCTGCCAAAGCAGGTTCACCTAGAGCAGGCTGCACAGGATCGTGTCCAGGTGGGTTTTGAATATCTCCGGAGAAGGACATTCCACCACCTCTCGGGGCAGCCTGTTCCAGTGCTCTGCCACCCTCAAAGTAGTTTTTCCTCATGTTGAGAATTTCCTGTGTTGCAGTTTGTGCCTGTTGCCCCTTGTCCTGTCACTTGGCACCATGGAAAATAGCCTGGCCCCATCCTCTTGACACCTACCCTTTAGATATTTAGAAGCATTGATCAGACACGTCCTTTCCTCTCATCTGTGACTCCCTGGCTGACAGCTGTTCTGGGCAGCGCGGCCTGCTCTGCTCTGGTAGGCAGCAGGCTTTGAGTGAGGAAAGGAAATTGAGATTTAAATTTCTGCTGTCCCACCTAAATCGCATCGTTATATAAGAGTTTTCTCCCAGTGCTCCCCTCTCCTCCTTATTTTTTGCAAAATAAAAAAACCCCTGTTGTTAGGATGGATGCCTCGGAGCCCTGAGGGCGCTAATAGGCCTTCGTGGCCCATGCCTGCCCAGAGCCTGTTAGCTGAGCCCTGGGCCTGTGGCGCCTACCTCGGCTGTGCTTGCAGCGCCTGGTCTCCATGGGCCTGCCCAGAGGCCACCACACCACCGCCCAACCCTGACCCTGCAGAGTGACTGCCTGGCTTGGCCTCAGATCTCCCTCACTGCTGCCTCGTGATCTGGGCTGGTGGCTGGGGCTGGCCGCCATCTCTGGGCTTGCCCCGCCCGCCGTGCTCCCTGCCCCTGAGGGAGCCAGCAGCCCTTGCCGTGCCCAGCAGCATGCGTCACCCATGCAGCGTGGGTGATTGCTGCCCTGACCCACTGCACTGCCTGCTGCCCTAAGCTCAAAGGTAAATTGTTAAATGTTATCATGTATTTAGTCAGAAAACTTATAGGAGAGACTTCAGTTTGTGAAGAGGTTCACTCAGTGGCCATTTGAATATTAGCAGCTATGTTGAAGTCAAACAAATGTACTACCAGCTAGCTATAAATTTAGTGAAATTTAAAAATGGGTCTGTGATTGTACGACAAATATGCTAACTGAGGCCCTGGCACGCAGGGAGTGTTTTTAGAGGGATTAATTAATGTGAGGATAGCGTTCTTCCCGGCGGAGGAGAAAGCCGATTATATAGCTTCAGGAATCGGTGTCAGCCGAGGAATACATTATCTGTTTGCAGATCAGCAAAGCATGTTATGCCATTAGGTCAGGAATGGCCAACTTCATTCCCCCCCAGTACTGAACACCTTAATTAGACGAACCTTCCTGAAACTTTTTGGCATCTTGAAATTTGCTGTAGGGTAGTATGAATTTGCAGCATCCTAAATGAAATAGGTTCCAGGGTTCTGGTTTCCTGGATGAAAAATAAATTTCTCAAAGCAGTGAATCACAATTAATGAACAACCATGCGACGGTTATTGACAATACCTTCAGAATATGCTACACAGCAGCAAGACACTTTCTTCTTCTAATAAGGCCTAACATGACATAAGGTTCTATCTGAAGGACCTTCTTGCTTTATTAATCTCATTATGACCACTTGAATTGCTACATCCTCTGTAATGATTAAAACATTTGACTCCCAAGTGTGATATTATAATGAGGATGGAGTTCACAGAATAAGGCATTGTATCATTCTGCAAAGGCTGTCACCAAATGGAAACAAATCAAACTTCTCAGTGCATTTTCCCTACTGTTACTATGGAAGAACAAACTTAAAAATTTTATGTGTATATCTATATATGCAGGTTTCCAAACCCAACTAAGAATCCTTCTGTGGAAGATGTATTTTTGCATATTTAAATCTTCAAAAATATAGATGCCTTGAGCACCAATTTTAAAAGAAATATTGTTTAGTTAGTTATGTGAATTACCAAGCTAAAATTGACCACTTGTAATGTCGTGTGCCCTCCTCTTCCCACCATGTGTATATTTTTGTGAAGGATTTGGGCTGAGTGTGCTAGCCAAATTCCAGTTTGACAAACTATGTATATTCTCTTGTTCTCTGTGCTTCTTCTGTACTTGAAAATTCATAAATTGTCTTCATTTTCTTGAATGTACCATTATTGCTCAGTGGGAGGATATAATTAAATATATATTCAGAAACATGTTTTCATTAAAAAATTCTCATCTTTTATTCAAAAAACTAAAAAATCCTGTTTGAAATTTGGAATCCGTCTTGTTTATAAATAATATAAAAATATAAAAATATAAAAAAATATAAAAGCCAAACAAAAGAAAGGTAGGAAATAAAATTTAATTCTACCACTTTTTTTTCTGCAGGGATCTTGAGGGAGAGAAACTCTGCCACACTTCAGCATGACAATCTAGAATAAAAAAGCATGATGCATGTTGGTCAAGCAATCCTGAGGTATGAAATGAGTTATTAACTGGAACTGAGAATAATCATTTTACTTCAGGTCTTCCTTGTTTATTTTTTCAACTGGGTGGAACGAGTTGCGTTATTTTCCCACAGAATTAGTTAATTCAACATTTTCCTGGTTCAAGAGAAATTTCTGTGTGTACAATTACTGCTTTAAAAGCCTTTAGCCTTGGCTCCAGTTATCATGTCATGATTTTCTGCCAGCAGTTCATCTGTCCCAGCACCAAAACCCCAGTGACTTCAATTAACTGCATATTCAGTTTCTTTTTTATGCTCTCCTTTTTGGTCTAATTACCTGTCTAATGAATACATCCAATGGATACATCCAAGCTATATGTTTTTTCCTAATTTTGGTGAAAGCAGGAAGGGAGCGTAACAGAATACTGTACAGTTAGGGAAAAAAGATTGGTATTTGAATGTAACTTAAAAAAAAATATGGAGAAAATCCTGCTTTTGAAAACTCCTGTGAAATATTCCCCAGGTGTTCAGGGAACCTGGGGCATATTTGTTTTGGGTAAAGTTCATCTACAAGGGACTTTGTCTAGGACTAGAATTATGCTATCCTTCATATAGACTTTATTCCAAATTACCTTTTTACTGCTATTTTAACTTTGAATTAGTCAAATCTTGCTCAGACTTTTGCCTTTGCCTTGCTACTTGCAAAAACTCTGCTGTTCAAAGATATTAAGGAGTGCAGCAAATAAGTATTTTCAAGCCCTGAATAGATAAGTGGAATCTAATTATCAGTGAGCTAGAGAAACCACCATCCGTCGTCATCTTGGGTTTAGGCTTGTGAGAGACAGTGTGTAAGAATGTTAGAAAAGCCCATCAGGACATCATTCACTGCACTCCTGAGCATTTCATATTGTATATATTAGACAAGAATGTGTAAGACGCTTCCTCCCCCCCCCCCAATTACTAAGTTAAAACTACAGAACCAAAAGGAGAGACTGTGATCAACTGTTACAAGAAAGCTAGAGAAAATGCTCAGATATACTGAGAGATCTTTTCTGAGGGTCATTTTTACTATTAATTAGTTGTTTTATAAAGTCACTTTCCTATGATGTTATTTGCGAGCGTCTTATGCACTGAACTAAAAATAATTTCCTTTATTTGTTGCATGGAAGGGATTGTGAGCTTTTGGAAGCTGTATGGTTTGGTAATTATATCATTGTTGTCAGGCTAACTGAATTTTCCACTTGGTCGATGATTGGGCAGAATTTGTTCTCATTAGTCTTAATAGAAGAGAGCCAACAGTTGCACCAGGAGGGATCATATTCTTCTTAATGTTCTTTGAAAGCATAACCGCTCCAGGTTATTGCAATACATGTGTGTGAACGTAAATACTTTATCACTGTAAATTGGGCAAAGGATAGTTGTTTTTGTTTGGGACATTGACTCAAATGTCAACATTGAGCCTGACTTCCATATTTCTGCATAGTTTTCACGTTCCATTTTAATGTCATCCTTACTATTAAAGGAAGTTCTACTTTATCCTGTGGTACAGAAATTCATACATGATATAAAAGGCAGTCATAGTCTTGTCAGGAAGACAAGAAATCTGTTGTTCGGATTCTAGGGGAAAGTTTTCAGAAGGAGAATCATGGATGGAGTAAGAGGACCTAAACTTCATTTTCCTGTTCTCTTTTCTTAGTCGGCTCTTCAACCTAAAGTTGTAACTGGTGCAAAACTAGGGTGATAATTCCTCTTATGCCTTGTGGAGTTTGAAAAAGAGGGACACCAGGCTCAAAATTATTAGTTGCTACAATGGATTAATCTTTTTTTTCAGGAGTTCAAAAGATGACGACTATTTAATATATGTCCTAGAAGTTGATGGTACATCTAGTAAGCAACCAAAATCAGGTAAATCTGAGCAATCCAAAGTGTGTTGGTCTGGTTGTATGGAGGTGGGTATATATTAAGATTGTAAGGGTAATATTTGCTTACTTTATTGTGAGTTGGTATTTTTAATCTGAATTGATCAGACATTGTAGACAAAAGAGAATCGCAATTTATAATTTCAGGAAAACAAATAGGTAAAATGGGGAAATGAAGTGATGCCGTGCATTAGTTGTGAATGCTGAACAAGGTCTTACATAGTGTTATTTTTATTCCAGCTATACAGTAAGATCTCTCTTCAAAAAATTTTCAGGTGTTTCCTTGCCAGTAGTTAGTTCTGGGTTCTGCCAAAAGCTGCTACAAGCCATCAGCTACTATGGACTCTTTTCTATAAGATATTACTTTAATTAGCTGGGTTTGGTTTTTATTTTTTTGGTTTGGTTTTGTTTTTTGTTTTTGTTTTTTTTTTTCAAATAATGTGGGCTGTTTCTATATCAATACAGCTCTACTTTTAGTTTGTTACTGACTTTACTATTTTATGGTTGTTTAGTCCTTACCAAAACACTGAAGTTATTAGAAGGATAAACATACTTGGAAGTGGATAGAGTACTTTGGAAGTACTAAAAGAGTATAAGATATATACATAGTGTAGTCCTTTGTGCCAGTAATGCAACTTCATAGAAGTGTTGGTACAGTGCCATTATAAGACAGCGCCAGATACCAGAGGCACACAGCATGATTTGCTATTTAGCTAATCCTATTAGATAGGTAGTTGTGGGCTTGTGGCAGGTGTCCCATTGACATTGTTGCAACTCCTCAAAGACTGAAAGCCACAACTTCTGCACCTTAATTTGTTTGAACTACAAAACTCTCACTTGAAAGTCTTCTCCAAAAGGTGCTTTTTTCTTTTTTTTTTTTTTTTGGTTTGAGGGCATAATTTGTCTAACTCACGTTTCTCAATATCACTGTTTGAAGACAATATAGGAGTCTAAAAAGACAAGAAGAGGAAAGCTGATGCTGAGAAAAGGAGTGAAGTCCATATGTTTTGTTTGTATATAGATGATACTGGTATTCAGATGGAGTATTTGCCAAACTGTAATCCATTATACACCTATAAAAATGGACCTCAAAGGGCTTCTTCAAATAGAGAGAAAAATCTAAACTAAAAAACCCTGCACCAGATCCTTTGTGGCAACACTGAAAACATCAATGCATATGAGACACTTTCACTTTATGTGGAAGTAGCTTTATTTGTGGGAAACTGTGTAGGTTGTAAGCCTTTCATTGTCCAGGAAAACCATATTTAACATTGCAGGTATATTTCTGCTGGTTTAGGGCTGAGTTTCAGCAAGTACTGTCAGCAGTGGGAAGAGCAGATGGATGGAATGGCTTGGTTTCTGTCACATGTCTAAGGATTGTTTTAGTAGTCTGCTGTTTATAAGATCATGGAAATAGACAAACTTTTAGCAAGAAAACAGAATATAACAGTTCAGCCTGTTGAATTGTTCATTTTTGGAGATGCACTTTGCTTAGAGAGAAGGATAAGCCTGACACTGGGAATGTCACAAGAGCCTGCCATTCTTTGTAAGGCAGGAATAAGGTAATGACCACCACGAGAAAGTTAATGTATAGTCTGTGAGAACAAGTGGATGTTGTTGATATTTTTATACTCATTTCAAAATCCTTCTTAGTAAGAAAATGAATAGCTGTAGTGATTTTATCTGAGGCTGACCAGACCAGAGAGTGTTTTATAGTCAAAACTTAAAGTTGTTTGTATTGAAACATATGGGTCCTCATTGATTGTAAATGGTTTACTTATACTTTGGGAGGTTTTGCTTTATGCATACTTAGGTATAAGATATTTTAATATTGTTAAAACAGCAAGCATTCTACCTAAATGTGCAATTTGTGTTTTAAAAAGGCTTTGAGGAGAATGTGGGGTGTTTACTGTCTATCTCTTTTACATATCTTTCTATGTTCACAAGATCATCGTCAACGTGATAGTTTGTATCTGCAAAATGATGAGGCTTTCCTATTAAAGAATAGACTTGTGTCCTAAATAATTTCTTTTTTTTTAATTAATTTAATCAGTCAAAATTTAGCAAAGGTTGCCCATATATTTTTTGTTGTTTTCTTGTATGCAGGCATTAGAATACAGTCCTGAGTCACAAAATTATGGGACTAATTTTTGCCATGGGCCCAAAATTAAATCATCTGTAATGTTTATTCCTAAAAAAATATTTATCTAGGCTTTTCATAAATGTTCACAATTATGGAGAGTCAAAAACCTCACCTGTCAGCTGTGTTCTCATGCTATTTTTTTGTTAGGATAGCTGCTTTACTTAGTCCAAAGGTCTGCTCACTTACAACACAACACTGATTACCTTCCCTCTTATTGATCTGTATGTATATCTGAGTTTATTTACTGCATGCTGTTTCAAACTTTGCTGTCAAGACAGAATTATTAATTTCTAAGATATTCATCAACAAAAAGACTAATTTTTTTGCTAATTTTGATGCATTTTTCTAGTCTCTCTGTAATTCAAGAAGCTGATATCTATATCTTATAAATGAAGGAGTTATAAAGCCATAAATATCCAGTAATGCTGAGTCTTGCGTTTAAAACACTTAAGACCCTTTTAGAGTTTGTCCCCCACCCCCAAAGCGGTTCTTCCACTGACCTTACTGAAAGCTGTGAGCTCTCAGCTCATCTGCAGGCCATTCTAAGTTCCCAAGTCTACGTATTTATTAAATGAATAGACAATTAATGCCTAACTTGGAAGAAGTGATCCCCACCCTGTGATGTGGGAGGTAGTATTGGTGCCAGAGCTATACATCTGGCTTGTATTCTGCTACCTAAATTGAAAGAATACATCCAGGAGGTAGTTAATGATGTGTGTACATCATCTTGGAGGTGGAAGCTCATTCTGCCTCCCTCTCTGTTATGGTCCCTTTGGGTATGGGCAAGGTGCAGTCATTTTTTGAACTTGTGTAGTACAATGTCAGTGTGCTCCAGTTCAGGTCACAGCAGTTTTCCAAAACTGCGCACACTGATTTTAAAGTATGATCCAAAACCATCTGCTACAATAGAAAAGTAGATTATGCTGCATTCCTCTGATTAAACTCCTGGGTAAACGGGGTGGAATATTGAACTCTTTACCCAATTTTATATGGAACTTTTCTCACAGAAGAAAGCTGAAACTATGAGCTCTGTTCAGGCTCTGGAGAGGACTACACTTGATGTGAGGACAGTTACACTGGCATATCTCCTTAGCCTATGTTCCCCAACATAGTAAGTCTGTACCTTCTGCTTAGTCATTTCTTATGAATCCTGTTATATCCTCCTTCCCTGCAGCTGCTCTCTTCATTCATTCATCTCATAATCCTCTAGACGTGCTTTGTTTACTTTGTCAGTGGTTCTCCATGCCAGCCTGCAACAGAGGTCCCACAGGCCTCTTTGCTCTCAAGTTGACTGGAGATCAGCTTTTTTCCCATTGCAGCTCTTGCCAGAAGTCTCATTGCATTCCCTGTGTTATGGAACAATCTGTGTTTCTTCTACTTCCTTCTACTATTGCCCTGATGTGGTTTTGACCAAGATGTAAAGTGAATTAGATTGCATAGCACCTGAAAGAGTTACTATAACAGCATGACATAAGTTCAGCTCTCGTGGTAATTGTTCCTCAGCATCTGCATAACTAGCTCTCACTAAATTAAAGTATTCACATTCTGACTTCCTGAATATATATGCCAGAGAGGGCTGACTTCTGCTTTACTTGAAACTACCACTGAGTTCCATGGGATTAAGGAGGACAAGATCTAACTGTTAAGGTAATTTGTAGTCCCTTTGGGGCAATGAACCAACTTTTTTATTTAACTCCACCTGTTTTCACTTCTGTATCCTTGTGATTATTCTGAAGGAGAGGAGGGTAAGACATGGTAAAAGCCATCAGAATTTTAGTGCCTGATTGGATTTTCTGTAGTTTCATTCTCCACTTCTTAACTTCTCATGTAAATAGCCACTAAGAACTCTATTAAAAAGTTCTTTGATCAGGGTCAAAGAATTATCAAAGCCAGCAAACTAAAAGTTGAATCTGTAACCAGATGCTCGGAAGAAATGAGCACCATTTGGCTGTGAACTACCTTTAACCAAGATTTAATTACAATCTTCATTACTTCAGAGACTAGGAAAATTCAATATGACAATCTTAAGGGAGCAGTAGTAATAAAATAATGAATGAAAAATTCTAAAAAACCAGCCAAGTGAGAGAGTATATCTGTATCAGTAAAACAAACTATCATAATTAAAACAGTCAGTTAATTTCAAATGTGGGATTGTTTTGTGTAACCTTTAGAGGAAAAGGATAAAAAGAGAAACCACTGAAAACACACTGAAATATATCTGCTTGTGCTCCTGTTGGATGCTGAAGATGGTTATTCTGTTAGTTAGGAGTGCTTTCTGCTAATTTGGGTTAATGGTACATGTATGTTGCTGTAATCACTATAACTTTTTATTCTTATTGGCCCACATCTGTTGCTATCACACCAATGTTAAATCCCAACCCATCTTGTGAGAAGAGCCTGAAGGGCAAGGGGCTGTTTTTGCAAAATATACCTGATACCTCATCATAACATCCTTCCTTGCAAATTGTAGATATTTATTCTTTGGTTTTGTTTTAAAGGAGTAATTTACATGTGAGCCACTTGGATTCTGCAGCAGAAGAATATTTTGAGATTTAGTTCAATTATAATTTCTGCATATTTTTAAAAAAATCTTTGTTTCATGATAGCAAATACATTTTAATAAACTGCATATCAGTTCTGGGCACCTCATATAAATTGTAAAACTGACCCAGGGGTTCAAGTGCCAAATAGTTGTTTTCCAAATATCAGCAATTTCTGAAACTGCATTTATCCTGGCATTAATATTCTTATTCGCACTGTGCTGTGAGATATCGATATTAATCCATTACTATATATTAAAGCAAAATATTATATAATTATACCATGACACCATGGAAGCAAGCAAAGGATACTACTTTCTAAGACAATATTTTCAGTATCATTTTTACAGCTTGCTACTCCATCTACTTTTTCTATTATGCAAACTTGTTATTTTTCTTCCTACATCACAATAACATAAGTACATTTTAGGTCCAAAATATGCATTTAAAAACACATTTCCTTCACATGTAAAAGATTTTTTTGGTTTTTGGTGTCATTTCTGAATTGACAACCTTTCAGGTAACATTGTTTTATCAGTCAATTTAGCTAATTTATTAGGATGTAATTCGCTATTCATACTGCACAAGACATTTTCTTTTCTGTACGTTATATACATATATGTGTAAGAATAATGTAGTCCTGTGACTGCTATTATCTCTTTCTTTCATTGTTAAGTGTTTCATTTATTACTGTGTGTCCCTAAGGAGCAAGACTGCTTAGTTTCACCTGATTGGATTTTAAAATCTATTTGATGAATTAGACCCACTGAGGCACACCTCTGATGTGACTTGGTTTATACAGAAAGTGTTGGGCATGCAAAGAAATGTACTCAGATAATCCTGTTTTCAAAGTCTGCTCCTACAAATGCACTAAATTTAACCTAAACAAGAGGAGAAGCACAGAAACTAAATATCGTTCCCAGCAAGTTTTCTGCAACAATGGCATATATCTTCTTTAAAGCCCATATTTTTATGCTTTATAAACCTGCTTTAGTCAAAGGAAGGGATGTGGGCAGAATATGAAGGTGGTAAACCCAAGTTACTTTTAATGAACCATCACTAGCTTGTTGTGCTTTGAAGAATATATATGCAATGAAAATTCCTGAAGTTATGTGCTCTGGGCTGCATAATGGCCAATAGCACCTCCCTTATGAAAAACTATACAGTGTTTGTATTTTCCTCACAACCACGTATCAATCTGGATTATAAATAAGGCAAAAGCAAAACTTGGACCCAAATGTGGATTCAGCTATCTCTTTGAACAGGAATTGTCTGTACAAAATAGATCTTTGATTAGGCTTGGGAGGTTGACTAAAGATTTTGTGTGTCTCTATGTACAGAGCATAAAGGATATGAACTTTTTTCCGAATAGGTTGCATTAAACATCTACATTAACCTGTAAACATGCATTAAAATGTAGTAATTTATTTGCTTTGATTCACATTAGTTTGTTTCAATAAATTAATCTATTAAAAAATAAAAAGCACTTCACTCATTCTGAGGATAGTAACATTTTTGTAAATAAATTCCATCAAGAAGAATAACAGAAGAAATCAGGGCGTAATATACAGAAGTTAGGCTAACAGTATGTTTCATATAATATGTATATGAGATGGGAGGAAGACAGAATACAGGATGACTACTTAAGACTGACTTTCCATTAGCAATATTATGATTCCAAAGTAACCTATGTCTTTACTTCTATATCATCCATATGCAAAACATTAGTACCTCTCAAGGCATTAATAATAGCATTACTTAGTGTAAGTTATGTGAGCAATTCTGGAAGAAGGCAGAAAATGAATCTATTTCTAAGAGCAAAAAATTGCTCTGCCGTTATCAAGGAGGACAGGTTATCTAGTCAAGAGAACAGAAAACTGAAACATAACTGACTTGAGGGTGTTCTTTACATTTGTAAAACAAAAAGAGATGACAAGGCTTACTCATAAGTTCATTAACTTGATATTTAAAAGAAAATACATTGCAAGGAAAAGAAGTATAAAAACAGTTGATACAGAGTTTATCCTTCTTCAGTAGGGTACTGAAGTCAATCTTAGGAGAATAATGAAATAGATTTTCAGAAGTGGTGAAGCAAATCACTTTTTGGAGTAAGGAAATGTCTTCCACAGACATTAAAAAAAAAATATACTTTTAATTTTTTTTCTCTTGGGAACTTTTAAACATGGTGGAAAAACATTGGATGGGACAAGAATGCACCCGGAGAGCATTTTTCCCTAGTTCCTCTACTTTCAAAGTTTGAAGAGAACTCTGAATCACATTATGTCAAACTGCATACAAGGGCACAGAGTCAGCTGTCATTTGTACTCACTGTGGCCTTTGTATGCAAACACAGATCTGCCAGTTAGTGTTGACTTTCATCAATATGGTACCTGAGGTCCATGCCAGTGGTATCCCCATAACAACACAAGACACCAAAAGTCCATGTATCGCAGCTTCTAAGTCTGGTAGTGGAGTACAATGATACTCTCCTAGGCCCCAGCTGTAGACTTGTATGTTCCCCATTATGCTCTATGAGACTACTGCTGTGCTTCTTTAAATTCTGAAGTCCAAGACAAAGAAATTACCTCACTGAAAATACAGCTGTAAGATATAGATGTCTTACATAAAAGTCTTATCGAAGTTTAAAAAGTTGAACTGAAACCTTACAGTGACAAAGACTTTGACTTAGAATTCCTACTTATTCACACAGGGCTTTTTTTTCCAACCTGCTGAACAGAATTTCTTTGGACAGTACAGAACCTTCTTATTCCTTTGATGGAAAGAGTCATTAAAAAAAAAAAATAAAAAAGAAGTCTTGCTACTTTGCCAAGGACAAGTCACAATGGACACAAAATTCCTTAAGGTCTATTGCATGTCATATCCTTCAATGAAATAATGTTTTGACCAAAACCCCATGAATCCCTTTATTATTTCTCTATCAAAATTAAAAGCAGACACTATTACAGTTCTTTTGTCTATACTTCGTTTCCACAGCAAGGTAAGGTGATTTATAATGTTGCATACAGTGAAATAATGCATGAAAAAACATGTTTTCATGAAGTTTTGAAGGAGGTACATTTGACCAGAAGGTAGATGATGTGCAAATTTTATTTTCTAAATAAGTGCTCTCTCTCTGCTATGTTTAATTTTATCTACATCACATTCCCAAAATGCATTGCTTAATATATTCTTTTCATTTATTGTTGAAGAAGAATAAAAGCTTTCTAATAATTTTAGATTCTGGTAAACAAGGTCCTCCAAACTGTAGGTTTTAAGTTCATTGTAATCTAATTAGCTTCAAACTGGAAACAAAGATGACTTTATGATACCTGTTGCAAAGTTCTGTAGTATGGATAAACACCACGGGTGTCTAGTAGAAATTATCTTTTACAGCTGTGCAATATTTTTTCCATTAGAAAATTAATTTTCTCAACAGCTGAAACTTCTTTCAGTTATTTTCGTGTAGGAAACATGGTTTCAACCTTTGCTTTTGTTTTTAGAGTCTGCCATGTTTTACATTTCATTTTGAATTGGATATTGCAGTGGATGATGTTTATGACATCTGAAGAAAACAATGTCATAAACATTTAAAGGCAATGTTATAGAATGGTATTTATCTACACAGAATATTTAACTGCTATTTCTTAATTAATTTCTGCTAAATTAAGATTATTCAGAATTCTCAAAGTGGTATTCATTCAGAGAGTTTGCATTTATCTTCTGGCTTGGTAAAGCAACAAAATATTCAAAAGATCAGATATACCCACATACCAAACAGAAGCTTAATGTGATCTGCATCCCACCTTTTCCATGGGATATTTAAGTCCCATATTAAGAGCATGAGTATCTCTTTAATTAGTTTTGACTAACCAGCATCTTGTTCTAACTGCTGTAGAAACATGGAACAGAAATGGTCTGAGACCTAAGGTGCTTATGTCATGAGAAATATCCTGTAATAACATAACTTGTCTTCTGTGCATTCTCAGTGCTCTACTATCAGAATATAGTGTGTCAAATGTTGCTGTTTTACTATTAAAATATTATTAAGAATTGGCTTAAAAGTTAATTGCTGATTGTGGAGAATTTGACAGTGAATTCTCTTCAGTTTTCTTGAACAGTTTCCAGCATAAAACAAGGGGTGTTTTTAAATACTGGGAGAATGCAGGGTGAAAAGCTGCATGTTGTGGTTTTGCACAAATAAATAAAGGTTTGTTATACTTTGCTGTTGCTCCATTTTACAACTGTCATAGGACTGAGATAACACAACCTAAATATATGAAAGCTTTACTGGTATTCACAATACATCTATATCAAACTCAAAGTGCAAGCATGTACTTCATATTATATTATATTATATTTTGTATTTTCTCTCCACTTGGTCTTCCTGTGAGAATGTATTATGTGTATTCAAGGCATATTAACATATAGTTGAGGCACATTTGCAACTGCTATCATACTGGTATCTGAAGAAAAGGCATCATTATTACCATGGATGTATTTAGCAAGGTGAAATACTGAAAGATTGTAATGTAGATTCGCATTCCCATTCATATATGAGAAGTTATTTACTCTAATGTACTGGCCAGCTCTACACCGGAAAAAAGAGAAGTGGTGGCATAGACAAAGTGCTTAACAAAAAGACCCAGGATTTCTGTGAGCAGCACTGCATTCTATGAGTGCGTAACTATGAAAAGAAATATTTAAATTATATACGCAAAACTTAGAGTAGTTTGACAAACTGTGTCACAAAGTTTATGCAGTCCCTCTTCTATTCACAAAAGAGTCACTGGAATTTAAGTGTGTTTTGACATTTTATCAAAGGGACATATCTGCCTGGCAGGAGCAGTCTGGACTTTATAACCCAGCATACCCCTCTGTGTCTGGGCCAGATACTGCCTACTTATTTCACAGTTTGTATTGCTTACCAGTGTAAAGCCTTGTTTCTGTCTGAGCATTTCTTATTACTTGTGTTTGCATTCAAGATTCACCTGCTTTCCTTATATGCTCCCAGACCAAATATTCTTTCACCTTCTTTCCTTATATGCTCTCAGATGAAATACTCTTTGTACCAATCATCCTATAAGCCAGAATCCACAGTAGTAATAATATAGCCTTTGCTCTGCCTAAAGAGCAAAGCATTCCACAAACTATCAGCTCGAACACAATAGAATTAAAAACAATAAAATAAGCAGTATGAAGACAAAACTAGTTGATAAACTAGAATAAATCTCATAATTGATATGATAAAATGATCATAACAACTGGTACATAGACCAAAATTAATTAAAGTAGAAATATTTTCAATACATTTCAGTGGAACACCTTGTACACTGTGATTTCCTCTACAGACAAGGATGATTTCTCTTCCCTGTCATCAAGATATAAATTCTGTGTCATACCGACAGTTAAGTTTCTTTCAACCATAGATGATGCATGTCAAATAGATTATTACCAGGCCAGCTTGGCTGTAAATGATTTTCAAAAGTGTGATAGTATTTTCATTCCTTAGTGGAGTGACTTTATGTGGACCAGGTAACCAACTGGAATTACTTTAGATCGAGATGAATCTCTGATCTGTCATTAGTTACATGTGTTACCATATCTGACGTTACTGTATACTGTTTTAGTAGGAAATGGTATACTTTTTCTTTTTTTCCAATGACATATTCTTGGTCATAAGTTTAAATTAATAGTGATTAGGACTGTATCTTAAAATATTTTTAGTGGTTCATACAGAGTAGGTAACATCTATATGTTGGTATTTTCAGTCACATTTGTAGATAGATGCTGAAGTTCTGTTCTTATCACTCTTATGCTTTTCACTTACAGTTTGCAGTTGGTAATATGAATGATAGACTTTTGATTCCATCCAGATGTCCAGCTGTGAAATATGGCCTGTGTATTCTCTGACTGTGGTACCTTCCATGCCACAGTAGTACTGCAAAACCACACCACTGGGAGGGGAGGATGATCGTCATGACTGACTCAGGAAAAAAAATATGCACTTTTCAATCATGTGAGGTATTTTCTGTAAAGTGGGAGAAGCATATGTTTCATTGTGCAAGAACTGCGAGCTACTGTGTACAAGAAGACTCATTCCAGTTGGAATAACTGAATGTGTGGAGGAGGGGGTTGTGCTGCAAGTGTTTTCAAGGAAAGAAAGAACTATTTCTATGAAAAAAGATGAAAGCCTGGCTTATTTAGGCTAGAAGTGTCTGCATGCTAATATCATTGCGTTCTATAAATAGATTTGTATTAAGAGACAGGAAGGAGGAGAGGGGTGCGTGTGTGTGTGTGCATCTTTAGGCAAAAGTCTAGTTTGCAGTATAAGAATGAAGTAATTTACTTTCAAACGTTCATACCTAGGTTGGAAATTAGAAGAAGTATATATCTAACAGAACGATATGCTCAGTACTCGTCTGAGAGGTGGAGGAAGGAATATGTTACAAGACTGTTAGTGGTAGTGAGTGCTTATGGCCTCTAATATAGATTTAGGAAATATGAACTGTTTGGAGGTGGGGACTGGATTTTTTTTATTTTTATTTTTGATACCACTATTGTCTGCAAGAAATAAGATTGCTCCTCCCAGTTGTGTATAGTGGGTTTCCAGTTCTGCTGATCAGTGTTAAGGGAGGGTGGTTTTTAGTTTGTTTGGTTTGATGTATTAAATTTTTTTATTCCGTTTTGGTAATGTAAAATATATTGTATTGGCTAGCTCTTGATTTTCTGTCCTACCTAAGACTTTTCAGTAATCTCTTATATTCAGGAATTCCAAAGTGGGTTTTTTTGGTGTTTTTTTGTTTGTTTGTTTGTTTGTTTTTTGGTTTTTTTCCAAAAATCCATTGTTCTTAAATTGCTGCCATTCACTTTCTGGAAGTGTTTTCATATTGTTGTGATCTGTGCAAACTGCATAAGTCTTTACCTTGAGAATTTTTGTGGAGGTTACCTTCCTGAGAGCATTTCAGAAATCTCTTGACTGTTGTATTAAAGTGCTCCTCCATCATCACAGATTCTTCATCTGACAATGAAGCTGTTTCATAGGGGAAATTATAATGATTTGAGAGTTTTCTCTAACACTGTTGAAGAATACAAATTACATCATTTGAAGTGACTGTTTCTATTTTCTTGCTTTCAGGGTCAATGGGTATTTTGGGCCCACTTGATACCACTTACTGAAAATTTCTGAGTGGTGCACTTGCCATTGAGATAGAAGATTTGAGAAGCGCCACAAAAATAAGCACTTTCCAAAGATTCTATATGAAATTTGGGAAGGGGTTTCCCATTAAATAAAAGAGTATGTTTAAGTACAATTAAGCAACTGGGAATTTATGGCTCTTAATTCACCACATATCATACTTGTGATCACCATTTTACATTGAATTCTGTATGTGCGGGCATGTGCCTTCATAAATTCCTAGAAAAAACAATGGGAATGTCACTTATCTTTTCTGCATATGTAGAGTTTAGTTTTAGCATCTAATGATGTGCTGAATAACCTCTATAATAAATGGAGACCAAACACAATATTTATTATGACATTGTTTTCCTTCTGACATGCTGTTGAATATATTGTACTTACAGGTGCAAAGTCTTTTATGTTATGTA
Source organism: Chionis minor (assembly GCA_013398295.1). NCBI lineage: Eukaryota > Metazoa > Chordata > Aves > Charadriiformes > Chionidae > Chionis > Chionis minor. Next base: position 721,892 of record VZSF01002918.1, read on the forward strand.
CATGATTACGTGTATACTAGCACTCATCATATTTCTTTTTTTTTCTGAGACTGTAAATCACTTCATTCTCTTATGGGACCATATAGCTGAAAGCGCTCTAGAAAGATGAGATTAAAAAATGAGGGATTTTTGTTGTTGTTGGTCTTGGTTTTGATAAATCTCTGAATGAATCTTCATTCAGCAAGGCTTAAGTTCATTCCTGCAAGTTTCCAAACAAGACAGATCACTCATCTTCATAATAAAGGCTGAAGTAACTTAGTAACAATAGCTACTGGGCTCTTTATAGGATGGCTTGCCAAATAATAGTGCAATTTTCATGTAGTAGCAAATGCTTTTGTGTGATCCCCCTGCAAGCAGAATAGATTTACTACTAGATGGGTGATGATGTGTATCCACGTGTGTCAGTTTGATAAAATGAATGTAATAAAATCTGACTTGAATTCTTAAACTGAACTAAAATCTAGTTCAGTCCCTGGGCTGAACCAGCAGCACAGCCACGTAAAAAAAGTGTTAAAAGGGAAAGTCCTACTGAGAGATGATATGAATTTTCATCAAGGCCTTCTGAGACAGCTGTACTGAAAACAGCTTTGCATTTCAGTAGATACATGAGATTTAGATACTGCATTTCTACAAGTACATACATACACAACGGGTGGAGACAGGGGTATCCAACTGCAGTCTCATTGCAGAGCACTAAAGCCTGAAGTAGATTCATCCTTTGGATACTATTGGAAGAGTTCCTTCTCTTCAGAGATGAATTAAGTTACAACTGTATAGGACCTTGTTTAAACATACAGATTAGTATGAACTTTGGTAGGATGCACATATAAAGTACATTAGTTCTTTCTCGATATTCATGTCACCATACTGTGTTAAATTTAAGCTACTTTGAAAGTTCATTATATTAATCAGTTAAAAGGCACTATTTTCTGGAATAAGAGTAGTTTCGTGTGTGAATGATTTGTAACAGCACATGCATAAGCAAGTGTGTACGTAAGACCACTTTGTGGATCAGTCTGGGTGTAGGTGTTTTCTCTGATTTTGCTTTGAAGATTGTCTTTGAAGCTGTTTTTGGATTTACCTGAAGTCTACCACCATGTTTTTGTATTTGATCATTTATTCTGTTACTAGTTCTACTAAAAAATTGCCTTTGTCTTTTTTTTAATGCTAAAATAAAAAAATAGCTTTACTAACTCATACATAAAAAATGCCCCATTGAGCTCCAGGGTGAGGATTTGGCTGGTCCTGATGAAATACAGGTACAGAGTTGTGCTAATCTGATACACTGCGAATCTCCCCTCATCCTACTGAAGACCAAAAGCCAAACTGTCAAAAGAGGTAAACAGAAGAGCATAGAAATCAGGACTAGCAATGGTTTAGCAAATTTTTAATCTGAAACTCATCAAGAATATAAATGGTCCTATGGCCACTCCACTGCTTTGAGTTGCTTATGTCAGAATAGTTCACTGACTCCCCTCCAAAAAGACACATATGGACTCAGAAACATCAGGAATTAGTTTTGGTAGGCCAAAGATGGCTGTGGTAAATTGAGAAAGAAAAGAAGATGCCCAGATTCTTAGGTATATCCTTAATGATTTCATGGACTCATAAAATGTATATAGATATTTTTTTGGAGAATAGCCAAAATTGACAGAATTTTCATTGAAAAAGAAAAAATTATGGAACTTCACAAATGCCTGATGTATGCCTGTCATACATGAAAGGTTATTCAGGCGTAATACAGAAATGAGAGTAAGAATTCAATGAGGGCACAAATTTATGGCAGAAAGTCATGACCCTTTCATGTCTAGTAGACTAGAGGATAATGAATTTCCTGTGCTGAAAGCCATGGCACCCAGCGATGTACGTAGTGGCATACTGCCCCATCATACCATTTGTAATATATGTTACAGTTTCAATGAAGGCATCTATTTTTAGATTCTCTGTAAATGTGAGGGCTGTTTCAAAGGATAAGTGTGCAAGTATTTGTTCTTCTTGTGCAGTGGAATATGGGAGTATAGGAGCCAGTCAGTATGCAAATGGTGCATGGGTAAATATAAAGAACTTATGCACAATGCAAATGTGTGTGATAAATAAAATTTAGTCTAATATCCATCTCTTGTCAAAAGACTGTATTGGTTTTTTTCTCCGTTTGACTCACTGTGCCAATTTATTTTATCTAGGTTTTGTTAGGTTTTGATTAGATTTATGGATGCAGAGAAGTTTTGCAGTTCTTGGACTGAAAACAGACGTAAAAACAATTTTTTCACTTATTTATTGTGAGAAAATGGACACAAAGTGTTAAAAGATGTTTAGTTACAACTTTGTTGCATTTGCTACTAAACTCTAAAATATTATTTTTAGCTGAGAATTACTATGTATCTGTCAAACAGTAGGAGTATATGGGTAAGTTAAATAAAATTGCTATGTTCAGGATTTTAGACTTTCCACAACAGGTCCAGGCTCAGAGACAGACTTTTAAAGTAAAAAATAAATATAATAAAATAAAAAAAAGTGGAAAGTGTTGCATGAAGATGTGAAGAATAATTCCCATCATGATCCCATATCTATGTGGTATATGCTTATTACAAATTAAAATAGATTCCTTGCAGATACTTTCTATTTTAATATGCAGGATTAATTCCAGATGACTGTAAATAAAAATATTAATATTAAGACGTCACACTAATAAATGTTTCTGTAACAAGGATACCTGTGCTTTAAGAATGTTTAGAGTGTTTTGCTTTGCTTATACCTAGCTTTTTCAGAAGAGGATTCTAATAATTGACTGAAGCCTCATTTCATATTCCTAGATCAGCCAAGTAACTGATTTTCAGCCATCTCCAAGGTAAGTTTTGTGCAAGTTTTAACCTGCATGCATTTTTGATACATTTTGAAATTGACTTTCATTTCCTGCATGCCTAAAATAATTCTGTGTCTTTTTAGATTAATGCCATACATCATATTTACCTTAATAAGTTAAGAAAATGTCTTCAGAAATGTCTCCCTTAGAGCTAAAACTGGAATTGGGTCTTAAAGATTAATCAGTTAGTGGGTAACTTGCATTACATAACGTAGAAATACAGGCTGGAAATAATCACATTTAAAATGGCATAGTTGATATGATGTATTTTCATATCTTAATAATGTTTGATTTTAAACTTGGATAATTGCCACTGGGGCTGGCACAAGAAGTCTATTTTTGGGGTTTCTTTAAAAAATATGATTGAATTTATACTCAATTAAAAAAACCTCTTAATCTGTCACCTTCGATTATGTCCTGCTTTGCCTTGCAATTATGGTAAATAACATGCATGCCAGTGGCGGAGATCAGGCAGTGGTTTTTTCCAAAATACTTTACACAATAGTTTTTCATTGTTTTGTTGTTTCACCTTCTCCAGTTGCAAATATGGGTATATAACAAAATGATACTTTCTCAGGCTATTTCATGGTTCTTATGGAGAACAGTAAAGGAAAAGACTGACCTTCTTTCAGTGAAAGACACCCTGCAGAGTGAAGACATGGATCTAAGCTCCATGAAACTAAATGTGAGTAAAAATTTTAAATATTAAATCTATGTTATTTCAGCAGAACCAACAGGCTTGAAGGCATGTCCTCATCTGAAATACACAAATGAATTGCACAGAAGACATAGGTGTTGATGACTTTGGTCCTGTAAGGATGTTAGCAAGTGTTAAGAACTGTAATCCTCTTGCAAGCTAAAGTTTAAGCACAGCCTAAGTTCCAGTTGAAACAAAGAGCTAGTAAAAGCAGTAAAAATTTGTGGTTTAAACTTACACCAACATAAGGCTCATAAATTTGAAATAGTTTGTTGAACCCTTGCCTCAGTTCCAGTTCAGATCTGTAGTAGACTACAGAAAGGAGTTCCATGTGATTATTTGGCATAGGATGTGATAACCCCCATACTTTCCTTGATGGTTAGCTGTTCACTTGAATTTAGCCTGTGGGACCCATACTGTCTGGCCAGAAGGAAGAAAAATAAACATCTTCAGTACCTCTTGTAATGTTGTACTGTCAAACACCATAATCAGGATTTTGCAAGTGGAATCTGGCACATGGAATACGGTGTCCAACATGCTTAGCTTTGAGTACTGTTGAAATGCTTGCATGTATTTAGATGTGGGATGCCTGTTACTGTATCTTCACATCCAAGAAGTTTCCACTGACATGAATGTGAGTATTCAGACAAACTAAATTCACAATGAAACAAGGAAAGTCCTTGATTTTGTCATGATCAGAGATTAAATTCTGGTACTTTAGATACTAACTGAAGAAAACACCTTTATTGGGGATGTTAATAAGGTGTTTCATCCCACCCTTATAAACATTTTGTTATGATTTGAGAAAACTCATAACAATTTATTGTTGTTTAGACAATTATTCTCTTACCCGATGACCCGTCCCCAACCAGGAAGGAGAATCGGGAAGAAAACAAGGAAACCTGGGAGCTGAAAGATAAACAGATTTAATGGGATAGAACTAGATAATCAACAGTACTAGCACTAAAGAACCAGTATGGATCCCAATACCTGTATATACTCTACAAGGATTATACTCAGCCAACTATATCAGTAGGAAGCTGTGCACTCCCAACAATGGACAATAAATGCCGGACACTTCAAGTGTTACCATTTGGGAGGAAGGGAAGGCCTCAGGGATCCGACACCAGGGCAAGAAGTCCTCTGGTTCGCTGCCGTCAAGGGGGAGCAAACTTTGCAGCAAACTTTCTAATTTATATTGAATGTGAAGTTCACGGTATGAAATAATGCTGTTGGCCAGCTTGGGTCAAGTACCCGGGTCTCAGTCCTCCTCCTCCCTGCACCTGGTGAGCTCAAAATCACTGAAACCTTGAGACCCACATACCATGGCTGGCTATAAAGTAAATATTTTCATTAATTCAGACACTAGAGTCTTTCAAAAATACAGGTTTTCCAAGCATCAGAAGAGAAACCAGTACTGTGTCACCCAAACCAAGACACATCTGCATAAATCTTTTTTCATATGTAAGGTTCTTGCATTATTACTGTACTATTGAACTAGTTTGTGCTAATAATCTTGCCTAAAGTGTATTTGTCTGACGTTGTCCTCGCATTTGCAGACTTGCTGGTTTTAGTTTTACTGTGATGAGATTGTGACATATGTTTTCCTGTCCACTGCATGCTTTTGTCGCTATCAGTGAGATAAATTTATCTTAACTTCCCTTGCAAAACTAGTGCATGCGGGGGATGTTCTCCATCAGACCTGGATTTTATCTACAAGTTGAAAAGAATGAAAATATAGCACTTAAAAGCACTATTTGCCTTCTCAAAGGGCTGCAGGAAGCCTTTTTGTAGAAATTGTAAAGCTTTTCAAACAGCTTTTCAAAGGTTTTGTGTGTGTGTGTGAGGACTTTGTCCTCCTCCTTCCTTTATGTAAAAAGCAGGCTGTGTAAAACAGGAAAAAATGCTTTAAAAGTTTTATTGCAATATATTTCTTTGCCTAGGAGCATGGAGGATTTTATTATATACTTTTGTTTTGCTCCTTTATCTTTCACAGTACATTCCCTGGTCCTTGGGCTCTGTCAGAGGGAGTGGTGACGTTCTTGAGATTCATCCTGCCAATACTGGGTCAGATGGTTAATAGTGTTAGATTGGGGAAACCATGCTGCCTGTTTCTCATACCTGTTTTGCATTTATATGAGCCATTGTTCTGTGTGGTTGAAAGAAGAGCCCCAGCTGAAAAATGCCTCACTTGCAAAGCATTCAAACAGTTTTAAACAAGCATTTGGCTGGTTTTCAGACTGGATCCTGCTGTAATTTCCGTCCTTCAGGGAGAGGGGAAGGTTCTCCTGTATAATTATAGCTGTCATTTTCAAGCAGTACAGGGATAACTATGGGGGGAAAATCCTTTCTACAGATTATATACAAAGCAAAATATATTTTGAAACGGCTAGGTGTAGATGCTTTTTTTTCTTCCAGAATTCTCTGTAGAAATACCAACGTAATCTGGAAAATATTATATGAAATTACAATAATGTAATGTGTATTCATACAGTGTTTCCTAATTGATGCTTGCAAAATTATACGGTGCAATTACAGGATTTTTAAGTCTAGTATAAAACTTAGGAATTACTAATTCACCTGTCTCGCATTAAAAACTGGTAATTTATTTTCTTTATTTTATGATTACATATTTCAAATTACACATGACAAATATTTTGCAAGGACAGCATGACTTCCTATTATCCGTAACCCTGAGCAGATAAAGGAGTTGTAGACTGTTAAAAGCCATGGAACGAAGAACTTTTGGCAGGGAAAGAGAAATATTTTTGTGCATAAAACTTATCACTGATGAGAAGATTGTATGCACTACATCTAAAATTTGAGAGTTGTTTATATTGGTAAATACTACTTCTGATTCAGGAACAGACCTAGCTCTAAAGCTGGGACCTTTCTAAGTCTGTCTTAGACCACCTTGTTTGTTAACTAGCAATAACGATATCAAAAAGGAAATTTTTATTATTTTTTTTTCCCCAGGATGTAAGAAAGGAAGCTTTGAATTAGCTTCTCTTGCTTTTCTGTGATCAAAGTCAGTTCAAAGGATTTTTTTTTTTCCAATCAGCTAAAATTCCTTAACCATTTGTGGACTGCAGTTGCTTAACTTTCTAAAGAGGTGTTACCCTTCTTACTCTAGTTGTAAAAAAATTGTGGAGTAAAAGTCTTTCAGTAATGGCAGTGAGTGGCATTTAAATCTTCTGTTTTGAGTACCCATCATAATATCTCTGGTCATAGTCAATGGGAAAGGAAGAGAGCCCTTCTTCAAAGGACGGTTCATAGCACTTAGATTTATGTTCAAAATGTTCTTTGGAGAAGGTATTATGTCTCATTATGGCAGAATTAATTAGGGTTGCTAATCTCCTAATCTAGTAGCACCAATACTCTCTGATGGCTTGCAGAAATCATTTCCAAAGTAGAGAGAATTTAAGGGGGAGAAAAGTAATTTATCAGGGAGAAATTAGGCTTGCAGTCTAAGTGACAGGAACCCCTCAGTCTTTGTGTGATGAAAACTGTGATTGAATTTGGGGTTTTCTCAATTCATCTTCATGTCACTAGGGATATATGTGCTTTATTATACAGAACGAGCATGACTTTACTGTTATTCAGCATATAATGTATGTCTGAAATGTCCTAGAAAAGAGTATGGTTTGGCCTGATTTGAGGTGTTGTGGGAAGTGAAGCTGAACAGTGTTGGGGGGATCATGGATACAGTAGGAATGAGCATGAGAACTTCAGCAGGACCATCTCATATTTCCATAAGAATTTTTTAAAAGTGAAAAAGTCAGTGTAAGACCAAGTATAGAAAGATAATAATCTCTGTTCCCCTTTTTATTTTATCACTCTTTTCCTGCAAGCACATGTTCATGCTGTCCTGGGAACTTGAGTGAGCCCTTTTAAGCAATCACCACCACACAGGTGGAAATTTTTTTTGCCCCTTAGCTGAGACACGATGAGTTTCATATACGATCTTAGTCTCTTGCAAATGCCAGACAGCTTTGTCTTCATAGTAGTAACTTCTAAAGAGAAGCAAGCCTATTGTGTATGTTTCCAGACTTTCATCCAAATGCCTTGCATCAAGATGCAGCGTTATGTTCAGTTTTTACATACATTCATTATTCATTGGGTCCATAGAGTTTGAAATCAGTATCATGCTGGCTACTGTCTGCCCCTAAGGATACCGTGGAAGAACAGATAACTGCTTTTTAATTAACAGGATCAGGGTTGTGTTGATGCAATTTACTACAACAGTGTAGACTGAGACTAGAATATTCGCAGAAAGGCTGTTTTGCGTTATATAAGAATATCAGTATACTTACATAATACAAATGAAAAATAGAAACTTTAGAGAAGTCTTACTTCCATGCAGGCTTCCGCAAAGTAGTATGTCTCTGAGTTGTCTGGAGGAGCTTCAAATAAGCTTTACAAATTTGTGAAATATGTCTTTATATATTTTTGTCCTGGTTTGAGGTAAAACAGATCCTTTACTGCATGATCGTCTCCATTTGTCATCCTCTCCTGCTTCCTAGGAAGCTGTTGAATTCAGAACAGAAGTGTTAATTGGAGGCAACCCAATGGTGGAGCTTCTATTCTAATGGCGTGACTTTATTTGATCTTAAAAGGCTAGATTCTCAGACCATAGGAGGTCAGGATTTTCTAACTCTTAGCTTCTCAAATGTAGTTTGGAGAACAAATACTGTGAAGAGTGATAGGATCCTGGTGATAATCCTAATACTCTCTAATATTTAATCAAACACTTTTTTTTTTTATCTCACTTTTTGACCTAGCAGGAAACAATTTATTTTAGAGTTCATCATAGAAGTTTGGGGAAATAAAAGAGATCTTATCTTTCTGGAGTACAGTAAAGAGTTGGATTTAATGTTTCATTGAGAGAATGTTTTCATAGAGCTCTTAAAAGGAATGTAAAATGCTGGCTGGGTACTGACTTTGGGAGAGGAAGACGGTGACAAGTAGTGTTCCTCAGGGATGCATTTTTAGGGATCAGTGTTCTAGAAAAGTACTTCATAACTTTGCATGAAGTATCAGTCTTTATGTATTTGCAGGCCACGTAGCAAGGAGGCATGTCAGGTGTTGCTTTCCACTTTGAAACCGCATGACATGTTGATCTTATCTGCTTAGAGTAAGCAATCTTTCATTTCCAACTAATTTTTTTCTTTTTTTTTT